>CP139503.1:227842801-228442801 GCA_021014915.2 Artemisia tridentata subsp. tridentata | reverse complement strand
ATGTGCTAATATATGTATGATATGTGTTTTATGTCGGGTTACTTACTAAGCGAAAGCTTATGGTTTAGTTGTCTAACCCTTTTTGTAGGTTTGTATGATATCATGGAAGGCTTGGACTAAGGATAAAGGTTTGGTTATGTGATATTAGAAGATTGGTAAGAAAGTAGAGCTTAGGTAGATACCGATCTCAAGTGTAAAGTTTGTACCCCCGTGAGTCAAGTAATGTTTTGTAATGAGTAGACAAGCGTCAAATTGTATGCCAAGAGTTATATAATGAATTGGTAGTCATTTGGTATGTTAAAGTGTGTTTGAAGTGTTTATAGTCAAAGTAAAAAGGGGCGTTTGGATTAAGTATGAATGTACCCATTTTGGGTTGTAAATGGGTCAAGTGTCTATGGAACATGTTTAGTATGTTAAAGTAATGATGTTGGTTAAGTTTGGTGTAATACGGATGTAGTATGGGTTGTATATCGCGAAAACGGGCTAAAAACGGAAGTTAATGGGCATTGCAGACCCCCAACCGGCGGCTGGGATCTCAACCGGGGTGGTTGGGACTTTCTGAGAAGCCCAACCGACGGCTAGGATCTCAACCGGGGCGGTTGGGACTTTCTGAGAAGCCCAACCGGCGGTTGGGAGGTATTTCCAGATTTTGGCGATTTTCGAAAAATCATATCTTTTAAACCGTAAGTCGTTACGGGTCGTGCCACCCGTCGTTTTGAAGGTAATTAAGTCTAGTTTCATTTAAAAATAGTCTCAAGGTCTGAATGTTTATGGATATTTATAAATGGTCGAAAGAGTAACAGGATATCCATAAAAGTCAAGCGTTTCCGCGTAAAAGTTCCAAGTTTTTGGTCTAAGCCGGCACGGGGTGTAACATGGATGATCTTTGAGGATTCTTTGAGGTCATCATCCAACGTACGTTTCCAAGTCATCTTTTTGCAGTATCATCTCGATGTGATGTTGTGATCTTTGGATCGACATGCTCACACTTTTCTGGATCATGATTTTCAGCATCAGAGTTGCGGAAGCAGTGTTGAAAGTCTTTCAATTATCATGATTTCTTTGATTATGATGGTGAAGTGTGAGCATGGGATGATGGATCGGCATCTTTTCGACAATCAGCTGCAACCGCCTGGGATTCCTGCATGCAACAGTTAGCAATAAAACGTCCGACACTTATTGGTTTGGATTTCAAGATTGTTAACAGCATAGTGTGAAAACTTTCTCTAACCCTTGCCAAGGCCGTTCCTGAATCAGATACCCCCGAGAGGGCTTACAAGATCTACCGAAGTACATCAACGATTAGGTGAGTCATTGGAGTTCACTCCACGACTGTAGACCGTTTGTAACCGCCGCAACCACTAAGAGTAATCCACAAGGAATTACCAAAGTGACCTGCTTTCAGGGTTGTTTGATGTTGACCCTGGCAGGAATTTCCATTCAATCACTGAGAATTACATTTGTAAATTCCCTTATAAATGTTCTGGCAGATTGCTAAGATCTGCGTAGGACTCATAAGTTTACAACTGGTGTCCTTAATGTTGAACAACCAGTGTAGAAGAAACTTGTGTTCCAATGAGATCTTATGATGCATCTCGTGGCTCTAGACTCGATAAGTGCATTTTTGGTAGTCGGAGACTGGAGCGGCGTCTCCTGTTTCAATATCAACATGACTCGTAATGAGCGGTTGATAGATTATGCAGGGTTCCCCGTGAGAGTGAAACAAGTCCTTTTAAGAGAACTTGAGTGGTTGGAAGGTTTAGTGCAGTACGTCACTGGGTCCATGACGTCTTGTCTTCTACATCGGCGTCACCTTAGTAACAACCAATAGCATATGAATTGAACCCGGTTTCTGCCCTAAGGTTGAATATTTGGAGGGCTATTTCTTTTCACCCTTTCTCATTACATTTCTTTTTAATTCTTCAACCCCTTCTTTCTCCTTTCTCATATTACTCCTTTTTTCATAATCATACCTAAGGACTTTCTAATACTAACTATTCGGTATTGTCCTTGGGTAGATCCCTCCAGCTCTAGCGGATCATATGACGGTTTTCCTAACCTTAGCCACCTTATAACTTCATGACTATCCTATGTTGCCGTTAACCAAATCCTTGAAAAATCTCTCAAAGTGTTTATGATTATGAAACACATTTTGCTAACACTTTGAGAGTTTTATACTTTCAAATGCTCCCCCTTAACATGTTCTCAGATGATTTTATTATAAATTTGCACATGTTGGGTGAAGTTCGCACTTTTTGAATTGATCCACTTTCAGTGAACATGACCGATTCGAGACACGCTTACATCACTAGTTAGACTAGCTTGAAATTATTACTCGGCCTGGTCAAGTCCACAGAAAGTTTCTCAAAACGGTACACTCTACTCAGACAAGTCCTCTTCGAGACACGCTTACATCATTGGTTAGACCAGCTTGAAATTATTACCCGGCCAGGACAAGTCCTTTCGATTAATGACAGTTTTTGTTTCGTCAATTCATTGGTGAAGTCTGAGTCACGCTCACATGAGATGCCATATCCTTTTTGTCACCACAAACCATTTGCTCCCCTTCAATATGTGCATTGATATACAAAAGAGTTTAGCACATATGGGAGAGCTTACATTTATTTCCAAAACATCACATTTTTATCAGATTGCATATTTAAATCACATTCTCTCCCCCGATCAGAAATTTCAAACCTTTTGAGATTTTGTGATTTTCTGGATCCCAATTGATTTAAATAAGTTTAGAAAATATAGGAGAAAATGTGGTCAGGTTTAATATGTGCTGATAATGGAACATACTAATGCTCCCCCTCAATCAATGAGGGAGAATGTTAGTGTCAGGTATGATAAGTTTGAAAGATGTTTGACTTAAAAAATCATACACTGACACATAACAACAAGTTTCATTAAATTCACTGCTTAAAGTGACTTGTTTTGATGATATAAAATTTTGAAATCACTCTCCCCCTCAATCGATGACCCGTTTTCTATTTAAAGAGCTCTAGTCAATGATTGAGGGACAAATTTTATGAAAAAATTCACGTCTGATTGATTTCCAAAAAATTCATGGTACCACCAAGTTTAGCATAAATACTTTCCTGAAGAATCATAAATAGAAAAGTATTTGCGATGTAAAGAAGAGTTCTCTTCTTATACGAGAAATGATGCACTGAAGCGTACATCAAATCGAAGAAACATGGATATAAAGTAATCCATGCCCGGGTGAACTTCACCCAGTGGGAGGAATAGCCGTCTTTTTGGCGACGTGCTTTCCCCATAATGAAGAACGGGTTACAGTCTGAAGTAACTGCAAGCCGACATGACATGTTTTAACCATTCAATTTAACTTCTGCTCGAGCTTCATTTAAATACCCGTGTCATTATTTAATGACATTTCTAGGACCGTAAATGTTATCGATAAACAGAAGATCTGCCTAGAGGAACTATTTTTGGTATTTTTGTGTTTTTCTTATTTTTTATGGTTTTTATAGGTTTTATATTTTTCTATTTTCTTTTTGGTTTAAAATATATACAAGGATATATGAAGCAAATCCCTTACTCCTCATTTTCTTCTTGAAGACACTTGAGGGTTTCTGGCGTCAAACTCTACATGCCAAGTCACGGGAAAATAAATTGGAACCATTCTCTCGGGAGTGCCTTAGTGAAGATATCAGCTAACCCTGAAACTCAGTCCTCACGAAGTAAAGTTCAACAACCCCTTTCTCAACCTTGTTCCCGTATAAAGTGATGCTGGATATCGATGTGCTTTGATCGGGAGTGTTGGACATTGTTGCAGCAAAGAGCTATAGCACTTTTGTTATCACAATACAGAGGAATCTTGTTGTATGCAAAGCCATAGTCCGATAGTTAAGATCTCATCCATAGGATTTGAGCACAACACGCAGACATGGCAATGTATTCAGCTTCTGTGGAAGATATAGATGTACTCATTTGCCTCTTAGATGACCAGCTTACTAATTTTTCTCCCAGAAACTGAGCACCTCCCGACGTACTTCGACAAGTATCTTGACACCCCACATGGTCTGCATCTTCATAGGCCGTGAGTGCCACGGCGGTGTCCTTAGGATACAAAATACCTATGTGAATAGTCCCTTGAAGGTATCAAAAGACCCGCTTTACCGCTTCCAGATCCCTTTTAGTGGGCTTAGACTGGTACCGAGCGCACATGCATACTGCGAACAAACGATCTGGCCTACTAACGGTGAGATACATTAGGAATTCAATCATGCTTTAAAACTTGGTTTGATCAACAAGGATCCCAGAGAGGTCTTCATCCAACTTTGATCTCTCAACCATAGGAGTGTCAACAGGATCACTTGAATCAAATCCAAATTTCTTCAATATTTCATTTGCATATTTGGATTGATTAATGAAGATGCCTCCGGGGCTTTGAGAGATTTGTAAACCTAAGAAGAACGACATTTGTCCCATCATAGACATTTGGAACTTAGAACTCATCTCGTTAGAAAACCGATCACTTTCCACAGGATCAGAGGAGGCAAAAATAATGTCATCTACGTAGATCTGAACGTGAAGTAGATGTTTGCCCATTTTCCTAGAGAATAGTTGGTATGTGCTTATTCACATACCTTTATTTGACCAAAATGACCAAAAACTAACCAAAATGCCAAAGATATTTGTGTTTTTGTGTTTGTGACTGTGCAGGTACGGATATTTGAAAAATGGACATAAATCAAGAGAAAAAGACAAAAAACGAGCACGGGAATTTGGAGAGAGTATTTAAAGCCGAAGCCGGGAAGATATTCTTCATGAGAATCATTTTTGAGCTCAAAATTACTAGAACAGCCCTTAGATCATATCAAAATTACAAAAACAGCCCTTGAATAACTTTCCCCAGTTGGCAGGATTGGTCCTTGAAAGTTAAATCTAATTACAAACTAAATCCTAAGCCTAACCAATCCTAAAAATAAACCTTATTATCAAATACCCAATCCCAAAATAAACATGTTAACCCAAAACCTATCCTAGCCCATCACCAGCCCACAAAAGCCCACCTCCCTTATCAATAATTAAAACCGGATCCCAGCCAACCCAAATTATCCTAACCCGGTCAACTCCCGACCCACAAGTCAAATAAAAATAAAATAACCCAATCCTTACCCCGCCATTTACTGTGCTTCTTCTTCCCCAATTACCCTGCACCTCTTTTACCATACGACTTAACCTCAGCTTCTAGAAGGGACTGACACATGGGAATGCCACATGGAAGCTTTCTATTGGACAGAACACCTCAACATTCTAATCCAAGGGCTGTTATTGATGCATTGGTGATCAAGATAGGATCAAGGGCTGAGATTAAGGATCCTAAAGCTTCCCAAACCCTAGCTCAGGTCTATAAATAGAGACCTCACCTCTCTCACAGAAGCTGTCCAATTTTTCATGTTATTAGAGAAATTTAGGCCAATTTTACTTTAATGTTTTTAGTGTAATCATTTTAAATTCCGATGTTAATTTCTTTTCAGAATTGTAATTTCCATCTTTTATTAATACAATTAAGTTCTTCTTTAATTTCCTTGTTCAAGTTACATTTTAAGCATTTATTGTGTTAGAAATCTGTCTTTAAGCTTAGTTACTGTTCTCATAAGCTCATATCAGCTTATAATAGCTTTTGTGAGCTTATTGTTGATTAAATTCTGTTTTAATTGTTTTAATTACAAAAAAATCAAAAAAGTCAAGAAAAGTCAAAAATATTCAACTGTGGTCAAATAAGCTGTTTGGGAAGATAAGCTAGCAAGGGAAGAGCTTATTGGGCTTATTTAAGCAGCTTGTAGAGTAGCTCCTTGAGCCATTAAGCCCTGTTTGTGCAAGGGCAGTTGTAAGTTTCATTTAAATTCCATTTTTAGTCAAATTGCTTATTAGCTTAATTTAGTGCTTAATTGCTTTCTATTTGTTTATTTCTGCTTATTCTTAGTTATTAGTGCTTTTAGTAACTTAGTTGAAGTTTAGATCTCATTTATTTTTGTTTTTGCTTAAATATCAAAAAAATTCCAAAAATATTTCATAATCTAGCTTAGCTTATTTTAGTGCTTATCTTCTGTTGCAAATCACTTGTTAAGTCTTTACATAGCTTATTAGATATCTGTCTTTCAACTTCATAGCTTAGTTTGGTCTGTTCTAGTTTAAATCTCAAATTAAGTAGCAGTTAGGAGTGTTTGGGTCAAGCATTAAAATAGGTAAAAACTAATGGTACTGTTCATTTGCTCATTTGATTACTTTTGATCTTGCTTATAATCATTAATAGAAGCTGTTTGTTAGGAATTTTGAGCTTAAATGAAGGTTTTGATAGACTTGGGGTGATAAGTAGAAGTTTTGTGGTCTGAACTGTTCAAATAAGCTTCTGATAAGCTCAATCCTTTTAAGCCCTCTTTTGTGATATTCTTAGGTCCATTATAGCGCACTAGGTAGAATTCCAAGAGTTGGTACTAATTCGTTAGGCCTTGAAGTAGTTTTGGTCAATTTTGCCCAAAAGTGTGCTCAGAACACATACTGCATCAGCAATCAAATTACCCTAATCAGCCTATGATTTTGATTTTTAATTTCTTCATTTTAAGATAAATTAAGCTGAAACTTGGTACAGATAATCTTTGGTAGCTTATCTAGTTGTTACCTATTTTTTTGAATTTTCTAAATTAACTTTTAATAGCTTTTTCCAAGCTTGAAATCACCTCAGTAAGCCCCCATTTAGGCCTGCAACTCAGTTTATATAATTGCTTTTTGATTAGTAAAAGTGCTTATTTGCCTATTAAGTGTTGCTTATTATGAGTATATTGGATCATTTAGGGTAAACTTTGCTCTAATTTGCTTATTCAAGTTTCCTCTTAGCTTATAGTAGCTTATCAGTCCTTAGTTTAGCTTCTTTTGTTTGTTTGCTTCTTGTTACCTACTGTTCTGATTTGATAAGCTTTTCCTGAGCTTGTTTTGAAGTTTTCAAAAATAAGAGTAGTTATAAAAAGTGCTTATTATTTAGTACTTAAGTGTTATTTAAAAGATATATATATATATATATATATATATATATATATATATATATATATATATATATATATATATGTTTTACAAAAAGCCAAGACCAGGGTTCGAACCCTGGTCCATAGCCTCAGAAACACCTCAACACACAAACCTGGAACTAAAATGCCCTTGGGACTTTTCTAACTTAGTCTTCTTCCTTAATTCTTTTATACAATTAACAACTTTTTAGCTTATTTCAACTGTTAAGCTTTTAATAGCTTATTTAGATTAGCTTTTTGCCTTGTTTTATTTTTTTTACATTCCTTTTATCATTAGTTAGTTTTTGATAAATTTTCATATTTTTCTCTAAATAGTTTTAGTATTTTTAACCATTTAATTTCTTTTAAGTATTTTTTAATTCATAATAATCAAAATAAAAAGCAAAAAAATATAATTCTTTTTTCTAAAATTTTATTTTGTTAATTAGGACATAAAAAAAATAAGTTGGCATTTCTAGGGTTAGTATCCCATTATTTTCACTTTTATTCTCGGGATTAGCCCGGGAATTTGCGTTTTTAGGTTTTCACTTACGTTTGCCTTAGATTAGCATTTCCCTTGCCTAATAAATTGTTTTTAGTTTTAGTTTAAAAATCCAAAATCCCATATTTTTAACCATTCACGACACGTTTCACGTCCCAAAATCACGAAATTCCATTCACACCTTCGTTGGGAAAAACGACTCGGGTTACGCATATTTCCTTTGTGTTTCCTTTGGAGTATAATTGAAAACCAAATCAATTTTTGGGGCCGCTGCAGGGGAAGGTTTGAAGTGAGTTTTTGATTCCCGTTCGTCGATTCGTGTTATGAAGACCCTTCCTCGTGAAGTTATCGTTTTCTCTTGTAAATATTTTCTTATTAGTTTTATAAAAACCCAAAAAAAATTTCCTTTTTAAATTTTGTTTTTCTTCCGTCTTTTTTTTTTTTTTTTTTTTTTTTTTTTTTTTTTTTTTGTAATTTTAAAAATCCATAAATATTCTTCTTGTTCCTCTTATCCGATTAAGTTTTTATCTCTTACCCTCTATCCGTTTAATTCTTCTTTGTTTCTTCATCTTACCATTATGGTTGTGAATACCGTGGGGGTCCTCCAAATGGTGGAAACTACCCCGGTTGTAACAATATGGATTCGGGAAACGGGTTTGTCTATGACCAAAATCCCTATTTCTACAATGAAACACCCGACTTTTTCAACCAACCCCCACACCATAAGATGGAAACATATTATTGTGAATATTGTGGAGATCCGCACCAAGGTTTTGACTGTCAAACAAGGAACACGCTTGTCTATGAGCAGGTTTCGTATAACAATCAAAATTTTGGTTATGACCAATTGATGTGCGTGATGTGTCGTTGCGGTTTAGCAGTATTAATGCCTACTCAAGTTTTAAATTTATATTTAGCCGACTTATCAATAACACACACACTTAACGAGTAGTGTACCCGGTCAGTATGAATATAATGGTAAGTAGAGTGTCGATCACTAAGAGTGGAACGTATTATCTAGTTAGTCTAATCAGTATTTTAATATCCTAAGTTAGCTATACAACCTAATCTAACGCAAGGGGGGTTCAGCCTGAGAGACTGGCACGGTTTGGTTATAACTAAATATAAAACTAAACTAATGAGCACGAATCAGCGATTAGCACACACGTACACAGATAGATACTCGAGACAATAAGAAGACCTGTCCTAATAATTAAGTAGCTTGTCACTTGTTTTATTGCTAGTTTTACATGAAGTGTATATAATTAAACCTTTCTCGTTGGCTCTAATCTTATCGGCGAGTAAACCCTTAATGATTACTTATGTCTATCCTACTTTTCTAAAGTATTGGGCATTTGTGATGCCTACGTCTCGTATACGCTAGAATAGATAGGCGAGGAAGGGGCATGGCGACCCAAGCAAGACTCAGCTAGACACAGAGGTTATCAATGCACTAATAAAAGTCACCAAAGACATCAACATATAAACTTTAATTAATGGGAAAGCAATATTAAGGGGAGTGCATGATTTTCCGTAGTCACATGACACAAGCCCATCAATCCTGATGAATTAAAGTGTACTAATACAATAAAACAAAACTACTTAATGAATTGAATACATGCAGGACCTTCTTACAGCTCTTGTATCTTCGTTTAGGGTGTGTCTTGTGCTGCTTGGTCTTCTGAATTCGGCTCTAGGGTTATATGGTCTTCGGTCTCTAAATGTCTCCGAGAGCTTAGTGTTCCTAAATTCGTCTGGCCTTGGGGTATTTATAGTTTCTGTCTGAGGGATCGATGCGGCGCATAGAGTTGTTAGATGCGGCGCATTGACTTAACTTCGCGTGGGGTCCAAGATTAATATATTCTGGAATATTCGTACACCGTCTTCAGATGCGGCGTATCTTGATCTTTGTATGCGGCGCATGTACTTGGATTGTAACTTGTGAAATCTTGATAGTGATACGCCGTATGTTAGAAGTATAATGCGGCGTATCTAGAGTAGAACGAGCTTGATCATCTGGATTTCAGTAGGCTTTTGACATCTTGCTTGTTTTGCTCCATAATTAATCCAAAATCGCCAAGTTTCACATAATGCTTGTTTTTACCTGAGAATTACTAAAGTAAACATTAATGTATCGATTCTCATAGATAATATAATAAAACAAGTCAAATAAATAGGATAAATGATGATAATAAAATGTACTTATTTGAGTTCATCAAATATCCCCCCACTTGAACTTTACTTGTCCCCAAGTAAACCTTAGAATTAATCAAATGAAAATGTATCCTAAAAGATATTAGGATTTATTTTTATATTTAAGCACGTATTCGTTTTGTCATAATCACACAACCAAACACTTAACGAAGTAGAAACCAAAATAATTTTTAATGTAAAACAATTCTAAATCGTTTAGTTGCTTAGTCGTGACGAATATTCTATCATAGGCTTGGCAAGTATACGCATCTCCCCCACTAAAGCCAAGGAATAACAAGTCTAAAGCGGTAAAAAGGGTTTGTTGGTTAAGGGTTGATCATCCTTTTTAATCTCTATCGATCTCATATTCCAGAAAAAGGCGACAAAACTACAAATACATGATCGAATCCACGACCACGATACTTGCAATTGCTCAAATCCTTAACTCGAATAGGCTAAAGATAGGACCAAGTAATCTTCACCAATAATATTATATCAAAAAGGGCGACAAAATCATAAATACATAGCCGAATCCACGACTACGATACTTAAGATTGCTCAAATCCCTAATCTCAATAAATCAAAGGTTTGGATGAAGAATGATATAGGGTATGGATAATATTTGGGATACAAATTGGTGTAAAATAAAAAATAAACAAACAGATAAATTAAAATCCTAAGTGTGGTTAATCACTTTCCCAACCATCCCATGAATAAGACTCATATCATTGAATAACTCACGCTTTAACACTTGAAACACACGCTTTAGGTAGACACGAATTATACTCAACAAGATCTCAATCAAAGAATAACCTTAGTTGGCGTTCCCATAACGGCCAACTCCCATTCAATCCATAAATATAATATACAACAAATAGTGGTGATATCACCCACTTAATACAAAACTTTACATAAGTTGGTTAAAACAAACTTCCAACTTTTCTTTTCTTTCCTTTTCTATTTTTTTTTTTTTTTTTTTTTTTTTTTTTTTTTTTTTTTTTTTTTTTTTTTTTTTTTTTTTGACATCAACATATATGTAAAATTTCACAACTTTTCTATCACTATTTTTCCAGATAATTTTTCCATACTCTTCATACTTTCAGAAATAACTGTAATAGTGAAAGTAGCAAACACACAAAAAATAAACTAAAAGGTTATACAATATTTACTTTCATACCAATTGCATTGTGCAATTTCCCGACCTAACCAAAGATAATGAATTACGCACGCGAACACAGGTAATGTAAGGAAACACACTTTGCCTAAAGCAATTAACCACGGATTTTAATCTACATGGTAGGCTAAGGTGTAAGGGTGTATCGAAACATTATAACAAAGGTGTAAGAAACGAAAGGAATGGCTCTGAGGGTTTTTCTAGGGGTATCTTACTCTAAAAGTGAGAGTAACAAAGGGTTTATACGGGGGTTAACTAACCAGTGTAGTTAGTTAATATCACATAACATATAAAGGCTATTTGGGTGTAATCCTAGAAATTTACCAATTTAGACAAGTCACTCCAATTATATAGATAATACTTATTATGGTGGTCTCGAATAGTATACAAGCCAAGTTCTAAAGTTTACAAGTCACCAGCACACTAAAGTTTTAATATTTTTGAAAGAATAGAGTTATGTGTGCGGTTATGTAATTTAGACTTTAAACAAAAACATGCTAAAAATTTTAAATTTTGATATATTAAGCGCATTTTAGGCATATTTTGAAAAAGTTTAGGACAAGTAAATGTTCTAATTCTCCATCCCCCCACTTAAGTTAAACAACGTCCTCGTTGTTTGTGTCAAAGGTTAAAAACTGGAAAAATAAAAGAATTAGAACAGAAAAACTCCCCTGAGATTTGCTCGGTATGATCCTCCATTATTCGTATAAGAGCAAAAATCACTTTCTTGTGGATTAGAACGTTGAAGCTTCATAGATGATGTATCCACACAAAAAATGCAGGAATCTATAATACCATTTAGACTTTAACACACCTGAGTTAAGAAGGTTCAAACTTGCATAATACATTAGTAGTTAGTAAAAATAAAACCTAAAAAATTAAACTGTAAATCATCAGGTCAGTCGATACGCCGTATCTTATGGAAGAAGATACGCCGTATCGAGCCTGGAATAAATACGAATTAGAATAAAAGATGCGTCGTATCCTTAACCAGGGATGCGCCGCATTAAATAAACTGACAGAAAGTTTTAAAGTCAAAAGTAAAAATGCAAAAAATGAAATAAGATATGACCAGTGCAGGTGATGCGTCGCATCTTATGATGGAGATGCGCCGCATCTTCTGCAGGTCTGACAGACTCGACACAGAACAAAAAAGTAAAAAATTTTCTTCCGGGTTGTCTCCCGGTCAGCACTTGTCTTTATTCCAGAGTCTTCAAGTTAGACTCATCTTCAGCTCCTATTTTGCTCTAGCGAGATCTTCCATCTCAATCTCTCTCTTAGTTCCATATTCAAGTAACCAAACATTCTTTCCGCTAATTGGAACATCCTTGACACTAATCCGCCTCTAGTAGTTATTCCATTCTGGTCGTGCCTTTGGAACAAAACTCCTTTAATCACCTTCGACAATTGGTGCACCTCAATCGTCAATTCTCTAATCATATAGTTTTGTTCTTTCAGCAACAGTCCATTGATGAAAGTTTCGACCTCATGATGCTCCTTATCACATTCGTGGGCGAACTTAGATACAATCTCATCGGTTGTAAGTTTAATCCATGGTCCTCTGAACTAGCTTGGGAAAGTACCAATCATGATTCTTGAAACACAAAACAAATAGGCTTCGAAGTAAAAAATTTCTAAGAGACAGGAAAGATGATTAGAATTTTCTCCGTTCGGGATAAATAAAAGTTACTGATATCTGAAGACGATGCGCCGTATCCTATAAATAGGATGCGCCGTATCTTATAATCGTTAAAAATAAATCAGACTTTTATTCAGAAAACAGATACGCCGCTTATGAATTAGAATGCGCCGTATCAAGTTTAAATTATCAAAAATCGATTATATCTATTAAAATTAAATGCGTCGTATTAACAAAAGCTAATGCGCCGTATTTTCGTTACGTTTCAAAATACAAGATTTTTGATTTAGTAGATGCGCCGTATCGATAAAGATCGATGCGTCGCTTCTGTTTAATAATTCGAAAAACTGTTTTTAATTTAAATAGAAAATACGCCGTATCTGTTAAAACAGATGCGTCGTATGGCGTTAGGGTTTAGAAAAATTTCTTATTAAAAACAGAATACGCCGTATCTTGGGGAAAGATGCGTCGTACTCGAATTTATTAAACGCGTTGTATTTAATAAAAATTAAAACGCAATACGCCGTATCTGTGAAAACAGATGCGCCGTATCGTTTGTATTAGCACAGTACAACGACAGCAGAATGCAGAAAAATACAGAAAAGAAAAACAAAAATAAAATCAGACAAAAAGTAACAAAAATTACAAAAACAAAAACACACAAAAACAGAAAATATGCAAATTATACAATGAATGCAATCTATCGAATATAACAGGGTTAGTGGTTAGAATCTAAAAATGAAAACCTAATTAAAATACTAATCAAATTAACAGATAATAACAATTCACTCCCCGGCAACGGCGCCAAAAACTTGATGCGCGTGATGTGTCGTTGCGGTTTAGCAGTATTAATGCCTACTCAAGTTTTAAATTTATATTTAGCCGACTTATCAATAACACACACACTTAACGAGCAGTGTACCCGGTCAGTATGAATATAATGGTAAATAGAGTGTCGATCACTAAGAGTGGAACGTATTATCGAGTTATTCTAATCAGTATTTTAATATCCTAAGTTAGCTATACAACCTAATCTAACGCAAGGGGGGTTCAGCCTGAGAGACTGGCACGGTTTGGTTATAATTAAATATAAAACTAAACTAATGAGCACGAATCAGCGATTAGCACACACGTACACAGATAGATACTCGAGACAATAAGAAGACCTGTCCTGATAATTAAGTAGCTTGTCACTTGTTTTATTGCTAGTTTTATATGAAGTGTATATAATTAAACCTTTCTCGTTGGCTCTAATCTTATCGGCGAGTAAACCCTTAATGATTACTTATGTCTATCCTACTTTTCTAGAGTATTGGGCATTTGTGATGCCCACGTCTCGTATACGCTAGAATAGATAGGCGAGGAAGGGGCATGGCGACCCAAGCAAGACTCAGCTAGACACAGAGGTTATCAATGCACTAATAAAAGTCACCAAAGACATCAACATATAAACTTTAATTAATGGGAAAGCAATATTAAGGGGAGTGCATGATTTTCCGTAGTCACATGACACAAGCCCATCAATCCTGATGAATTAAAGTGTACTAATACAATAAAACAAAACTATTTAATGAATTGAATACATGCAGGACCTTCTTACAGCTCTTGTATCTTCGTTTAGGGTGTGCCTTGTGCCGCTTGGTCGTCTGAATTCGGCTCTAGGGTTATATGGTCTTCGGTCTCTAAATGTCTCCGAGAGCTTAGTGTTCCCAAATTCGTCTGGCCTTGGGGTATTTATAGTTTCTGTCTGAGGGATCGATGCGGCGCATATAGTTGTTAGATGCGGCGCATTGACTTAACTTCGCGTGGGGTCCAAGATTAATATATTCTGGAATATTCGTACACCGTCTTCAGATGCGGCGTATCTTGATATTTGTATGCGGCGCATGTACTTGGATTGTAACTTGTGAAATCTTGATAGTGATACGCCGTATGTTAGAAGTATAATGCGGCGTATCTGGAGTAGAAAGAGCTTGATCATCTGGATTTCAGTAGGCTTTTGACATTTTGCTTGTTTTGCTCCATAATTAATCCAAAATCGCCAAGTTTCACATAATGCTTGTTTTTACCTGAGAATTACTAAAGTAAACATTAATGTATCGATTCTCATAGATAATATAATAAAACAAGTCAAATAAATAGGATAAATGATGATAATAAAATGTACTTATTTGAGTTCATCACCAATATCCACATACTTCACTGAATCAGTCACATTGTTGTGAGTACTGTGGAGGTCCGTATTATAACTCCGATTGTCAAAGGAGGAACCCGCTTGTCTATGAGCATGGCCCTTGTAACAATTAGGATTATTCTTATCATCACCAACCTTCACAGTACCAAATGATTCAAACACAACCTCAGCCACTTCCTCAAGAAGTTCTCCGTGTTCTAGATTTAATAAAAGAAATTAAGGATTGGTAAATAAACTTCCCCAAGAAGATCCTCACAATGTTTTAAAAGACGGATTTTTTATCGAACCGGTCGGTCAGCCGGAGGCCGGTCGAACCGGTTGAACCGGCCGGTTCAACCGTTTGGTATTTATTCTATTTTTTATTTTAAAAAAAAATCAAAACCGGTTGAACCGGACCGATCGAACCGGAAAAACTGGCCAAAACCGGAAAAACCGGCCAGTTCGAAACAGTAAACGGGACTTCCAAAAAATCGGGGTTTGATGCGTGGTTTTGTAACCTTACAACAGGTTTTACCTCTCGAGGGATCTCAAGAGGCTTACAACCCCACCAGGCTGTGTACCTGACCGATGTAGTATAGTGTAGTGGTAAGTACGGGGGATTGATCGTTCTCCACAGGGAATAATGTTCGTTAGGTATGAAAGACTACTCTAATAGGTCTAAGGGTTGAAGAAGATTCTTTTTTGTATTTTTTATAATTTTATGAAAGCAAGTAAAATCTCGGGTTTGAAAGAGTGGGCGGAATTAGTTGCTAGTCAACTAACCCAAATTACTACGAATGCAAATAAAATAAAATAACTGAAAGTAAAATGTTGGTGAAAACTTAAGTGTAGAGAAATGTGTTTACTTAGATTTCCTTACTCCCTAACTATCTTTTACCGGTTGATTAGTGTGTATTAGTTGCGTGGATGACGGGTGTATTCCTTAATACCAATCGTGGGGTGGCGTACGTACTTCCCCAACTCTACAAGCTCCTACTTCACTCCTATGTCGAGCCGGCTAGGAAGCTCCTAACATGGGATCACTAGAATTCGCTTGTGCATTAAATACAACCATAAAAACCTTTAGTATGCATTTGGTTCATGTTTCTTAAGACGTTCAAGCAAGTTACCGAATAGGAAGTTAGCCAGTTTTCTTAAGCCTAACATAGATCAACAATCATCCAATACAACTAATAACACACTAATAACCAATAATCAATAGCTATGTTTCATTAGATCTAAGCAAACACAAGATAAATCTAGCCTAACATGTTAAACAAAAGACAAGAACAAGATAAAATCAAACAACACATAGACATATTGAATGATTGATTGATAACTTATCTTTCAATGTAACATGGAAGATCTCAAGGCAAAAAGCCTTGAAAAAGAAGCTAAAATCGTCTTAGGGTTTTCTCCCAAAAATTCCACACTAAGTCCTCTACACTAATGACAAAGAATTGCAAAACTATATATAGATTTTTACATCTGACGGCGTCACCTTATGGAGTGTGACGCCGTCACCTCGCCGCTTTTAGGGTTCCCGGATGACCTTCTTGACGCCGTCCCTCTTTAGCTCTCCAAAATCCGTTCTGGCTTATCAAGGCTTGACGTCGTCAGACCTTGAACGTGACGCCGTCCCTCTATGAATTAAGCCGTGATGCCCTTGATCAGGTTAAAGCGTGACGCCGTCAGAATTTACATGCAATTTTTACTGGCTTATCATGAGTAAATTTCACGTCCACCTTTTCTTGCCAAGCCATGATGCCGTCCAGAGTAAAATCTGACGCCGTCAAAGGTAACTTTTAGCCGATTTTTGAGACTTTGTCGTTTTCTTCACTTTTATGCTCCAAAAACGTCCAAAATGCCTCCTTTTCCAGATTTCTCCTCAAAAGTACCTAAAATGACAAAAGGAACGATTTAGGGCGATATTTGATCAAATAAATACGATTTAGGGCTTAAATGACCCCTTAAAAGCGGTACACTTTTCGCTTCATCAAATACCCTTACACTTGAGATTTGCTTGTCCTCAAGCAAATGCGCTTTTATTCTAATCAAAATACAGGTTAGGGGTCATTTAATGCAAACATAAAAGTAATTACAACAAATAATCGTTCTACTTCAATCATAATAAGCACGGAGATTATAAACTAGCACCTCACAAGTAGTGTTTAGATACTCACATCTCTCAAGTGTCATCAAAATAAATCTCATAAATGAAAACGGATAATATCTCTCACTACCTGTCATAGCAAATAGATTACCATAGGCTTGGGAAAGAATCGAAAACCTCCTCCACTAGGCGTAAGCACCTAAGATAAACTATCAAAGAGGGCTTTTAAATGGGTTATAACGTTAGGTGTAGGGAAAAGGAAAACACGGTTTTGTTGGATAAGGGATATTTTACTGGTGGCGAGTTAAAGATCTTGATCAATTACATGTACTATACAATGTTGCTAAGCCAAAACTCGACTCAATCTTAAGCTAGAAACAAAATAACAAAATAACAAAAACATAAAAATAAACATAAAATGAAACGGGATGGTAGTCCGTATGTTTTTTCTACTTTTCTTTTTCTCATTTTTTTGTATTTTTCTTGATTTTTCGATTTTTTTTTTTTTTTTTTTTTTTTTTTTTTTTTGCATACACTCTTGCCCTACCATCCAAAATAATACATCATAGGGGCATTGCATTCCCCTTACACTTGAACTTTTACATAACTTTACAATTAACTAATCTAATGACTCGAATTAAGATAATCGAAAAACTTGGAGTACTTTTTAAAATATTTAGCACATATGGGGGTAATAAATGATGTTCTTCCCCATTACTCCATTACACTAGTACTTTACCCATGAGTCCCAATCGTCCCAAAACAATATGTACAAGGATATGACTCGACTTAGCAACCATGTAATCAACTAGATAATTAACTTGGGTTTAAACAAATGTTGTCACAATAATGCACTAAAAATGAGTGCATACAAGGTAGGCTAAGGCGATTTGGGTGTACAATTTAGTGGGGTGTAAACAAATTCTTCCTTTAAGTAAAATGCTTAAAGGTCGAAACGAAAAGATAGGCTCTGAGGGGTGTACTAGGGGTATCGTGTACTAAAAATGAGTACAACGCAAAGGGTGTGGGAGAATTACTTGACCAATGTAGCCAAAGTAATTATAACAAAAACACAGGTGTAAAACAATGGGTTAATCCTAATGCCTCTTATCATGTAGTAAATCTAACTACACGAATGTAGTCTCACTTGTGGCCTTGGAATGGTCCTAACGCAAGTTCTAGAATCTAAGTGCTACCGGTACACACATCATAGCATAAATGCTTTTCCTACCAATTCTAGGGGCGAACCTCACATATTTGGGGTGGAAAATTTTTTAGTGGTACGGTTTTTGTGCTAGTCATATAACTCCTATCCGTGAGACGCTCATTAAGATCAAAGTTTCACTCCTATATGTTGTAAAAAATTTTAAATTTGGCACTAAAATTACCTTAACAAGTATTTCTCTCAGTTTTATTACACATCTACTATTAAACAAACAAAAATCAAGCGTAATAGCATTCTCTAAAATCGTACTTTTACCCTCCCCTTACACTTAAGATGAACATTGTCCCCAATGTTCAAATAACAAGATGTAAAAGTAAAAAGTAAAAGAATGAAATCAAATACTCCCCTGATTCGCTCGGTGGATAATGAAGTAACACGGTTAAATCTTCTTCCAAAGTAATGTTGAAGCTCCATGACTAATGCATTGCCATAAGCTTGATCCAAAACATTTCCTTGTCCAAAATAACCTGTTAAACCTGAGAAAACAAACACGAAAACCTGCATAACATCGGCGGGATAAAATCTATATATAAGGATATAATGCTTGTGGAATGATAACTTTGCAGATTCCTAGAGATTATAAGTTGGAGATTTTAATAAAAACTTTTTAAAAACAAAACTTTCAAAAATTTATGAAAATTAAATCTGACGCCGTCAGGTTATAAACCCTGACGCCGTCAGAAATGACCTGACAAAAATTTTCATTTTAAGTTTTCGGAAAATTTCTGGAAAAACCTTTACCTTACTTCCTGGAAATCCTGCAAAACATCATTATGACTCGATACAAGCATTTGACTCAAACACACACTAATATGTATGTTAATTTATTATTATTACGATTCATGTTAATTTGTGTTCTAATAAACCGATTTAGATTTCCCTTACACTTAACTTTTGCAAAATACCTTTATATGTAGTTAAGACGAAGTTAAAAACAAAATAAAGCATTTTCACAAATTAGTTTTGAACATGAATCAATAGGAATAAAAATTAAACATACATACGGAAACAAATAAAGACAAACAAACAAACAAATAAACACACAAAGCAAATAAATAAAATAAAGCTTGGGTTGCCTCCCAAGAAGCGCTTTTCTTTATTAACGAGTCTTGTAGCTAGACTCAAAGTCACGTACATTACGTGACTCCATCATCGGTCACGGTTCCTAGGCCATTTTCATTCCCGGTTTTATATTCCGGTCCTATTTTCAAACAATCCTTGTAGAAACCGAATATCCTTTCCATAACATAGTCTACTCCTTTATTTCTATCCTCATCATTCCTAGAGTAGACCGCTTGCTTGAGCTCCTTCTCAACATTTGACAAGTGTTGGAATTGTTCTATCTTATATGGCATTTGGTAGTTTACTTCATCGGTCTCCTCCTTAAATCTAACTATCCCTAAGGAAGGTTCATAAGTCATTCTAGAGACCTCAACAAATGGTTTTCCAAAAACCACTTGAGTTAAGGACGCATCGACTATTGGGCGGATATCTTCTACAATTACAAAGTCGGTTACATAGGTGAAGTTTCCTACATAAACCGGTAATCCCTTAACTCTTCCCGTGAAGTTACTCATCCAACCCTTGTCAGGAAGCATCCTATACCCAAGTTGATTTTTCATTATCAAGTTGTAGTGGGCTCTAGTCATGATGTTTATGGGTGATCTAAGGTCGATGTAGGCTTTCCACACATGCAAATGTCCGATGTTACATGGTATGTTGAGATTAGAAGGGTCGCCTATTTCAATGATTGGTCTACCTAGGAAGTATGGTGTCTCGGGGTCATCGAATAAGTTTGTATGATATACGCGCTCTTCCTTAGTGGGTAGCCTATTGAGGTAGTCCTCATCATCATCTACTTCTTCAATCTCACTTGTCCTAACTTCCTTATCAACCTCGACTTTCTTATCCTCATCCTTAGGTTCACTATCATCCTCATTTCTATCAATTGGTTTGATAGTGACAATGTTGACGAAGTGGACGTGTTTGGATGAAGAGGGGTCCTTTACTTGGGGTCCGCTAATTATGTTCCTAGCGTCCTTATGTGGAGGTGATAGCACTTGGTTATTGAGGGCTTTCAACAAGTTGTCAATTTTGTGGGTCATCTCTGTTTGTTGCTGATTGAATTCGGATTCGAATCTAGCTATCCGAGCTTCTTGAGATGCCATAAATTGAGACATCAATCCTTCAAAGTTATTGGTACTACCATTGCCGGAAGGATTGTTGTTGAAAGTACGGTTCGAGTTGGAACCGCTTGATTGGAAACGATTAGGTGGGTTGGAAGAATTGGTTTGTTGTGCGTTTTGGTTTTGTTTCCACCTAAGGTTCGGGTGATTTTTCCAAGAAGGGTTGTATGTATCACCGTAATGGTTTGGCTCGGGTTTGAAAGTGTACCACTTGTCTCCCGCTCCGTCGGTACGCGAGGATACGTAATCCACAAAAGCTTGTTCGGGGAGTTCCATGCAATCACGAGTGTCGTGGGGACCACTACATAATTCACATGAAGAAGTGATTTTGTTCACTTGGCTTGAAGGTTTAGGAGTCTCGTAGGATTTCATAAGAAACTTGACTTGATCTTCAAGTTCTATGATCCTACGGTCGGAAGTGCTTGAATTGTTCGAAGGCAAAGATATTGCCTTGACCGTTTTATTCAAATCACGGGGATCACTCCAACTTTCGTTGTCATAAAGAGCAAGATCCTCTAGGAGATCCCATGATTGTTCCGCACTTAGATCACGTAGCTTGCCACCGGCCGATTGGTCAATGGTTTGCCTTGTGTAGAGATTGATATGGTCATAGAAGATTTGGACTTGGAGCCAAAGTTCTATGCCATGGTGAGGGACTTTTTGGAGTAAGTCCTTGAATCGAGTCCATGCCTCGTAGAGAGTTTCGCCTTGACGTTGTTGGAACATCAAGATATCATTCCTTAGCTTGGTAGTTCTTCCCGGTGGGAAAAACTGAGCAAGGAAACGAGTGGTGAGATCATCCCAAGAGGTGATGGATCCTGCGGGTTGACGTTCTAGCCATTGACTAGCTTGGTCCCGCAGAGAGAATTGAAAGAGACGCAATCGGGTCGTCTCTCGAGTGGCAACATCAAGGTCTATAGAATCAACGATTTTAAGAAAGTCCTTGAGGTGTTGATTAGGATCTTCGGAACGAAGTCCATGGAATGCGCATCCGCTTTGCACCAACCGGATGGTGTCGGATCGCAAGGGTGTGATATTGGCTCCTTGAGTGAGCTCAATGGTGTTTCGATAGCCATGGTGGCTAGGACGGGAATACTCTCCTAAAGTACGGGCTCTAGGAGGTGGTGGTTGTTGTGGCGGTGGGTTGTTGGGATTAAGGATATTACCATCTTCCATGATGTCGGATGGTATGGTTACGAACAAAGACACGAAGAAAATAGATAGACTAAAGAAAACCTAGAAAAAGAAAATAAAAATCTCACTAGAAAGGAATCTAGTGAGTAGACCTATAAAGTAAAAAATTCAACCTAAACAATAACTATTCCCCGGCAGCGGCGCCAAAAACTTGATGCGTGGTTTTGTAACCTTACAACAGGTTTTACCTCTCGAGGGATCTCAAGAGGCTTACAACCCCACCAGGCAGTGTACCTGACCGATGTAGTATAGTGTAGTGGTAAGTACGGGGGATTGATCGTTCTCCACAGGGAATAGTGTTCGTTAGGTATGAAAGACTACTCTAATAGGTCTAAGGGTTGAAGAAGATTCTTTTTTGTATTTTTTATAATTTTATGAAAGCAAGTAAAATCTCGGGTTTGAAAGAGTGGGCGGAATTAGTTGCTAGTCAACTAACCCAAATTACTACGAATGCAAATAAAATAAAATAACTGAAAGTAAAATGTTGGTGAAAACTTAAGTGTAGAGAAATGTGTTTACTTAGATTTCCTTACTCCCTAACTATCTTTTACCGGTTGATTAGTGTGTATTAGTTGCGTGGATGACGGGTGTATTCCTTAATACCAATCGTGGGGTGGCGTACGTACTTCCCCAACTCTACAAGCTCCTACTTCACTCCTATGTCGAGCCGGCTAGAAAGCCCCTAACATGGGATCACTAGAATTCGCTTGTGCATTAAATACAACCATAAAAACCTTTAGTACGCATTTGGTTCATGTTTCTTAAGACGTTCAAGCAAGTTACCGAATAGGAAGTTAGCCAGTTTTCTTAAGCCTAACATAGATAAACAATCATCCAATACAACTAATAACACACTAATAACCAATAATCAATAGCTAGGTTTCATTAGATCTAAGCAAACACAAGATAAATCTAGCCTAACATGTTAAACAAAAGACAAGAACAAGATAAAATCAAACAACACATAGACATATTGAATGATTGATTGATAACTTATCTTTCAATGTAACATGGAAGATCTCAAGGCAAAAAGCCTTGAAAAAGAAGCTAAATTCGTCTTAGGGTTTTCTCCCAAAAATTCCACACTAAGTCCTCTACACTAATGACAAAGAATTGCAAAACTATATATAGATTTTTACATCTGACGGCGTCACCTTATGGAGTGTGACGCCGTCACCTCGCCGCTTTTAGGGTTCCCGGATGACCTTCTTGACGCCGTCCCTCTTTAGCTCTCCAAAATCCGTTCTGGCTTATCAAGGCTTGACGCCGTCAGACCTTGAACGTGACGCCGTCCCTCTATGAATTAAGCCGTGACGCCCTTGATCAGGTTAAAGCGTGACGCCGTCAGAATTTACATGCAATTTTCACTGGCTTATCATGAGTAAATTTCACGTCCACCTTTTCTTGCCAAGCCATGACGCCGTCCAGAGTAAAATCTGACGCCGTCAAAGGTAACTTTTAGCCGATTTTTGAGACTTTGTCGTTTTCTTCACTTTTATGCTCCAAAAACGTCCAAAATGCCTCCTTTTCCAGATTTCTCCTCAAAAGTACCTAAAATGACAAAAGGAACGATTTAGGGCGATATTTGATCAAATAAATACGATTTAGGGCTTAAATGACCCCTTAAAAGCGATACACTTTTCGCTTCCAAAAAATCGGGGTTTAAAAAACCGGCCGACCAGCCGGACACCGGTCGAACCGGCCTGTCCGGTCCGGTTTTTAAAACATTGATCCTCATGAAAAATCTATGGAAGAATTACTAGCCGAAGAACGAGCAGCACAAAGGCATTCCATATTTCTCAAGGCTGCCATTCTCGATGACGATGACGAGGACACTATTCAAATTGGGGAGTTTTACAAAAATTCATCTTCGACTATCACACCCGTCCAGAAAAAGCAGGAAGACAAAAGAAGTATGGCAGAATTGTTAGTAGAAGAGCAAATGGAACGTATAAAAGCTGTTTATGCTAGCAACAATGATAAGGAAGACGACGAAGAGAGTGTTATTCCTTTGAATGATACCATTTCTCAACTCCCTCAGTCTATTGTAAACACATCTATGAACTCCAAGGACTCTCTCATTATGGGGGATGAGCATCTTAGCACTATTCCTGAAAAGGAATCGGACGAATTCATAAAGTCTAGTGTTGAGAAACTTTTCCCAATCCCAAGTGAGTCTGACGATATATCCGACAGTGAATGTGATGGGGCTTTTCATAGTGATTATCCTCTTGACACTGCGAAAGATTTTTTCGGGATTTTCTCTAACCCTCTTTTCAATTCCAACGATGATTTTTCCTCTAGTGATGACGAATCACTTTCTGATGAGGACGTTCCAAATGAAAGTATCAAAGTCTATTCGAACTCTCTTTTTGAATTTGATGACGAGTACCTTTCTAGCAACGCAAATCCTCTTTTTGATGAAGTATTAGAGAACGATGAGGTCGAAGACTCTATTATTTTTAAACTTGATGATATGACCTCAATGTTTAATCCCGACATTCAAAAGGACATTCTTTCTCCGACATATGTGACATTTCCTTCTGAGGATCGCCATTATATTGACTTCACATATGTCGTTCGAGTTTTTCTACCTTTCTTCACCTATAAGATAACTTGTCCTTTCCATCACTCGGTCGGGAGTGAAGACACCATTTTTGACCCCGGCATCTCCATTTATCATTCTTTTGAGCCGGGTGTATCTCGTCGGTGTGGAACTTTCGTACTTCAAATGTTTTTCCAAATATATTGAATGAAAGTCCGATGGAGATTTTATATTCCGCTTGCTCCCCCAAGAACAACTAAATTCGAGGCGAGTCAAGCTATTTGACACGATAAAAAAAAAAGCGCTTCGTAGGAGGCACCCCATGCTTATCCTTCTATCTTCTTTCTATTTTCTTTCTAATAAGTGACGTGAGGAGGTCTACCTCTTCTATTTCTCGTGTTTCGAGGTTGTTTGTGTTGTGTCCAGGATTTTCCCGAATAATGAAGACTCTCGTGCTCGTGGTTTTGTCTTTCTCCACTCGAGTTTCATCATTCGTTGCTCATCCGATATCCTAATCTTATCGACTAACATTTATCTATTTGGCATAATTAATAATCGGCCTTAGATTTTTGTAGGAGAACCCTTACCTTTAAGACATTGGGGACAGTGTCTAGTTTTAGTCTTGGGGGGGGGGGGTAATCTTTCGATTTGATTTTTGCCTTGCATTTTTTTTTCGTTTACTCTCGCAACTCCGTTTTTCCTCCAAAAAATGAAAAAAAAAAAAAAAATTGCAAAAATATCATAAGTGTTTTGACACATTGTTGACTTTCCGCTGGTGAGGTTAGGAATAAAATTTTGACTTGACCGGGCGTATTGAGCCGTAGCTTGTTCCCTTAACTTTCATAATCTACAAGCTTGTGCTAGTCTTTTATACAAGGAGCTATAAAACGCGAATTCTAGCTTGAAAAGGCCAAGAGTTTGCAAGTTCCCATAATTGACTTTATATATACATGGCTTGATTATTTGGCTAAGCATTCACGGATCTTATTACTTAAGATTTTAAATTTGCGAAGAACGAGAAATGATAGAGTTGTTTATAAGTTAGATTGCTAAGCGTGGAGTAGTTGGATCTCTTTAGAGCTCATCGAAGTTACTTGTGGCTTTTTACTCCCATCAGCTTGTGGCGATAATTAGTTTTTAATCCTTCTTAAAAGAATCCTTGCTTATAAGAGTTGGGTACACATCAAGGTACTGCCAGTGTTATGGTATAATAGGCAACTAATTCCTGATAGTACGTGCTATTGTTTCTATTGCTATAAAAGCCGTAGGACTCGGGGTTTGGCAACAAATATATAATTAATAATAATAATAATAATAATCCAAAGCCGATAAAAGTTTTCTGTTTCCTGACGGTTCGCTCCCGTTGACTCAGACTTCAAAAAGGCAGAGGAAAAATATCCAAGGTCAAAATAAGACTCCCGATTCTTGACGGTTCGCTGCCGTTGTCTAGGTTGTTTAAAAGGCCGAGGAATAAAATGTGCTTAATAATGTTAAAAATGCCAAATTTCGACTCCGGGGATATCCTAATAAAAGCTTCTGTCTCTGCACTCGTAGATGAGTTGTTTCAGTCGTATATAAAAGGGATATTCTCAAAATAGTGTTAAAAATCAGAGACCTTGATGTGGACCTCATTTTTGTGGGCAATGGTTTTCGAGGGAAGGATTAGAAACTACTTAGCGTCTAAACTTGGTGCCTTTATCGGACTAAAACTTACCGAAACGAGAATATGAAGAAATTCATTTCTCAACAAAAATAAAATAAATAGAGGAAAAATAGGAATTTGGGAGTAAGAAGTTTTACACAATTAGCTACCATGGGTAGTGTTAGCAATCTAACTTGTAAATAACAATGATTTCGTTTTTAAGCTTAGTTTGGGGACTTGTGAAAAATCAGGGACGATGAATTTTATCCGTATGGTCACTTCTTTATGAGTTGTGTTTCCTACTCCGTGATCCTAAAAGTTATTAATAGATAATGAAAGCCAACATACCGTCACATAAAAAAGAGAAAAATAAAAAAAGAATATAAGTGTGAATAAATTCGAAAAACAGGGAGTTTTTAGAACTTTTGATTTCTTTAACTTTTTTGAATATTTTGCTACTTTTCAAAGTTAGTAAAAAGAGATTGAAAATTTTTAGTTTTAAAAGCGTGTTGTCATGACATTGCGTGAGGACACGGCAATACCTTAGCCTGGGGGATTTTGGTATGTGCTTATTCACATACCTGTATTTGACCAAAAATCAGACCAAAATGACCAAAAACTAACCAAAATGTTGGGAATTAAATATTCTGAAGATTAGTATTGGGAATTACAAGTTCGCAAAGTTAGTATTGCTGAGAAGAATACACTAACAGTTCCTACTACTAGTGTATATCTAAAGCCTCTCAAGTTATAACTAACAGTACTAACTGAAGTTAGTACTGCTAGTACCAAGAAGGTACTGCTGGTTGATCCAACTGCTGGTGTAACTTATACTACTGCTGGTTGGATAAGTATAAAAAGATATTTGTGTATAAAAGTCAAGTATATACGGTAGATAATATCTTTGATTTGTAGTCAGTCAAACAAGTTGTAAACATAGAAACATGTTGTATCTTAGCTACTGACACACTCAACATAAGCTAGCAAGTAGTTCGAAAAGACTTATCATAATTGTAATGATCTCCTTTGTTTGTATAAAAGGGAGATCTTAGACTAGATAATATAAGACTTAGATTTGTGCAAAGAATAGAACTAGAATATCTGTTAAGAAAAAAAGAACGAACAAAACAATATCTCAAGTCATAGAAACATTAAGATTCCAGGTTTTGTAACCCTAGTGATAGTGAAGATCACTTGTATTATTTTGAATAATATTGAATCATTTGGTGATAAACTTTCTTTGTTCATTGTTCAATAACAAATATAACTGTTCGATTTCCATATCCAAATAAACTTCTAAATGTGGTTAAGTAGATTCCGCATACTTAATCATATTAATTCAAACATATCATATACACAATGTCACAAAGGACTAACAGCCTTCAAGTGTATCGAATCCCTCTCAATTGGTATCCGAGCCAGGCGGATATATTTGATTTAGAAGAAGAAGAAGAAGAAGAAGAAGAAATGGACGATGAATCTATTCAGACCAATGTTGCTGCAAAATTACCCATGCTCAAACAGAATGAGTTTGAGATGTAGAGGCTGACAATAGAGCAATATTTCCAAGTGCAAGACTATGCACTTTGGGAAATTATTGAAGATGGAAACTCTTACCAGCCTACAACCACTACATCAACAGTGGAAGGCAAAGTGGTGACAACTCTGCAGCTTCACCCAACATCTGCAGAAGACAGAATAAAGAAGAAAAATGACCTAAAGGCAAGAAGCATGCTGATGATGACCATTCCCAATGATCAACTTTTAAACTTTAGCCAGTTCAAATATGCCAAATCATTATTTGAAGCTATTGTTGCCAGGTATGGTGGAAATGAAGCCACCAAGAGAACCCACAAGACACTGCTCAAGCAGCAGTTTGAAAACTTTTCCTCTACCAACAATGAATCTCTTGACCATATGTTCAATAGGCTTCAGAATATTGTGAGCCAACTTGATATTCTTGGGGTTGAAATATCTCAAGAAGATTTGAACTCAAAATTTCTGAGAAGCTTACCAGAAGAGTGGGCTATACATGTTGTAGTCTGGAAGAATAAGCCAGACCTTGACACCATGGAACTGATAGATTTGTATAGCAACTTTAAGATTATGGAACAAGATTTGAAGAAAAATGGAGGTACTAGTTCTAATACTAGGAACATGGCATTTATGTCAACTCCTAGTTCCTCAAATTCAAGTGAAGAGGTGAAAGTTGTTGATGGTGTTGGTGCTGCTAATTAATCAAGCAGTACCATGGGTATTTTGGATGAGAAGACTTGTTGTGCATTTCTCACAAGTCAAAATGATGGGTCCATGCTCACTTATGAAGACCTCCAAGAGATCAATGATGATGATCTGGAGGAAATGGATCTAAAATGGCAAATTTCTCTTCTTAGCATGAGAGCCAAGAAGTTCTATCAAAGGACGGGGAAGAAGCTCATAATCAGCAACAATGATACTGCTGGTTTTGACAAGTCAAAGATAGAGTGCTATAACTGCCACATGACGGGGCACTTCTCAAGAGAATGTAGAAGGCCAAGGCTGCAGGATAGCAAGAATAAAGGTTTTGGAAGCACATCCAAAACAAGGGAGGTTTCTGAGCCAAACTCAAAAGCTATGTTAGCTATTGATGGGCTAGGTTTTGATTGGAGTTTCACGGCTGATGAAGAAGAAGATTCTTCACAGATGGCTCTCATGGCTTTCTCTACTGAGGTACAAAATCATAAAGTTGGTTCTAATACTTGCATAGCTCTTTCAGAACTACAAACTTTAATCAAACATTATGATGACCAAAAGAAAGTCTTAAGCAGAACTCAACAAGACTTAGTAGATTATAAATGTGGTTTAGAATCCCTAGAGAAGCAGATCATTCATTACAAACAAAATGAATTTGCTTTTTCTGATGACAAAGCTCTTCTTAGACAAGACATATTCTTTAGAGATGCTGAAATTAAGCTTTTGTGAGAGGCTTATGATAGGATCAATAAGAAAAATGGAAACATTCACTTGACTACATAAACACTAGAACATGCTTCTAGAGGTGTGACCAACATGATAGAATGTCAAGTGATTAATAGAGCCAAATCGGGGTTAGGATATAATGTTGTCCCACCCCCTTACAGAGGAATCCCTAAACCCCCAGGGATTGACCTAGAAAATTCAGGTGTAGCTGAATTTCAACAACCTGAGCTACAATATGGTGTACAGCCAAAAACAAAGCTAGTTTTTTATGAACCTAAGAATGTAAGTGAAAGTTTAAGTAAAGCTTCACTTCCTGAGGACAATGTATCCTCTGATAGAAGATCAGATAGAGTAGTCATTGAAGACTGGGTATCTGATGATGATGAAGATGAACAGGTTATGTCTATACCTGAAGTGGTTAAGAAAGTAGGAACAAGTGTTCCTAAGATAGTCAAAAACTAATACTAATAGCCCTAAAACTAACATTAAACATGTTAGGCAACCAGTTAGATATTGTGAACAATACAGAACCACAAACAAGCCTAAAGGCAACCAAAGGAATTGGAATGGCCTTAAGTCTCACCAACTAGGTGATGACTTTGACTTTTATAACAAAGCATGTTTTGTATGTGGAGAATTTGACCATCTTGCAGCTTTCTGCAACCAAAGGGTTTCTGGGTATATACATAATAGGGTGAATCTAAAAAGGAAAACTCCTAAATTTCACTTTCACTCTAATTCTAAGAGAACAAAACCCAGAGCAATTTCAAAAGCAGTTCCTATTGCTAGGAAAGCAGTTCATACTGCTAGACCATTTCAGACTGTTTACCCAAAACAAACAGTTAAAGGTGCAAAAACAACTTACAATCATGCATCTACAACTGTTAAAAGGCCCATTCAATCAAAAGCAGTGGTCCAAAAACAAGTTTGGAAACCAAAGGGAACAACTACAAAGCTAGCAGTTTCTGTTAAGGCCTCAGCATGTTAGGTTTGGAGACAAACTAAACCCAATGGTGCATCAACCATTCTTAAGAGATTAAATTACATTGGTGCACGAGGCAGATCTAAGTCAGTAATGGCTTGGGTCCCCAAAGGAAACTAATATTCCTCATTTTTGTGCAGGAACATTCAACTGATAAACAAGAGGATCAAGGATACTCAGATAGTGGATGTTCAAGGCACATGACAGGCAACAAGTCCTATCTTTCAGATTTTCAAGCATTAGATGGTGGCTATGTTACCTTTGGAGGAGGTATTGGTGGCAAAATTTCCGATAAAGGTACAATTAAAACTGGAAATTTAGATTTTGAAGATGTGTACTATGTACAAGAGCTTAAATATAATCTTTTTAGTGTCTCACAAATGTGTGACAAAAAGATCAAAGTTCTCTTTACTGACACTGAATGTCTTGTACTTTCTTCTGATTTTAAGATGCCTGATGAAAGTCAAGTACTTCTTAGAATTCCAAGAAAGGGCAACATGTACAGCGTTGATATGAAGAACATTGTTCCTAAAAAGGCTTTAACTTGACTTGTTGCAAAGGCCTCATTGGATAAATCAATGTTTTGGCATAGGAAGCTTGGTCACATTAACTTCAAAACCATAAATAAGATTGTGAAGAATGGTTTGGTAAGAGGTTTACCTCAAAAATGATTTAAAAATGACCAACCATGCATTGCTTGTCTTAAAGGCAAACAACACAAAGCCACTTGTAAGTGCAAGATTTTTAACTCTATTGATCAATCATTGTTTATGCTTCATATGGATTTATTTGGACCTACTTCTGTTAGTAGTATGATGCATAAAAGATATTGTCTAGTTGTTACTGATGACTATAGTAGATTTTCAAGGGTTTTCTTTTTAGCTACTAAGGATGAGACTTCTAGCATCCTTAAGACATTTATTACACAGATAGAAAACCAAGTAGAAAAAAGAGTAAAAGTCATTAGATGTGATAAAGGGACAGAGTTTAAGAATAGAGTTATGGATGACTTCTGCAAAGAAAAAGGTATAAGGAGAAAATTTAGTGTAGCTAGAACTCCTCAGCAAAATGGAGTTGCTGAAAGGAGAAATAGAACACTTATAGAAGCTGCTAGAACCATGTTTTTCGACTCTAAGTTGCCTATCACTTTTTGGGCTGAAGCAGTTAATACTGCTTGCTATGTTCAAAATAGGGTTTTGGTTGTCAAATCTCACAATAAGACATCATATGAGCTTTTTAGAGGTAGAACTCCTGCAATAGGATTTCTTAGACCTTTTGGATGTCATGTGACAATTTTGAATACCTTAGACCATCTTGGAAAGTTTGATGGTAAAGCAGATGAAGGATTCTTAGTTTGATATTCTCTTAATAGCAAAGCTTTTAGAGTATACAACTCAAGAACTAGAATAGTAGAGGAAAACCTGCATGTGGAATTTTTATAGAATAAATCCAATGTAGCAGGTCAAGGTCCTAGTTGGCTTTTTGATCTTGAGTCTCTAACCCATTCTATGAATTATGTGCCTGTTGTTGCAGAAACTAATGATTTTTCATGTTCACAAACAACAAATGAGGCAGGGCTAGACAAGGAGACAAATCAAGATCATGGATGGATGCCAATAAGTACAAATGTGGCTTCAACATCAACAAATGATGAATCTTCTTCAGATAAAACTCAAGAAGAGATTGAAGATAAAACCAAGGAAGATGAACAAGAAGAATAAGGTAGCAGTATAATTATTATTCCTACTGCTGAGCCAAAAGTTCCTATTGCTGAGACAGAGCAAGATACTGCCAGGCAAACATTTTATACTGCTAGGCCAAATGTTTCTACTGTTGGCCCATCAGTCTCAACTGTAGCAGATTTTTTAGAAGAAGAGGTGGATTTCAGTAATCTCCCTCCTAACTATCATGTTCCTACAACACCACACACCAAGATTCACAAAGTCCACTCCCTAGAAAATGTAATTGGAGATGTACAATCAGGAGTGAAGACAAGACAACAACCGATGTCTTCAGATCAACAAGGGCTTCTTAATGCCCTTTATGCTTCAAAGCAACATGAGTTTTCAAACTCTTGCTTGTTTTTCTCACAGGCAAAACCAAATAATATTCTTAAAGCCCTAGATGATTCAAGCTGGGTTGAAGCTATGCAAGAGGAGCTTCTTCAGTTTAAGATTCAGAAGGTTTGGGTGCTAGTTGATTTACCTAAAGATGAAAAGGTAATTGGTACTAGATGGGTTTTCAAGAATAAAAGGGATGAAAGGGGCATAGTGATTAGGAATAAGGCTAGATTAGTAGCCCAAGGGTACACACAAGAAGAAGGTAAAGAATATGATGAGGTTTTTGCTCCAGTAGCAAGACTTGAGGCAATTAGGCTTTTCTTAGCTTATGCTTCATTTATAGGCTTCACAGTTTATCAAATGGATGTCAAGAGTTCATTTTTATATGGAACTATTGAAGAGGAGGTGTATGTCTCACAACCTCCAGGGTTCATTGATCCTGACCATCCAGAAAAGGTGTACAGAGTAATTAAGGCTCTTTATGGCCTTCATCAGGCACCTAGAGCATGGTATGAAACACTAGCTTCCTACTTATTAGAAAATGGATTTCAAAGAGGCAAGATAGATCAGACATTATTCATCAAGAAGCACAAGAGTGATCTTTTGCTAGTTCATGTGTATGTGGATGATATCATCTTTGGATCTACAAGGAAGGAGATGTGTTTGGAGTTTGAGAAGCTTATGCATCATAAGTTTCAGATGAGTTCTATGGGGGAACTTACATTCTTTTTGGAACTGCAAGTTAAGCAATCTAGTGAAGCCATATTTATTAGTCAAGATAAATATGTTGCAGAGATACTTAGAAAATTTCAATTTGCTGATTCAAAAATGGCAAGCACACCAATGGACTCTGAGAAGCCACTTCTTAAAGATTTAGATGGAGACAATGTAGATGTACACACTTACAGATCTATGCTAGGCTCTTTGATGTATCACACATCATCAAGACCTGACATTATGTTCTCTGTTTGTGCTTGTGCAAGATTTTAAGTCACTCCAAAGGTTTCTCATTTAACAGCTGTCAAAAGGATTTTTAGATATCTCAAGGGTCAACCTAGGTTGGGTCTATGGTATTCTAGAGAATCACCTTTTGACTAGGTAGCATTTTCAGATAGTCATTATGCAGGTGCTAGCTTGGACAAAAAGTTAACCACTGGAGGATGTCAATTCCTTGGGTGTAGACTTATCTCATGGCAGTTTCAGAAGCAAATAATTGTGGCTACTTCAACAACTGAAGCTGAATATGTAGCTGCTGCAAGTTGTTGTGGTCAAGTTCTATGGCTTCAAAACCAACTTCTTAACTATGGGTACAATTTCATGAACACTGTCATTCATATTGATAATAGTAGTACAATTTGCATAATTAAAAATCCAGTGCAACATTCTAAAACAAAACACATTGAAATAAGACATCATTTTATTAGAGATTGTAATGAGAAAAAGTTGATTCAAGTTCTTAAAATTGATTCTGATCACAACTTTTCAGATCTTCTTACAAAAGCTTTTGATAGTAGAAGGTTTCAGTACTTGGTAGCAAGTAGTGGAATGCTTAATCCTCAATAATTTTAAAATATGTGTTATTTTTGTTTGTACTGCTTACTTTTGTAAATTGGTACTGTTATTGAAAAGTTTGTACTGCTAGTACAAATTTTTATTTGTGCAGTTCATACTGTTAGTCATATATTGATACTGCTATAAGACAAATGCTTTGCATTTTGTTTCTTGGTTTTGGACCAACATTTTCAGGTATGAACATTGAGTACAAAAGAAGTTTCAAGTGAAATGGAAGCAGCAGAATGATTCTAGTTGCTAAAATAATAGGTTTATGATGGACTGAGTTTAGGGATTCTTAACAAAGGTTTACACCTAAGTTAATTAAATTCTTTAAAACATCTTTCTTGAAACCTGATTATAATCTTTCACATTGACTTGATGGTTCAGTTGGTCAGATAGTAACTGACTCAGCTCACTTTCTATCATTTTATACTTTTAAGTATAATGAGCAAGTCTAAGGACATCTGATAGAAAGAACAGCTAGTAAAAGTGAATCTAACACTTGTGTTGTAGGCAACAATTGCTATGAGCTGGAAACCCTGTCAAGAAAGCCTTATGAATCGGTTTATCTTTACACAGGTAGTTACTTATAACTGAAAATATTGGTTCTCACACAACCAGAGGTTACTTTAAACAGAATTCTTGATTAAGTGTCTGTTACACACTTAATCCCTTCAAAATGGTTGAGAGAAGTATGATTTTTCAATAATAAAATCATATTCATACTGCTAAAAATTTCTTAAAAAGGATTTTCAAAGAGGCTCAAAACCATCAAATGATGGACAATGAGTCTAATGCCCCTTGAATCACCTCTCATAGGAGTTAACACACCTAGAAGTGATGAGGGCAGCTAATTAAACTCTTAAGGAATTGATGGCCAACATGTACACTATTGTCTGAAAACATATTCTAATTGGTAGATCAGATGATGGTGAGAGATCTTCCAAACAGGGGAGGAAATGATAAATCTCAGGGGAGGATAAATATTTTGATACATAGTGAGAGATCTTCTAAGCTCAAGCTCAGGGGAGGAAGATTAACCAATAAGGGAAGGAAGTATGCTTAGGATTTATGGAAGGAAAATGATCCTACAATGGAAAAGACAAGAGCATACAAGATGATGATGTTAGCTTTTTAAGAAGCTAAAATGTCTTATTATTCAGCCAATAATAAGAATGAGCATTCAGTTGATGGATGCTAGGAATAAACTTTTTCAGTTGATGGAAACTGGGAATAAGCTCTTCAACTGAAGAAAGTTCAAATGAAGATTTTGGAGTATTATATATATTTAGAAGGGATGAAGCATTCAAATGGAGAAAGTTCTATCTAGGATCTTTCAGTTTCAATTTCAGTTCACTACGTTTGTTCATCAGTTGCAAAGGCATGCTGGAAGATGATTTCACTTGTTGAAACAAGCAAAAAAGATACACAACACCATTGCCTCTTATATTTCCTCCATCCAAGGAAATTGCACCATCTTTTATTCAAGGTATTGATTTTATGTTCAAGACAAAGAAAGATGATGTTATTGCTGAAAGAGCTTCACAGAAGGTAGATAAGTTAGACAGAATAATCTTGAAGAACAAAGGAAAGCTCAGATCAAGAATCTGACTATGAAGTGTTTGAAAGATCCTCACAATCAAAATTTAATTCAGAAGAAACATGTTGATTAGGGAATCACATGTTTAGGGGAAGATTGTTGGGAATTAAATATTCTGAAGATTAGTATTGGGAATTACAAGTTCGCAAAGTTAGTACTGCTGAGAAGAATACACTAATAGTTCCTACTGCTAGTGTATATCTAAAGCCTCTCAAGTTATAACTAACAGTACTAACTGAAGTTAGTACTGCTAGTACAAAGAAGGTACTGCTGGTGTAACTTATACTATTGCTGGATGGATAAGTGTCACGTTTACTACTGCTGGTTGGATAAGTATAAAAAGATATTTGTGTATAAAAGTAAAGTATATACGGTAGATAATATCTTTGATTTGTAGTCAGTCAAACAAGTTGTAAACATAGATACATGATGTATCTTAGCTACTAACACACTCAACATAAGCTAGCAAGTAGTTCGACAAGACTTATCATAATTGTAATGATTTCCTTTGTTTGTATAAAAGGGAGATCTTAGACTAGATAATATAAGACATAGATTTGTGCAAAGAATAGAACTAGAATATCTGTTAAGAGAAAAAGAACAAACACAACAATATCTCAAGTCATAGAAACATTAAGATTCAAGGTTTTGTAACCCAAGTGATAGTGAAGATCACTTGTATTATTTTGAATAATATTGAATCGTTTGGTGATAAACTTTCATTGTTCATTGTTCATTGTTCAATAACAAATATAACTGTTCCATTTCCATGTCCAAATAACCTTCTAAGTGTGGTTAAGTAGATTCCGCATATTTAATCATATTAATTCAAACATATCATATACACAAAGTCACAAAGGACTAAAACCCTTCAAGTGTATTGAATCCCTCTCACAAAATGCCAAAGATATTTGTGTTTTTGTGTTTGTGACTGTGCAGGTACGGATATTTGAAAAATGGACATAAATCAAGAGAAAAAGACAAAAAAACAAGCACGGAAATTTGGAGAGAGAATTTAAAGCCGAAGCTGGGAAGATATTCTTCATGAGAATCATTTTTGAGCTCAAAATTACAAGAACAGCCCTTGGATCATATCAAAATTACAAAAACAGCCCTTGAATAACTTTCCCCAATTGGCATGATTGGTCCTTGAAAGTTAAATCTAATTTTAAACTAAATCCTAAGCCTAACCAATCCTAAAAATAAACCTTATTATCTAATACCCAATCCCAAAATAAACCTGTTAACCCAAAACCTATCCTAGCCCATCACCAGCCCACAAAAGCCCACCTCCCTTATCAATAATTAAAACCGTATCCCAGCCAACCCAAATTATCCTAACCCGGTCAACACCCGACCCACAAGTCAAATAAAAATAAAATAACCTAATCCTTACCCCGCCATTTACTGTGCTTCTTCTTCCCTAATTACCCTGCACCTCTTTTACCATACGACTTAAACTCAACTTCTAGAAGGGACTGACACATGGGAATGCCACATGGAAGCTTTCTATTGGACAGAACACCTCAACATTCTAATCCAAGGGCTGCTATTAATGGATTGGTGATCAAGATATGATCAAGGGCTGAGATTAAGGATCCTGAAGCTTCCCAAACCTTAGCTCAGGTCTATAAATAGAGACCTCACCTCTCTCACAGAAGCTGTCTAATTTTTCATGTTATTAGAGAAATTTAGGCCAATTTTACTTTAATGTTTTTAGTGTAATCATTTTAAATTCCAGTGTTAATTTCTTTTCAGAATTGTAATTTCCATCTATTATTAATACAATTAAGTTCTTCTTTAATTTCCTTGTTCAAGTTACATTTTAAGCATTTATTGTGTTAGAAATCTGTCTTTAAGCTTAGTTACTGTTCTCATAAGCTCATATCAGCTTATAATAGCTTTTGTGAGCTTATTGTTGATTAAATTCTGTTTTAATTGTTTTAATTACAAAAAAATCAAAAAAGTCAAGAAAAGTCAAAAATATTCAACTGTGGTCAAATAAGCTGTTTGGGAAGATAAGCTAGCAAGGGAAGAGCTTATTGGGCTTATTTAAGCAGCTTGTAGAGTAGCTCCTTGAGCCATTAAGCCCTGTTTGTGCAAGGGCAGTTGTAAGTTTCATTTAAATTCCATTTTTAGTCAAATTGCTTATTAGCTTAATTTAGTGCTTAATTGCTTTCTATTTGTTTATTTCTGCTTATTCTTAGTTATTAGTGCTTTTAGTAACTTAGTTGAAGTTTAGATCTCATTTATTTTTGTTTTTGCTTAAATATCAAAAAAATTCCAAAAATATTTCATAATCTAGCTTAGCTTATTTTAGTGCTTATCTTCTGTTGCAAATCACTTGTTAAGTCTTTACATAGCTTATTAGATATCTGTCTTTCAACTTCATAGCTTAGTTTGGTCTGTTCTAGTTTAAATCTCAAATTAAGTAGCAGTTAGGAGTGTTTGGGTCAAGCATTAAAATAGGTAAAAACTAATGGTACTGTTCATTTGCTCATTTGATTACTTTTGATCTTGCTTGTAATCATTAATAAAAGCTGTTTGTTAGGAATTTTGAGCTTAAATGAAGGTTTTGATAGACTTGGGGTGATAAGTAGAAGTTTTGTGGTCTGAACTGTTCAAATAAGCTTCTGATAAGCTCAATCCTTTTAAGCCCTCTTTTGTGATATTCTTAGGTCCATTATAGCGCACTAGGTAGAATTCCAAGAGTTGGTACTAATTCGTTAGGCCTTGATGTTGGGCTATGAAATATCAAAGTACTGCTGGAATATCAAAGTACTGCTGGAAGTCAATGTACTGCTAAATAAGTCAAAGTACTGCTGCTCGTTGAAGGACTGCTATGCAAATAGTTTAAGGACTAATGTGTAATTCTAGAATGTTCATATTAGATTAGAGTTATAATTAGAATTACTTGTCGTTCAAGTTTGTAAACCGACTAGGGTTTTCCTTGTGCCTATAAAAGGATCCCTAGGTTGGCATTAGATATAGGCGATTAGAGATACGATTAGATAAGATTTTAGAGAGACAAGTTTACACGAAGAAGCTTGTTAGAAGTATTAGTGATTAGAGTTTGTTAGTGAATCTGTGTAAGAAAGCAGGTTCAAGGTTTTAATAATATTCAAAGTTGTTTATTAATTCTTCTTAGCTTTGTTAAAGTAGATTCCGCATACTTAGCAAAGTATATCAGTGTTTCATTATTAATAGTTTTGAATTCATTCAAAGTTGTTAAACCGTAGACAAGCTACAAGTTAGTTTGGTCAGAGTATATCGATCCAACAAGTGGTATCAGAGCTTGTGTGGAGACTCTGATTAAGAAGAAACCCTTAAAACCGATTTATCAACAAACCCTCAACAATGTCGACTGAAGCTGCACCTATCCCATCCATCACCTCACTCAGAATTCCTATCATCAAGAAGGGAGAATATGATCTCTGGAGCATGAAGATGAGGCAGTACCTTGCTATTACTGACCATGCTCTATGGGATGTAATTGTCAATGGTAATGTTGTTCTTGATGAACCTCTACAAGTTGAAGGACAACCCAAACCACCTCAACCAACCTGGATTGGAGTCTATGGACTTTGATGATCTCTATAACAATTTGAAAGTGTACGAGCAAGAGATGAATGGTCACAGTTCTCAGAAAACTCACAACATAGCTTTTGTGTCTTCTGAAAACAGAAGCAGTACTTCCACTAAAAGTACTGCTTATCCTTCTCAAAGTACTGTTGGTGATTCACAGCATGTTTGCACAACCACAACTACTCCCAACCCATCACCAACAAACAACACCAATTCTGATGAAGTTGTATGTTCCTTCTTTGCACAACAAGCCACTTTACCTGTTACCTATCAAGAAGACTTGTTGCAGATTGAAGAAGATGCTTTAGAGGAGATTGACATAAGATGGCAAGTAGCTATGATCACTGCAAGGATCAAGAAGTTCATGAACAAGACAGGAAGGGGAATTGATTTCAAAACCAAACAAGGTATAACTTTTGACAAATCCAAGATTGAATGTTTCAATTGTCAAAAGCTCGGACACTTTGCAAGGGAATGCAAGTTTGCAAAATATCAGGCAAACAGGATGGTTGAACAACCCAAGGTTGAAAGAAAGGAGGTTCCTATTATTGAATCACAACCAAAAGCTTTGGTGGCTCAAGAAAATTTAGCAGAGATTGACTGGAGTGCTGAATTTGATGATGAACCTGTAACCTATTCTATGGTTGCAATGGAAGAGTTTGATTGGGGCACAACTTTTGATGAGGAACCAGGATATACTGCTTTGGAATCAAGAGATGGTCTTGGAAGCTTTGACTGGAGCATGGAGGATGAAGATGAACCTGTTCAGATTGCTATGGTAGCTACTTCACCAAGTTCATCCAATGTCTCTGAGGTATGCTCTACGTGTAATGATGTTTATCAAAAGTTGCTTAAAGAATATGTGACTGAAAGAGATAATTGTAGAACAGCTAGGTCTGAGGTAGCTGGTTATCAATTAACTTTAGAGTCAATGGAAGCCAAAATATTAACACATGAAAATAATGAAATGGCTTGGGCAGAAAAATATGAGCAACAAGATTACCAATTGAAATTAAGTGAATGGAAGTTAGGATGTAAGGTGTCTGAATTAGAAAAGATTACTAAGGAAAGAGATACTTTGTTAGAAAAACTTGGTAGTATTAACCAGGCTGGTCTATCACATGTTCAATTTATTGAAAAACAAAGAGTCATAAACAGTAGAGAGCTGGACTAGGTTATGGTGAAGATAGTAGTTCAGATGAGACCTCACCTAGTGATAAGGAAGAAACCCCACCTAGTGATAAGGAAGAGATTCCACCTAGTGATGATGACCTTACAAGCTCAGAAGAAAACACATCTAGGAATGAGGAACCAATTAGTGAATCACCTCCTGAGTTTAAGAAAGATAAGGAGTATCACTCAGTTCCTCCACCCACTGGTCAGTTTCAACCACTTAGGACAGATGTTTCTCGTTATGGTGTAGACAACCTAGAGTTTAGGAAGAAGCTTACTGGTCAATTTAGTTCTGAGAAACCTAAGAATGATTTTCAAAGGGGTAATGATCAAAAGTTTCCTACAGCCTTTCATAAACAAGCAGTACCTCCAAAAACTTTTCAAAGTACTGTTGGACATTCAGCAGTACCTCCAAGAGAAACTTTTCAAAATACTGCTCACTATAGGAAACCTTTTAATCATAGAAGAGGATTTGGGAATATGGAGAGAAAGTTATGTTATGTATGCTATAGTCCTGATCACTTGATTAAGCATTGTGACTTACACTCAGAATATTTAAGTCAGTTCCTAAAGAATAGACCTGCCACCCATAAGCCAAGAGAGACTAGACCAGTTTGGAATCACTCAAATAGGGTCAACCATAGTAATTTCTCTAAAGACTATAGGTACCCTCACCAGAAAAGAATGTTTTCCAAACCACCAGTACCTTCACACATTGCTAAGTCTCAAGAAGTACCTTCTCAAAGGACTGATAAGTTTTCACCCAATCATGGTACTGCTAACACTTTTTCACCTAGAAGACCTAAGAGATTCAATTCATATAAAAGGTCTTACACCTCAAGCAGAATACCTAGATCAGAGAAACCTAAGGTCAAACGAAATTGGGTTCAGAAAGAAAGTACTGATGGGGAACAAGCAGTACTTTCATCAGATAAGGGTGAAACAGGGAGTGTTGTTGATAATACAACACAGGACATGGGACCAACTCAAATAATCATTGACCATGCCTTTAAAACCAGTGGAGATTACATACTGAAGGAATTCAAGTATGTCACTCCACAAGGGGAACACAAGTCAGTAATGGCTTGGGTTCCTAAAAGAAACTAACCCTTTTCTTTAATGTGCAGGGCAACCCAGAGGAGGAGCTTAAAGATCATATTATTGTTGATAGTGGTTGCTCTAGCAGCATGACAGGGGACAAGGAGATCCTGTCAGATTTTAAGGCATATTATGGAGGAAGAGTTGCATTTGGTAATGATCCTGATGGAGGGAGAATCACTGGCAAAGGAACAATCAAGGCTGGATGTATTGATTTTGAGAATGTTAGATATGTGAAGGAGCTCAAGTTCAATCTTTTGTCAGTATCTCAAATTTGTGACAAGAAGTACCCAATTCTGTTCACTGATACAGAATGTCTCATTCTCTCCCCTGAGTTCAAATTTGTTGATGATCACTTGGTAACATTGAGAGTACCAAGAACCAATGATGTGTACAGTTTAGACTTAAAGAGTCTCAATTCTGCTGGAAGAGCAACATGTTTAGTAGCAAAGGCATCATTGGAAGAAGCACATTTGTGGCACAGAAGACTAGGTCATGTTAATTTTAAGAACATCAACAAGCTGGTCAAAGGAAATTTAGTTAGAGGTTTACCTTCCAAAACATTCAAGACTGATCATTCATGTTTGGCTTGCAAGAAGGGTAAACAACATAAAGCTTCATGTAAGAAGCTTGGGGAAAGAGAAATTAGAGAACCTTTGGAGTTGCTACACATGGATCTGTTTGGACCAGTTTCAGTAGAGAGTTTAAACAAGAAGAAGTACTGCTTGGTTGTGACAGATGATTGTAGCCGATTTAGTTGGGTCTTTTTCTTGGGATTCAAAGATGAAACCTTTGATGCTATCCATGACCTGATAGTAGCCCTTGAAAATCAATTAAGACTCAAAGTAAGAGGTATTAGATGTGACAATGGAACAGAATTCAAGAACAAGCATATGGATGAATTTTGTGCCAAGAAAGGGATCAAGAGAGAGTTTAGCATTGCTAGAACACCCCAGCAGAATGGTGTTGCAGAAAGAAAGAACAGGACTTTGATAGAAGCAGCTAGAACAATGCTTGCAGATTCCCAATTACCTATTCTCTTTTGGGCTGAAGCCATAAGTACTGCTTGCTATGTGTTAAATAGAGTTTCAGTAACTAAACCTCAGATGAAGACACCTTATGAGTTACTAATGGGAAAGAAACCAAACATTCGTTTTCTAAAACCTTTTGGCTGCTCTCTGACTATTCTAAATACCATTGACTCTCTGGGAAAATTTGATGGTAAGTCAGATGAAGGATATCTATTGGGTTATTGTACAAATAGCAAAGGTTTTAGAGTTTATAACAGGAATACCAAAAGGGTACAAGATTGTCTTCATGTTGAATTTTTGGAAGATAAGGAAACTCAGAGAGGTAAAGGTCCTGATTGGATGTTTGATCTTGATCTCAGGTTCACTCCATCTATGAATTATGTTCCTATTAGAGAAGAGAATCAGGCTAATCACAAAGAAGATGATTCACAGTACATTGTTCATGGAGTCAATGTTACACCAGAAGATGTTCCTGACAAAGAACCTGAAGTTACTGATGAAGACCAAAGTACTGCTCAACCAACTAATACAGTATCTGATGAAGATCAAGCCATACAAGATGAACTTAATAGGATGCTTTTTCAAGAAACTATACCCACAATCCTATGAAGATGAACAAAGGAAGGCTTATGAAGCTGCAAAGAAAAAGAGTGTATTTCAAGATACTGTTCACAGTACTTTTGATCAAAGTACCGATGATCTTTTTGACAGTACTTCTGGTGTGTTAGAACAATCAAATTGGAACAATGCTGATGATTCCAATGTTGATGATGATGATTTGGATAATGCTAACATTCCTGGTTTAGAAGAAATTGATGATGAGCTTAATCCAGAAGGTATTTTCTCCAATGAAGGGATTGATTTTACTAACTTGGAGTCTGATCTTCCAGTACCACCAACTCCTACATTGAGAGTTCATAAAGCTCATCCTCAAAGTAACATTATTGGATCACCCTCTTCAGGAGTGGTTACAAGGAACAAAGTTAAAGGACTTTCTAAGCAACATACTGCTTTACTTAGCTTTGTTTACAAACAAAACAGGATGAATCACAAGGATCAACAAACATGCCTGTTTGCTTGCTTTCTATCTCAAGAAGAACCCAAGAAGGTAGCTCAAGCTTTAGCTAATGAAAGTTGGGTTGAAGCCATGCAAGAGGAGCTTCTACAATTCAAGCTTCAAGAAGTTTGGGTATTATGTGATTTACCAGATGGCAAAAGAGTCATTGGTACAAGATGGGTTTTCAGAATCAAAAGAGATGAAAGAGGGAATGTTATCAAAAATAAAGCTAGATTGGTTGCACAGGGATATCGCCAAGAAGAAGGGGTGGATTATGATGAAGTATTTGCTCCTGTTGCAAGGATAGAGGCAATAAGGTTATTTCTTGCCTTTGCATCATATATGGGATTTCCTGTCTACCAAATGGATGTGAAAAGTGCTTTTCTTTATGGCACAATTTCTGAGGAAGTTTATGTTAAACAACCTCCTGGTTTTGAAGATCCTGCACATCCAAACAAAGTCTACAAAGTGATCAAGGCACTGTATGGCCTTCATCAAGCTCCCAGAGTTTGGTATGAGAGACTCTCAAATTTTCTATTACAACATGGTTATAGGAGAGGAGCAATTGATAAGACTTTGTTTATCAAAAGGGATAAGAAAGACATTATGTTAGTCCAAGTATATGTGGATGATATTATATTTGGAGCCACAAAGAAGTCTATGGTGAAAGAATTTGAAGATCTTATGCAGAAGGAGTTTCAAATGAGTTCTATGGGAGAATTAACTTTCTTTTTGGGACTTCAAGTTAGACAAACAAGAGATGGAATCTTCATTAACCAAGAAAAGTATGTTGCAGACATACTTAAACGATTTGACCTTCCAAATCTCAGGCCTGCAACCACACCCATTGATAACAATAAACCTTTAGGCAAGGATGAAGATGGACAAGCTGTGGATGTCAAGCTTTATAGATCCATGATTGGTTGTCTTATGTACTTAACTGCATCAAGACCTGACATCATGTTTGTTGTATGTTTGTGTGCAAGATATCAGGTTACACCCAAGGTTTCCCATATGTATGCAGTCAAGAGGATTTTTCGATATCTCAAGCATCAACCAAAGTTAGGATTATGGTATCCTAAGGAGTCACCTTTTCATTTGGAAGCTTTTTCAGATAGTGACTATGCAGGAGATAACTATGATAGAAGATCAACCACAGGAGGATGTCAATATCTTGGAAGAAGATTAGTCTCTTGGCAATGCAAAAAGCAAACAATTGCTGCAACCTCCTCTACTGAAGCAGAATATGTTGCTGCTGCAAGCTGTTGTGGACAAGTTTTGTGGATGCAAAATCAACTCTTGGATTATGGATTCAACTTCAAAAACACTCCTATCAATATTGATAATGAGAGTACCATCTGCATTGTGAAGAATCCAGTTTATCACTCCAAGACCAAGCATATTCAGATTAGGCATCACTTCATTCGGGATTGTTATGAGCACAGGCTTATAAATGTGGTTAAGGTTCACACAGATGATAATGTAGCTGATCTACTCACTAAGGGATTTGATGTTTCAAGATTCAACCACTTAGTTGTGAGCATTGGGATGATTAACTACTAGGCTACATTTGAGGGGAGGCTTTAGTATTCGTTAGTATACTTTCTATTAGTTCTTAATGAAAGTATTGGTTTTTAGTAGTTTAGTTTAGACCATATGTTGTATTTGAGGGGAGGCAACATAGTCATTAGTTAGAACTTATGCATGAACCATTTACAAGTTCTTGGTTTAGTTTGGAGTGTTGATTGTGGATAAGAAGATGGAACGTACTGCTTTGTTGCTTAAAGTACTGACTCAGCAAAGTACTGCTTCAACGTACTGCTTACGTGGATGTACTGTTCCAACAGTCAAAAATTGTGGGGCTACGGTTAATTAATTCCTTACGGCGGAGATAATAAGTTAATCAAAACGGTAACTTTATTATTCTGAGTTTGATTTGTTTCCATCCTATTTAAAGAAACTCTCCCTATTTCCCCGCCTTTTACCATATTTGAGATCCCTCATTCGCTTTTACACCACAATCTTTTTAACAAAACACACACTCAAAGCGAATACTTCTCTACCACTCATCATGGCTAATCGACTCACTGTTAGCAAACACAATATGATCGCTAATTTGGACAAGACAAGGGATAATGTTGATTTTCATGCGATCATTGATTTCTTAACTGGGTCTTCCATCAACTACTCTATTTTAGTTGACCCTGATGCTATTGGTCCATGGATACAAGAATTTTGGGCTACTGCAACGATTGAAGATGACTCGTTGATTAGGGCTACGGTTGCTGGCCGAACTCTTCGGATTTCTGAGGCCACGATTAGGGATGTTTTGATGTTTAATGATGAAGGAGGGGCTGTTCGTTTTGAAAAACAAGTGCTTTGGGACACTTTAAGTGATATAGGTTATGAAGGAGATCTGACGAAACTTACTTTTCAGAAGCCTTTGTTTTGTTCTCATTGGAAGTACCTCATTCACGTCTTACTTCATTGTTTAAGTCCCAAGAGTACTTCTTTTGATCAATTTGGTCAAAATATTGCATCTGCATTAGTGGGTTTGGCTACCGATCAAAGGTTTAACTTTTCAAGACTAATTCTTGATGGTATGCTTACACATATTGCTAATGGTTCGCCATTCTTAATGTATCCAAGGTTTGTTCAGTTATTCTTGAACAATCAACTTGAGGATGTCCCTAAACCTCAAAGTTTTTTACCCACTTTCAAACTTCCACCAAAGGTGTTTACTTTTCTATCTAAACAAAGTGTCAAGTTTTCTGGAACCAACACACCTTTGACTGCTCATATATTGGGAGTTGCACAAGTTGTTAGAGATGCAGAGCAAGAGCAAGAGCAAGAAGCAAATTCTGAATCAGCAAGCCAAGAGTCTCCAGTTTCAAGAGAAGTTAGTATTCCTCAACCTACTGCTTCTCCACATACTGCTTCTCCACATTCTGCTACTCGGGAAGATACTGCTCCTATGGACATTCCTACTCATGAGGAGTCAGACCAAGGTATGAATCAACCACCATCTCCTAATGATTATTCTTCCACAAATATGTCTAAGCACTTTGAAGAAGAAGAGGCAGAGTTGGATAATTATGCTTTAACAAGGGAGTTAAGGAGGCTGAAAAAGGAGAGTGAGGCTCAAGCTGCTAAGATAGTCAAATTAAAGACTAAGTTTCAACGGTTGAAGAAGTTTGTTTGGCCACTAGTTCAACACCATCGATTATGGGTAAAGTCTCAGAAGCAGAGTGGTCAGAAACCTAAGAAGTCTTCTCAGTCAAAGAAGAAAAAGTCTAAGAAGCAATCTTCATTCCAATTGGGGAGGAATTTAGAGAATTTGAATGAAGATGCTGGTTTTGAACAAGATGCTGGATTTATGGATGATACTCAGAGGACACCACCTGAAAATATTCCTCAAGATACTGCTGAGAGGAAGAGTGATGAAACAGAGCAAATCAATTTGGAAGAAGCTGCTGTTGAAGTAAGAGGTGGTGATACTGAGGAAATAAACTTGGAAGGAGCTGAAGCTGAAAGTACTGCTCAACAAGGTACTGAGAGGCAATTTACTATTACACCTAGAACTTTAGATTTTGAAGAAGATAGTGGTCCTTCAATTCAAGTTCAAGAGGAAGTTGGCCCTTCTAAACTAGCTCAGGAAGAAGATGTTATAGCTCATACTAACAGTGATGATGAAACAATTGCTGACATTATGCTTAATATGTCAAGTCAAAGAGGCATCAGTATTCATGAGGTTGAACAACAACATCATACTTCTTCTCAACCTACTCAGGAAATAGATCCAAAAGATAAAGGCAAAGGGCTCTTGGTAGAAAAGAAGAAGAAGATGATGACATTGGCACAGTTAAGACAAATTCAGATTGCCAAAAATGAGGAAGCAGCTAGAATATTGCAAGCAGAGATAGATGCTGAAGAATCAAGGAAGATTGTTCAATCACAAAGGCCAATTAGTAAAGCTAGAGAAAGGAATGATATGATGGCTTATCTGAAAGGTCAAGGATATACAAGTTTAGTCAGATTGACATATACTGAGATGAAGGATCTGTATGATGCTGTTAGAGAAGCTATAGAAAAGGATCTTCCAAGCATTATTTCTTTTGAAGATAAGGAGCTTGAAGATAAAAGAAAGGAAAGAGCTGTTACAAGAAGCTTAAAGAGGAAAAGAACTACTGATGAACAGCCATCAAAGAAGTTCAAGGAAGCATTTGAATTGAGAACAGATACAGTTGATGAGCTCAGGAATTATCTTAGAGTTGTTGATTTTGAACATCCAAAATTGAAAGAAGATACTGATAAGAAGTCCAAGATATCTACTTTTTTAGTTGTAGAATCTCAAGAAGGAGATTATCTGATCTTTCATAGACAAGATGGAAGTTTTAGAGTGTTCAATTCATTATGGGATATACTACATCTGATTGATAGAGATGATATGCTTCAGTTATATCTCCAAGTACAAACTTATTTTGAGCATATTCCACCACAAGGAGTAGGTTTGATATTGTTAGGAGATCTCACAACAATCTGGGAGACAGAGGAAACAAAGGACAGTACTTTGTGGGAAAATCAAGAAAATTGGGAGATTAACAGATGGAGATTCTTTGAATCAGTTGGAATACATGTTTTGGAGTTAGAAGATGGTACTATGATTCATATGCTAGCAGAACAGAGATATCCACTCACAAGAGATCTGATGATCAGGATGCTAGAGCATGGCATGGAAGTGGAACAAGAGAATGAAGTAGCATTGATGGTCATAAAATTGTTTATCAAGTGGACAACTGAATCTGAAGATTAATGCATAACTACTGGTATGGTTTAATTATTATATAAATCTTTTGAAAAATAAGTACTTTTTTCAAAGTACTGCTAGTCAAATAGTACTTTCTCAAAGTACTGCTTGCAGCATAAAACCAATAAAGTCTTTTGATAAAATCAGTAATTTTTGATAAGTGCAAAAACATTTTGAAGCACAAAGATTAAACAGCAACAAATGGTTTTGAAAGCAACAGCATGGTGTTAGTACTTGTACTACACAACAAATGGTAATCAACTCACCATGTTTAATAAACAAGAAAGAGTTTGACTCATCATGAGGGTACGGCTCTGATGTGATTATCAAATCCGTTTTTAGTTGACAATTTACTAAAAATTGTATGGTTTTCAACTCACCATATCTATATTAGTGAAGAGTTGGCTAGCCCACAAGATAATGGCTTTGTGGTAAAGGCTGTGGAAAACCATTATATGGTAATTAGTTCACCATGGTAGTGATTGTACTAAAAGAACTAGCTAGTCCAAAAGCAAATGGCTATTTGGTAAAGACTACTCAAATCCGTTGATAGCTGATGATTTGCTAAAAATCATATGGTTATCAATGTACCATGGTTTTTCCTAAATCTAAACATTGGCTACTCCAGAGTTAATGGCTTTGGTAAAGAGACATCAAAATCCATTAAGTTTTCAATGATTCACCTCTCACAGGAGTTAACACACCTGGAAGTGATGAGAATAGTATGAAACTTTTAAGATCTGATGTACCTATTGCCAATATGATGCTGTGTTGCTGAAAAGATATGATGCTGAAAAGAATTGTTGCTGATGAAGATTGAAGATACTGATTGCATTGATGATGACAAAACAACAACGAGATAGATTTCAAAGAAACAACCTTTCCTTGAAGATAAAGTGTTGAAGTTAAAGAAATACAAAGGAACTTGAAATCAAGCAAGTAGAATTCAAGTTAGGGGAGGATTGCTGGGCTATGAAATATCAAAGTACTGCTGGAATATCAAAGTACTGCTGGAAGTCAATGTACTGCTAAATAAGTCAAAGTACTGCTGCTCGTTGAAGGACTGTTATGCAAATAGTTTAAGGACTAATGTGTAATTCTAGAATGTTCGTATTAGATTAGAGTTATAATTAGAATTACTTGTCGTTCAAGTTTGTAAACCGACTAGGGTTTTCCTTGTGCCTATAAAAGGATCCCTAGGTTGGCATTAGATATAGGCGATTAGAGATACGATTAGATAAGATTTTAGAGAGACAAGTTTACACGAAGAAGCTTGTTAGAAGTATTAGTGATTATAGTTTGTTAGTGAATCTGTGTAAGAAAGCAGGTTCAAGGTTTTAATAATATTCAAAGTTGTTTATTAATTCTTCTTAGCTTTGTTAAAGTAGATTCCGCATACTTAGCAAAGTATATCAGTGTTTCATTATTAATAGTTTTGAATTCATTCAAAGTTGTTAAACCGTAGACAAGCTACAAGTTAGTTTGGTCAGAGTATATCGATCCAACACTTGAAGTAGTTTTGGTCAATTTTGCCCAAAAGTGTGCTCAGAACACATACTGCATCAGCAATCAAATTACCCTAATCAGCCTATGATTTTGATTTTTAATTTCTTCATTTTAAGATAAATTAAGCTGAAACTTGGTACAGATAATCTTTGGTAGCTTATCTAGTTGTTACTTATTTTTTTGAATTTTCTAAATTAACTTTTAATAGCTTTTTCCAAGCTTGAAATCACCTCAGTAAGCCCCCATTTAGGCCTGCAACTCAGTTTATATAATTGCTTTTTGATTAGTAAAAGTGCTTATTTGCCTATTAAGTGTTGCTTATTATGAGTATATTGGATCATTTAGGGTAAACTTTGCTCTAATTTGCTTATTCAAGTTTCCTCTTAGCTTATAGTAGCTTATCAGTCCTTACTTTAGCTTCTTTTGTTTGTTTTCTTCTTGTTACCTACTGTTCTGATTTGATAAGCTTTTCCTGAGCTTGTTTGATTTTTTCAAAAATAAGAGTAGTTATAAAAAGTGCTTATTATTTAGTACTTAAGTGGTTTTTAAAAGAAAATTAACATATATATATATATATATATATATATATATATATATATATATATATATATATATATATATATATATATATATATATATATATATATATATATATATATATATATATTCTACAAAAAGCCAAGACCAGGGTTCGAACCCTGGTCCATAGCCTCAGCAACACCTCAACACACAAACCTGGAACCAAAATGCCCTTGGGACTTTTCTGACTTAGTCTTCTTCCTTGATTCTTTTATACAATTAACACCTTTTTAGGTTATTTCAACTGTTAATCTTTTAACAGTTTATTTAGTTTAGCTTTTACCTTGTTTTATTTTTCTTACATTCCTTTTATCATTAATTAGTTTTTGATAAATTTTCAGATTTTTCTAAATAGTTTAGTATTTTTAAACATTTAATTTCTTTAAAATAGTTTTTAATTCATAATAATTAAAATAAAAAGCAAAAAAATATAATTCTTTTTTTTTTTAATTTTATTTTGTTAATTAGGACTTAAGAAAAATTAAGTTGGCATTTCTAGGGTTAGTAACCCATTATTTTCACTTTTATTCTCGGGATTAGCCCGGGAATTTGCGTTTTTAGGTTTTCCTTTACGTTTTCACTTACGTTTGCCTTAGATTAGCATTTCCCTTGCCTAATAAATTGTTTTTAGTTTTAGTTTAAAAATCCAAAATCCCATATTTTTCACCATTCACGACACGTTTCACGTCCCGAAATCACGAAATTCCATTCACACCTTAGTTGGGAAAAACGACTCGGGTTACACATATTTCCTTTGTGTTTCATTTGGAGTATAATTGAAAACCAAATCAATAGTGTAGGATCGACAACACCTTTGGAGAATCTGTTTGCCAGAAGAAACTTAGACAAAGTGTCATACCACGACCTAGGTGCCTGTTTTAGGCCATATAGGGCCTTCTTCAAGCGATAGACGTGATTAGGGCGATCAGGGTCCACAAATGTCACAACTCTTCATTCAGGTTGATTGACATAGACTACCTCTTTCAAATCACCAATTAAGAATGGTGTCTTTACATCCATTTGGTAGACTGTCATATTCTGACTGGCAGCATTAGTGAGAAAGATTTTGATGGCTTCAATTCAAGCAACTGGTGCAAATGATTCTTCAAAGTCTATGCCCTCTTCTTGAAGATACCCCTTTGCAACAAGTCGTGCCTTATTTTTTTAGAACATCACCATGCTCATCGAGTTTCACTTTGAAGATCCACTTTAGAGCGATAATCATTGCACGATCTGGAGGTGGTACTAATTCCCATACTTCAAGTCGATCAAATTAATGAATTTCTTCTTGCATTGCATTAAACCAACTATCTTCGGACATAGCATCTTTGAAGTCTTTGGGTTCGACTTTGGATAGTACGGAATTAAAGAAGCACCACAATGCATCGGTGGCAAGTTGCTTTCGTGTGAATACCGGACGAGAAGGATTTCCAATGATGTTGTCAATCGGATGATCATTGGTCCATTTTCTGAAATGTTCATGTGGTTGAGGGTAGGGAACTGATGTTGCCGTGTTAGGATCCCCTGAAGAAGATGTCTTAGTAGAAGAATCTGGAGCAAATATATTCTCGAATGGAGCATCATCAGCAGGAGCAAAAGAATTCACTTTGAAAGAATTGTCAACTGCAGTGCCTAGCAGTACCAAAGGAGATTGAATATTCGATGATGATGGTGAGTGACTGGCAGATGGTGCGTCTTGACTAATTGAGACTGATACAGATGGACCATCTGAGTTGTGTGGAATTGGAGTATCAGCAACTGGAGGTAAAGGGGGATCTTTGGTTGTTGTATCAACAGTTGGTGTCTCAAAGTATTCATCAAACATCGGATCAAACAAATTCTTCAACTCATCACTTGTAGGGGGTACATAAGGAATTGCAGGAGTGGGACGCTGTACAAGACCTGAACTAATTGGTCCAGGAGATAAAATATTAGGTGCAGGTCCAGAACTTGTGTGTTCAGGAGCCGTTTGCTCAGTCAGCTCATCGAATGTCATGTGAATGGTTTCCATAATTTTTCGGGTTCGTTTGTTGTAGATTCGGTATCCCTTGCGATCTGGTGCATACCCAACGAAGAATCCAATGTCTGCTTTAGCCTTTAGTTTTCCCAGATCCTGACTGTCATTTGTCGGGTAACATAGAGCACCGAACACTCGCAGAAAAGAAAGATCTTGTAACACCCCAACCCGACAAGGGTAAAGATATCACAATAATGGTTTCATATCAGATCAATACAAAGCATACATCTATAGTAATACAAGAATTTCAAAGGTTACAAATGAAATACAGAAACTACAAGGTTACCAATGAAAACTTCCAAAAAAAACACTACTTCTAAAATATGATATCTTCTAGTCAGCTCTAATCCAGAATAGCTATCCAATCTTCTAAGTCCAAAGGTACACTCTCCACTCATTCCCAGCTTCCTACTAAAACCAGCCGCAGGAAAAGAAATGCGGCTGAGCTACGAGAGCTCAGTGAACAGATATAACGATAACAAAGCAGTAATAGAGAGTAGTACAAATAATCAGAATTAAAGATCATGCAGATATAATCAGAGTGAAGGAATAAGAATAAGGAATAACTGAGAAATAAAGTTTAAGGAAAAAGGAAAAGGAACAAGTAAAAGGAAATTCATAAGGTTCATAAGATAAGGAAAACAGAAATCTATCACGAGCCCAGATAACAGATAATATCATAACAGTGCAATCATATAAGCAATCTAGAGGGGATACCTCTCATGTAACCAGATAATATGAGGGGTGTCCTCATGTATCAATGGAGTGATCAGCTCCCAGAAAATGTGAAAGACGTGTATCGCACACACCATCAGTCACCAGAGATATATATATATATATAACCAGTAAATAATAACAGATAACAGAAACAGATCAAATCTAGGATGCATCCATACGCCCCTGCAGACAAATCATAATCATAATGGCCATAGCAGATAACAAATAAGGGACGGAACATGTCATCACTCTCCTGCCCTAGAGTCATGTCAAAGGTGCATCAATGACATGGACATGAAACCCTCATGCCTAGTGATTGGCTCGGATATCAGACTGTAGGTCAAAGGTCAGATGTACTATCAAAATAATCAAAAGTCATATCTTAAGGGTACATGGAAAAAGGTTCATGTCAAGTAGTTTCAGAATTAAATATCAAAGGTTCAAATCAGAGTTTTGTCAGATTAAGTTTTATATCAAAGTTTAAGTTCAGATTAAAAGGACTATATCAAATAGTTCAGAAGAGTATATCAAAGATTCATAATTAAAAGTTCGTAGCAAAAGTTCATTTTAGAAATTCCTGTCAAAAGTTCACTTAAAGCAATCCTTTAATAATGGTTTTCAATAAAATGATCTTTCAGAATAGTTTTCATAAAATAATCTTTCAAAACGGTTTTTCATAAAAGTTAACAAATGTCATATAAAAATAGTATCATATCACCATTCATAATCATTCTTTTAAAATACCTGATTTTTCTCAAAGCATTTCCAGGTCATAATTAAAAAGGTTTTCACATGACAGATTTTTATATCAGAGGTCGTAACAAAAGGGAATCATGAAAAAGGTTCAAAGCAAAGAGGATTATAATAAGGACATCAACTCAGAAGTAAAACAAATCAGAACATGAGAGAGATCATAGAAGGCTCACAAAACAAAGAGATCACATGAAAGGTTCACAAACAGAAGGGAACATAGCAATGGTATAGGGAATCCTAATAAGGAAAATGAAAAACTGAAAGAAAAGGGAATGAAAAACCCTTACTGAAAAAGGGCAGAATATCTGTACCTTGTTAGCAAAGCAGATAAACAAGAAAGCAAACAAATACTGAACAGATCAAGGCTTCTCCTTCTTTACACCTAAAGGAGTAGAAGACGGAATTACAAAATATTCTAACTCAGATTATTACGTTTAGTTGACCTTTCCATTTTAAGTAACTTTTCAGATTTAACAGATTTCCATATTTAGCAAGATATTAATATCTCAGATTAAGTTAAGTCCTTATTTCAAGATTATTATGGAATTAAGGTACATTTTATCAAGTTACAAAAGTTTAAGGGTAATCATGACAAGTATACATAGTTTAGGGTTTTAATTGTAAATTCATTAAATTCAAAGGTTTAACGTAAAAATACTTTAAGTTACTGAATTAAATACTCATATTATTCAGAATGACATTTTAATCTCTTAAGTTTCATAATTTACAGTTTATACCCCTCTAGTTATATAATTTACAAAACAAACCTTATATTTACATATTTTATAATTAAATCCCTACAATATTCGTATTTACCAAACAAGCACCTCATTTTACAAAATTACAGAATGTAACCTCAGAATATTGTATAGTACAAAATCAGATCCCTCAGAATTCAAAAATTACACATTTGGTCCCTTAACTTTACAAAACTTATAAATTAACTCATAGTTTAGTAACAATTACATATTAAGCCCATAATTACTCAAGATTACACAATACACTCTTAATATGATTATTTACACAGAATAACTTCAAGTTTCCAGAATTTACACTTTTAGTCCCTCTATTTTAATTAATTCCAATTCGAATTATACTTTTATTTAATTTACCAAATAACCTTCTAATTACCAATTTAGCACAAGATACCCCTCATAAAATATTTTATACATTTTTCCCCAGATCTAGACCACCTTAAAAAAATATCCCATATGTTTGAAAAATTACAAAACACACCCTTAAGTTTTAAAAACAAATCGTATAACACTTTTTAAATACAATTCCAAACCCTAATCAAATCCAATCATTGACCCATCATTATTAAAACCTTAAAACACATTAAATGACCAGATCATGTCCCAAAAACCCTAACCCTAATTATTTTGATTAGGTTTTATTTATTTCTTTATTTTTCCTAAAGTCCGGTTTGTACAAAAATTAGCCACACTTTATTTAAGCTTCCAAAATTCGAACCAATATTTTTCTCAGGTTATATGATGCATAAGGAACTCATAAAAATTATATAAAAAGCCCAGAAAAATGGTATAGCTTATTTTAGATTTTATATACGTTTTTGATACCTATAATTACCATGACATATTTAGGCCTCTATAATTCGTTCCATCATTTTTCCCAGATCATATACTTCATATGAGGTCCAAATAAAATAATCATAACACCCAAAAAATTCGTATAAACACATTCAGATTTATTTCCGTTTTTAGGGTTTAATGATTCGTTAATTTCCAAACGATTAGTACAGCAAGCATGGTTCGATTTTACCATTTTATATAAGTCATATATGATGTAAAAGACACTAGAAAAATACCAGATGTGGCTTTGAACGAGTGAACAAGGCGTATGAGTTTTTGATCCTCTCGGCTAGAAAATCGACACCAGAAAAACTCCTACGATCGAATCAGCTGTTCCACGACCTCAAAGCTATTTTTCCCACCTTCTCTAGACTTGTTAGAACCCAGGAAAAATAAGGATTGACCTCCAGAAAAATTGTGTGATGAATGGTGAGTTTTTGTGTGTGTTTTTGGAGCGTACGAAAGGAAATAAGAGGGATAAATATGAAACGCGTTTAGGAGGGGGAAAGTAGCATGAATCTCGGCATTTAGGTGATTTAGGGATCAATTATACTGAAATATACAAGTTTCCTTAATCATTTGATGATTATCTTCTTAATATTTCATTTAAATAAATTAATCAAATAAATAAAATGTATATGTAAATATTTCGGCTCATGTAATGGTCTTTTGAGGTGTAACCATAATTTTTTTGGAAGTGTAAAAATGTAAAAAAGTTGTCTCAAAATTATTTCACTTCATACGTAGCTCGTTACCAGAGGTTTGGAATTTATTTGGTGCTTTATATGTGATTTAATTTAGTTTTAAAGTGTCAGGGGTATTTTGGTCATTTACATGCTTTCTAAATTTCAGGTATTACAGATCTGGTTTCTTGCCATGTATCAGCTCATATGGAGTTTTTTTGTAAAGAGTATGTATCAAGGATCGGTTTTAGGTGTAACAAGCTGTAGCAATTGCTTCCGCCCAAAGAAACATTGGTGCCTTGGAAAATATCAGCATGGTTCGTGAAGCTTCCACAAGAGTATGATTTCTACTTTCAACAACCCCGTTCTGCTGAGGAGTGCGTGGAACACTTTTCTAGTGAGTTATGCCAATACTTTCATAAAATTGAATGAGTTGTTTATTCACAAACTCAGTTCCATTGTCTGTGAGGATGATTCTGGCGGTTTTGTTGAGTCTTACTTGTAGCTGTTTGATAAGTTTGATAGAACCTCTGGAGTCTCGTCCTTGGTTCTCAAAAACATCACCCATGTAAACCGAGAGTAGTCGTCGACCACCACAAGAATATATTTCTTCCCATTTATACTCTGCACTCTCATTGGTCCGCACAGATCCATGTGAAGGGTGTGAAGAGCTTCCATAATGGTGTTGACAGTTTTGGGTTTGTGAGTATACTTCTTGCTTTTGCCCAGTTGACAAGCAGAACAAATATGATCCTTTTCAAACTTCAATCTGGGCATACCTCGTACAAGATCCTTGCGTGTAAGTTCATTTATGGTGCTGAAGTTTAGGTGATTTAAACGACGGTGCCAAAGCCATGATTTATTCTTTGAGGCCTTTGACAGCAAGCAAATAGGAGAGGACCGCATCATGTCTTCAATAGAGATGGTGTATAGATTAGTGCCACGACTGCCTTTAAGGAGATCAATACCATCCAATTCTCTGACGAAACATGTGTGTTTTCTGAAAGCAACTTCAAGATCAGAATCACAAAATTGAGCAACAGAGAACAAATTGTGCCCAAGTCCTTCCACGTAGTATACCCTGAAAATTACACTGTCACTAAAAACATAATCTCCATAACCCATAATTGCCCCAAAATGGTCGTTCCCGAATCTAACTGTCCCAATAAATTTATTCACAAAATTCTTGAGCCGTGAGCGATCCCCGGTCATATGTTTTGAGCAGCCCGAGTCCAAATACCAAAGGACAATTTGTACGACATGAATTTGAAGACAGACAACGATGGATAACTGAAAAAGGTGGAACCCCACGTGCAACTAGGGTCCGTTTGGTTAGCACAAACAAACTCTGGAACTACAGGATTCATAGATGCCATGGTATTCACAGTGGAAGCTTTACTAGTAGCAGCAATTGACCTAGTTACAGGGCATTGTGTCTATAAAGGGAAAATTCGACCAGTTGGCTTCCATTCCTTAACAGTCACTACTTTATGATTAGTCATTCTAGTTAAGGGGCACTGATCTCCTACAGTAAATTTTCTTCCAGTGGGTCTCCATTGATAACCAACATGAGCAAACATTTTTCCTGTTGCTTTCCAAATTTGATTACTCAGTTTAGGTTTCCTAACATTCTTAACTGGGGATCGTTGAGACGATATCAAGAATGATACAACACATTCATTATGATTACCAGAAATTAAACATACATTACATGTCTTACAAATAGCATTAGAATTCGAATTAATTACAGTACGATTATAGCTAATACTAGAATCAACACGATTTTTTTTTATCAAATCAAGTTTATTGTTCCTACGATGGTCTTCTACTTTCTCCTGATGAGCACTCTTAGCTGGCGCAGTCCTATCTTTCTTTGTATTGCAACTAGGCTTTGACCCGCTAGCTTTAGTGTCACTGGTTACTCGTATAGAAGTGATGATGGGAACATTAGCTTGTTTCACTGCCATTTGTTTTTCTGGTTTTGATATGCTGGGTTCAGATGTCGTTAATGGTACATCAAAGGTGACATGCTTGATTTTAGTCCTTGAGGAAGATGCAATAAACCTATCTCGCTTGTTATCAATCTTAGGACCTGTGCCAATGATGTATTCTAAGAGTTCCTGAGATCGTTTAGTGAGGAAGCAGGCATCTACAACTGCACTCTCAAGTGGTTTATCTATCCTTTCCTCTTCTACGATCTCACGAAGGGTATCAAGGCTATCCATAAGGTGAGTGAGATATACTTGATGAGCAGACCTATTGTTCCTAAGGGGAAGCGGAATAGGCACAACATCAATTGCATACTTACTACAAGCAGAAACCTTTGGAACAACATTATCACTAGTGATGATTGGCATTTTCCCTTTCACCTGAGCCTTTAGATTCTCAATCTCATTAAGCAAAGAAGTTATTGTTTCATTGGTTTTATCATGAGTGATTTTAATCGAATCATATAACTCTTTGTAACGCTGTTTAACATTTGAATTTTCAGCTTGAAACCAATCATTTTCATGTTGTAATTTATTGATGGTATCTTGATATTGAAAATTATGAGAATCTAAAGACGATGGTTTATGGGTGCCAATCACATCACTCTTATTCGATTTTAATTAGGCAATTTGGGCCCTCAATTTTTGAATCGTGTTAGTGTGAGCTTGAATTTTTTCATCTCATTTGCTTAATTCAAAATATGCATCAAATTCTTGAGCATCCAAAGATGTCTTGGCATTTGAGATTTTGGTTCTTTCTTCTAAATGTTGATATTTTAATTGCAAATTAAGATTATCAACCTCTAGTTTTGAAAAATGCCTGACCATGTTATCATGGTCATCGTTTTGGATTTTTTCATGCAATTTTAAATTCTCCCCCTCAAGCTCAACAACACGATTCTGGGAAACATTCAATGCAATAGACAACTCATGAAATTGACAAGCAGTTAATGCAGAATCAGTAGCAGTATAAAATACATCATGTGCAATACATCTAGCAATCAAATTCTCATTGGTGATGAGAATATTCTTTCTTTCAATCTCACTGCATTTAAGATCAATAGCATTTTGTTTCCCTATGTTTTCCATATCTTTAAACACTTCTTTCATCTCTTTTAATTTAGTTTCAAGGATTTTTTGCATGCCCTCAAAATGTTCTTTGAGAAGTTTAAAAAATGGAATAACCTCAGTTAAGTAGCACCGTTTTATTTGTTCAAAGCCCCTTTCCCCTTCAGTAATTCCCGTTGGTGTAATTCTCTTCTTACATGTTTTATCGAAATCAACAAATAGTTGACAAAGAACATATATGCTAATTAGAGTTTTACATTCTGTGGGAAGAGTTAAAGGAACTAAGTGCATGGGTGTATTGGGTGGGTACACCGTTGCTGCAGCTATCTTTCTAAAGGGTGGAGTTTTGGCTTGAAGTTCTTCGGCTTTCCTTTTTTCTAAGTCTAAGGACCAAAATATTTGTTCTGGGGTCAACTTAGTTTGAGGCACAAAAATAGCTAATCGGTTCTCCTCATAGTAATCATGGGGTTTGATTATGACTCGATTTGCTATACATTTGGGATCCTTCATTTTTTCAGCCAATTTTTCTCTATTTATTACTTCTATCTCATTGGTCTCTTCAAATGATGAAACATCAGGAGGGGCATGACCAGGCTTAAGCAGTTCATTTCCATCATATAAGGAAGGTTGGGCTACTTTAGCACTCCTAAGGAAAGCTGACTTAGGTTCACCTACATTCTTTTCACTATGTTCATCACACAACTTTTTATGCTTTTGAATCATTTAAGCAGTTTGTCTTGTTTGGTCTTGTGCGTACAACTTGTTTTCAATCTTATTCTTTAACGTTTTAAGTCTGGAAAAACCATTTAAGAGTTTTGTTTCTTTTTCTTTGAAATCATGTTTTAGTGTAATTACACTTTCTTGGATCTCCTGTTTTTGTTTAACAGTTTGATCAAGTTGTTTTCGTAAAGAATATAACTCCTTTTTCAATGTTTCTTCCCTTAAATTATGTTCTGTTATGAATGTATGGCCACCTGATCACGTTCAGTTAGCTCAAATTTTGCACGTTGTTCATATATGGCCACCTGATCTTTATAGATGTTAAGTCTAGTGGTCAAAGTGTCATCAGGGATAAACACGGTGTTCTCATGCAATTCACAAGTATTATCGACAATAGAAGATGCACTACTTGGTACAACAGACACGTCGTTGTGATTCACATATTGTTCATATGGGATAACATTACTATTTCCCATATCAGCAGTATTTGATTCAACAACATCTGTCTGTTGTACTTTGTTGGGAATCTTCTGTTCATCGACCATGTTATACATGTCATACAGCTTTAGTACCTCAGATATGACAGATGCGTTGGAAGGACCAGATTGTTGTGATGATGAGGCAGCAGAAGACAGATTAGCCATGAAGATGGTTTGAGCAGTGGGTTCATTATCAAGATCTGAGTTAAAAGCATCACAGTCATCAGCTTGGAAGATGTTGGGATCATTTAGTGCCAAGTCCTGAACTGGTTGATCATCCACATCAGCATCAAACGTGTTCCCCTCATCACCAGCAAGAAACAATAACTCCTCTTCGTCCAAAGCTGCTCAATTCTCTTGAGCTTGCAGCAACAGCATCTTATCTTTGAAGTAGTTAGAGTTCCGTGGACGCTTTGGTTGAGTGCTGTTCCTTGCTACGTATCCTAGTCCACCACAGTGGTAACATTTAATTTGCTTTCCCTGTCCCTGATTAGCATTCCCAACTCTATACTGTATGTTACCCCGATCAATGTTCCTTTGATTCACATTCTGCCTTCCCTGAACATTCTAAACCACAACCCTTCCTTCTTCCACTGTTGCTTGATTACGAGGATTAGATGAACTTCGAAGTTGGTTGTTGGTTTGAGGGAGTGTTTGTAACACCCCCAAATTTTTAAGATAGCAGCGGAAGTCTAACTAGGGTATTACCGAGAGGATCGAAAACAAAATCATAGAAAACAGCCTGTAAAGGCATTTTTAATTATTATAGGTCCATAATATGAATTCAGTTACAAAGCGTTACATCAGAGTGCAAACAGTTTCTCCAAGGAAACATCATTTTAATTGAATTACAAACTTTATTTTACACCCTTATTTAAGATAGGTTTTGCCTGCTCCATGCCTTGATCCGCTCCGCTAATTTCCTGAGATACATGCTTAAAAGTCAACAAAATGTTGAGTGAAATCATAGAGTTTGAAGTTTTAATATCAGTTCGATACACAAGTAGGATTGTATTGGAGATACAATCAGTTTAAAAATTGATATTGCAGTTCATATATTGCCCTAAGTCTCATGACACGCAAACGTTAACAAAGTACCGTATAAACGGAGGTGTCCATCAAATTAATGATGAAAGTTTTGCCCTCGTGTAATAGGTGATTTGCCAATTCCTATTTTTCTCAAATATAATGCATCGCGACTAATACGACTAGCAAATAGCATTCCGTCAAAGTATTAGTGGGATAGGTCGTCAGCCTCTAATAGATCTATTCATTATATTCGCGTTCACCACAGTGATTAATGGCTCATGATAGAGGGTCTTATGGCAATAAGGTAACTTAGGCATATATCATGTCAGGTAAGCATACAGAAAATACTTGTGATCTGTTTGTAGCATGTATCCCCCTCACAGAGTTTAAAAGTATAAATGATTTAAAAGTGAGGCCATGACTCACCTTAAGCGTTACTGGTGAATGTGAAAGTAAACTTTGAGGTGATTATGATAACAACTTCAATACAGAACCTGGTAAATATATAAATGTCTGAGAATCTGACTAATTACTGGTGGTGTGCGTGAATGATGAATAACGAATGATGAGCAATGATCTGATCGTTGAAAGTGAGTGTGTTACGCTCAAATTGCTTGATGTTCAAAATAATGTTACATATATAATTATCTTGATTTTTGTGTCAAGTGCTCCCATAGTGTTATTTCTACATAGAATGAATGAAATGTTATGCAACGTTAACTCGAAATATTTCTAGTTATAATAAGTAACAAAAGTTAAATAATATGCAAGAAAAACGTTCAAAATGCATATGAAGTGAAAATGTGACTAAAATAGAAAATGAAATAAGAATGTCAAGTTATAAATAGTAGGTCCTTGTTCTTTTCCAAATTTTACCCTTTTTACCCTAACTGCGTTCGCGTTACGTCGTTAGTCCTTCGTTAAGTCCAAAGTCCAAATATAGTCCAAAGCTTGTCCATATGTGCATATAAGGCTTGGAGTTAATTCAATGGTCAATTTAGGTCCTGTACAAGCTGTTATCACAGCTTCAGTCCACAAGTTTCACAGTTTGGCAATTTTAGTCCTTCTAGTTAGATCGCGTTACATTTTTAGTCCAAAAATGACAAAAAGGTAGGGGAAAATATGGCAATTTTTCCTAAGGCTTATTAAAGAAATTTTCAACTTATTCCAACTGCTTATTTGATCATTTGCTTATTTTACCTATAAATGGGCCTTAACGAGTCATAAAGGTGGCCCGTTAAGTATTTTTGATCCATGGGCTTTGGGGAGGGTTTGAGTTATCAAAAGGGCTCATTTTTATGTGAAAAGCTTATTCTTAAAGTGCCACATGGTCAGCTTATTTGTAGCTTATCGAAACTGCTTTTTGGGCTTAAAGCCCATACGTTAATATTTTTAAGTTTTCGAACATGGTTTATACGAAACACTTTGGTGATTTTAAAAGATCAAGTCGTGGTTTTCATGGCAGGTTGTTAACATGAAAAATGTAGGTTGGTAGGTCGTTAAACAAGTCGTGTCGAAAAGTATATGTATTGCATGTCGTGATCACGAAATATTTGTGTGTTTACTAGGTGTCATGGCGCGTTCTATAGTTAAAAGACTTAGTGATATTTTTCATATTTCCTACGTGTGCTACCTTAAGTTCTCGTGGTTTTATTATGCGTTTTTCTGTGACATATCCTATTGTATCATGGACGAATAGGGGTTGTTTTGTGGTCTCACATGAGAGCTTCAACTTTTATACATGTCGCGACTTATTAATATGTACGTAAAATATATGAGTGTACTCGTTCGAGTGAGAACAATCGAAGTATGCAATGTGTGATGTGTTAACGTGTAGTAAAGTGTTCTCCTGTCGTTCTATGTATGTGATGCTCATTTGTATGAAACTTATTGTCATGTTTTAACGTGACAATGTATAAATAACATATGATATATACGTTTGAATCTATGCATGTAATGCATGAGTGAGTGATTTAACATGCAAAGAGGTATAGAAAAGATTCATACCACACCTTAAAAAGGTGGTGAAGAAACTGGGGATATCGAATGTAGCACAAGAATGAAGCAGAAGGAATGAAGGCAGTCCCACCAAGCTTCGAATACGTTTTATACGTATTCCCTTCTGAACTTTTTAGAGCATTTGGTGAAGTGAAAGATAGTGAAATGTGGGTAGGGTAGAGTGAGATAGGATCGGCTATCTTATAGCAAAAATACACTTTTCATTGACTTATTGACTCTCAAGCTAATCATTTGCCTCTACTGTGGATGACTAGTGAATAAGAGGACACCTATGCTTATTCACTGACATTAGTAGATTGTGGAAAGATATTTGGAGGTAGGTACATTGTATCTTACTTCTTGTAGTATATATGTATTCGGTTGGATTTAAATATGGCACCAAAATGATACTATCGAGCCACAGACCTTTTCTGCAGTTCTATTCTTCTTTTAAACATCACAATATGTTAAGAATGTTATTAGAAGATCGCAGGAAAAAGCGGGGTGCGAAATGGTTTAGTTTTGGCCTTTATTTCTATACGTATAGTCGAATTATGGGACGAAAAATATGGCCTTAGTTACTGTGGTAGTACATGACATTCATAGCTGGGAATTTGCACAAAGAGAGTTTGATAGGTGGTGGTCATGATGGTGTAAAAATATAGATAGGTTACGTTCGATATTCCAAAGCTACGAGCGGTTTCTATAGGGTGTTTGTGATCGGGTTTATAAGAGAAAGAAACAAAAGAAAGAAAAATATAAGTGTGATGGGTTGGACTTTTGGGCTCGTTTGGTGGGCTGAGATATAAGGGCCCGATTGGTTTGTGATTTAGGAAGTTAATGAAGGTGATTATCGAAAGTTAATTGTACTTAGCGAGATTAATTAGTGAATGCTAAGTAAGATTAGTGTGGAAACTTTATTAGCATTATCCATCAGTGATGAGGTTCAAATTTAGTGATAATGGTGGTTTGTGTAAAATCGTGTCCCGAAGTACGTGTCGTTATCAGTTAATCCTTGTGATAACATGACGTGGTAAGAATAATAATATGAGAAAAGTTCAAATTTCCCCGTAAAAATGTGTTTTATTAAACGGTAATACAAGATTATTATTAATCCTTGAGAATTATTACAATGGATTTTTGTAGAATCCAACAGTGTTTCTCTGAACTGTTGGACAAATAAAGAAACTTGGATGGAAAGATTATCAATCATCTTGTCAGTATGAGAATATCCTGAATCCAATTAGTTGTTCACAGCAAATGGTGGGTGCAACGATGATTAGGCAAATGATGTCTGATTCTGTGATGAAAAGGGATGGTGATAAACTTGATCAAGTGAGGATTGATTGAAAGGCTGAACATTAGAGACAAATGCAAGAGGATCATGAGATGTGGTTGGATTGAGTTTTTCCCTTAATTGACGATCAGAGATAGCATGCTTTTCATGTTGTTGTAAGTATCCATACAGCTGTTCATAATTAGTCTCTCTCAATACTTTGTTGAGCTTCACGGCAGTGACAAATCTGTCCCACTCGGGTGACATGTTGTTCACAAACTTAGAGTTGAGTTGGATGTTTGGCATTGTCATCCTGATGATCCTCATGTCATTCACAAGCTTGTAAAATCTCACATAATAGTCAGTGATGTTTTCTCCAGGATTCATCTTGAAGTGTTCAAACTCATCATACAACTGAGATTCACGATCCTCTTTGGTTAGTTCAGATCTAGCCAAAAGCATTTTGACATTGTCCCAAACAGCTTTGGCTTCAGTGTTGAAGTTTATAAGCTCGTAAACGTATTTGGGAAGCCCTTGAATCACAATGTTAGAAGCTTTAATGTCTGCATCATAACGCTTCTTCTCCTCCTCATTAAGATCGTTGTAATTACGTGGCCTGTCGATTCCAAAAGTGACAGTTCCATCCTCAGCGGTAGTGACAGCATCTCTAGTGGTGCCCATTTGAAAAGGTCCTTCATCAATGGATTTAAGAATGTTAACACCATTCTCTTTTCCCAAGCAATAAAGTCGTATTCTTTGTGCCCATGATTCATAATCCGTCCTATCAAGCATAGGAGGGCGGGTATCGGACCCGGCAGCATGAATGTCATTAGAAGAAGTGCTTGCCATGATGTAAACTTCCACGAGATTTTACAATTCTATGATTTAAACCGAGAAATAGATTCTTTCGCGGGATTTTACAAAAATCAAGAATAAATCGTGATTTGATTACTTGAATGTGTTATGATGAAAGTTGTTGGATCGGTTAAAGGATTAGTGATTGTATGGTAGGGATGAAGGTTGGTTAAATTAGATGTATTGTTGTTTAGTTAAGTTGTGATTGAGTTAGCGTATTGGTTTGAGCAAATCGCAAAAGGCAACTCGCAACACCCCAAATCGCAGACTCCAAAACGTAATTCTTCAAATCGCAAGTCCTCAAATCGCAACAATCTTCAAACCGCAAGACTTGAGCAAATCGTAGATGCTTCAAATCGCAGAGACTCAAATCGCAGAGACTCAACTCGCAACTGATTCAAATCGCAGGCTCAAGTTGCAAGCTCAAATTGCAATATCAAATCGCAACCCACAACCAGACAAACACGTCACTTTCTTGCGATTTTGTCTTTTTCCCTTTTTGTTAATAAACCAAATTGCAGATCCGAACAAACCCAAATCGCAACACTGCTTTCCCAACCCAACTCAAATCGCAACTAAGAAATGTTTACCGAGACTCAAATCGCAATCAAGAAACACCCTTAAATCTTCCACGAAAAGTACCAAAACCACAGTAGATTACCAAGAAATGATTCAAGAGAGTTTTGTAAACACAAAAGTACAAGACTTTAACCAATTTGACCACAAACAAAGCTTAACTCGTTATTTTTATTCCTTTTCAATTCGAGCTACAAAAAAAAAGAAAAACTAACAAGAACAAGCTACAAACCCTAGAACATACAATCAATCTAACCAAACCATGGCTCTTTATACCAATTGTGAGTTATCAAAACACATAACACAATCAAGAGTATAAGTATAGATCGAATTGTTAGAGATAGAAAGAAAGAGATGGAAACTTCTTAGTGAGAGAAAATGAGAGTGTATTAGCTTAGAGAAAATGAAGTTCCAACCCTCTCCTTTGGTGGGAGAGGGTATTTATACATATGAAATAAACGCCTCTAGTAAGCTATGGACCGGGCTGACAGTGGGTAAAGACCCGACCCAACTCCATGGTGTTACGATATCAAAACTAATATTAATAATCCTACGAGCTACTTAATGCTAATAGATACTCAGGGTGACCGAGTCTTTCATGTGAATATTCATATTCCTAACATATTATCACGTTGGCCAGGCGTCATAATCGTCACATAAACATCTTATTATTACTATCATAGCATTCCACTGAACTGCTTCTGTACTGATCATGCTATAACGTTCATGGTAATCTACTACTCCCTCCGTCCCACTATAAGTGTCCACTTTCCAATTGCACAAAGTTTTAGGAAAGTGGGGCCAACTACACTCTCCACCAATCAAATATCACTATTACCCACTAAAGTCTCTTCTCATTGGTTGAAAATATTACCTGGACACTTAATATGGGACAAGCAAAGATACCATTGTGGACACTTATAGTGGGACGGAGGGAGTATTATCTATATGCTTCTAATCATGGTATCGCAAAGCATACTATAACTAGTTCTGGCATGATATTCATACTCACTACATCTACATCGCACTAATAATGCATTCCTACATGCTTTCTACTGGGCATGGCATTCTATACAAGCTAAACTTAACTAAACATAGCAAAACATGATTTCTGATCATGGATAAACATGGTTCTAATCAATTATACATAACACATAATAAAGTCCACATGTTCTATGGTCAATATCGAGCTATGTTTTAAGTCTAAGTACCCTCCTACTAACGACGGATAATTAAATCCCTCAAACCAACGCTCTGATACAAACTTGAAATGCCGAGACTCGAACTGATTTAAAAAAAATGATCGATTAGCGGTATTCCTAACAGGTTATAAGCCGTGTCCCTCCTAGTGGATACGCATTATCTACTTGTATAGGGGGTGTTGAGGTTGCACCAAGCTTGTCTTTAACCTAAAATAAGAAATACGAAGACACTATGTTAAGTGATTGCGCAGGGGTTGGACCCTGCGAACCACCTCTGGCGTGCGAATGAGTATGTGATATGGTAAGTTGGTAGTGAAATGAGAGAGTCAAGTTTGCATACCATTGTTCTCAGCCAGTGTAAGCTATTTATAGGGGATGAAATAGGCCTTAGAGAGCTCTTGCATAAATATCGGAGATCATAGGGGCGTCCCATGATTTGTGGTAACCGCTAGGGCTTAGTGACCCACTATCTCTTTCTTGGCGGGAAAGCTCAAGGAAAAAGGGGACGGGGGTATGACCAAGTCAAGATGTTCTCCTTTCTAGTATCTTCAAAGGGTGTACCCCGAAGGGCTTAAGGCCTCGATTGGCGAGTTCCCAATTGGTAACCATGTCATAGATGAATAGTTTTACACCAATGAAGATTTTAGGAGGTTGACCTGGACCTTCGAGAAGAAGGCTTCGTACAGGCTCGAAGGGGTGTCCTTCGACCCGTTCGGAGGGTACATCATCAAGCCCTCCAGTCGAAAGTGATATATACGTCCAAGGATATATTGCTTACGACTCTAGCATCTGCCTACACCATATCCCTTTTGTCTCAAAGTCGTACGAAAAGAAAGAAGTTCTTAAACTAAGTTTGCATTAAATGCGCTTAATGATAATGCCAACCACTTGCATCAGAGGCCATAACGGATAGAACTTCGGTAAACACCAAACGTCCATTCAAATTTTGAAGTCCGGATATGTGTTAAACTTGATGGACACGTGGATGGCTGAGATAAAAGAGACAAGGGGTATATAAATACGTTTATACCATGAACCCTAAATTACTTTTTGTCTTCCACCCAAAATTCACACACATCACTGTGCTTCGTGCATCCTTTTAGTCGAAAGGTAATCCTCCTTCACCAATATTTACTTTCTTGTTTTACTTGTTTAAATACATCATGAGTATGGCTGCTAAACGCATAATCAGACAACAAAAATGCACATTATCTAAAAAAGCCTTATCAGATTTCCGCAATGAATACCCTATACCCAAGGAGTTTCAGGTGATGCTTCCGAGCAAAACCCGAAACATCTTCGATGCACCCGAAGGGTATTTGGGGCTTTATGTGCATGCTTTCACCCAATCAAATTTAAGGATTCCAGTCCACCCATTAATTTTAGAGTTCTTACAGTACTATCAGGTACACATATCTAGGTTAAAATCGTTTGGCTTAGCCAAACTCACCACCTACATTGTGATGTGTATGGCGTACGGGTATGAGCCTACACTGACTGTGCTCAGGGGCTTTATTAACCTATACCCTGGTGGAGATTGGATAACCTTAGCAAAAAGAGGTGAGCATGATGTGCCTTATTTGGTCACAAAACTTTTTTCAAACATAAGAAATTGGAAAGGGCAATTTTTCTATGTTCAAAACACTATAATACCTCCAGAATATCCAGCTTTACTAGATGAAGCATTCCTATTTGATGAAAAGCGGTTTAATGATCCCTTGCCATACACCATAAGAAGGAGTCCAATCTACCAGCGTCTTGCTCGCCATCCCATTGATGTCCAAACGTTCCCCGAACCGATTCTCTTCATGGCGGGCATAGTTGACCATTGGGAAGGGTCGCCTTTGAAGCCTGAGATAGTTTGTGATGGACAAAGTATGTACATTCCCATTTAATTAAAATAAATAACTTATCTGATGATATTTAACTTTTTTCTCTTTTTGTTGCAGAGATGGCCTTCAGAAACTTTGTCGTGTCCGGTGGTGCAAAGGAAGTGAGCTTCATCCCGAAGGATCCCAAGGATGTGAGTTATGGAGTAGGTTCTCCATCTATTTCAGTCAACAACAACGATGTGGATGCTCAAGCAGTTGAGCCCATAGCAATAGCCCAACCTTCCAAACCTATGAATATCAAGGAAGCTCCACAATTGGTGGAAAATGTTATGGATTCTGACGATCCCCTCTCCAAGAGGGATCAGGTGATGATCGTAGGGTCCTCCGGTATTGCAGATAGAGTGTGGAACAGGAAAGGAACAAGTGCAAGATCCGTGAAGGCTACTCCCAAGAGGAAGCTGGTACTACCAACACCTCCGTCAAGAACCACAAGACAAAAAACTTCTCATGGAAAGGCAGCCATGCATTCGACTATAGAGAGTGCAGAGGATGATGACATCCATGGTAAGTAAAGTTCTTCTTAATTCAACCATCCTTAATATGCCGAATATCTGACTAATGTATTTGGTGCAGGGCTGCCTAACACCAAGGAGCTTGCTACTAGTTGGAGGAGAACTCTGGACGATATGTCCATTGAGAGGCTCTACGAATTGTATGATAAATTTTATACAAGACAAGCTATTCTGGATAACCATCTCAACACCCGAACAAGGGAGTTGATTCGAACAGTGAAGGATGCGAAAGAAGAGATTGTTGTGATTGTGGCCAGAGAGAAGAATAGAGAACTCCAATATGCTGAGCTAGAGGCCAAATGTGATGAAGGCATGTTGGATTTCGAAAAGAATCCTCATTTTCAAGTCCTTCGAGCCAAAATTTACAGTCTCGAAGAGCAACTGAAGGAAAATGTTGTTCCCGTTACATAATTAGAATTAACTACAAAGTTAAGCTAATCATGTTCCATGACTGAGTAATGTATTGATTAACAAAGTAAAATAAGTAAAACGTAAAAGATAAACACAAGAGTTTTTCAACGTTTAAATTCTTATTAGAAGTTGATAATGTACCCTCCGAACGGGGCGAAGGACTCCCCTTCGAGCCTGTGCGAAGCCTTCTCTTCGGAGGCCCAGGTTAATCTCTTAACACGTTTCATTGGCGTAAAACCATTCATCTAGGAGGTGGTTACCATGTGGGAATCCGCCAATCGAAGCCTTAAGCCCTTCGGGGTATCTCCTACGAAGGAACTACAACGGAGAGCTACCTTGACCTGGTCATACCCACGTCTCCTCTTCCTTTAGGCTTTCCCGCCAAAATAGAGATCGTGGGCTATAAAGCCCTAGCGGTTACCACAAATCATGGGACGCCCCCTTGATCTCCGAACAAAGTGCAACCGCCCTCTAAAGCCTTTTTCCCCCTATAAATAGCATTAGACGGGCCATAACCATGGTATGTTAACTGAATCTCAACCGTACTATCTCAACTTACCTCAAACTTACCATTACACATACTTACTCGCACGCCGGAGGTGGTTCGCAGGGTCCATCCCCTGCGCAATCACTTAACGTAGTGTTTTAGTATTTCTTATTTCAGGTTAAATACAAGCTTGTCACAACCTCAACATCCCATAAATCCTTTGATCATCATCGAAGGCCTGGTCGTACAATTTATTGTACAATCAGTGGCGCCATCCGTGGGACCGCTACAATTGGTCTCGTTATTTCCAAGCTTATAACCAACCAACTACTTTCACTATTATTCCGGCATGGATCAAGGGAGAGAAGATACTCCCCCACCGGGTTTCTCGACCTTGGCGCCAATACCAATCAATGACTCCAACAACCTTCCCCCAATAACCGCCTCCACGTTCACAACACGTTCTCACCCAGAAACAACACCCAACCATCATGCTTCGACATCAGCCAATCCGGAGCCTATTATTAGCCCATCCTTTGTCGAAGCCAACCATGAAGTGTTGGAATCTCTCTTAAGGGCTTGTAAAAGGCAAGTTAGGAATGCTGAGATGCGAAGAGAGTTGGAATACTCAAGTGACGAGTATGATAAAGAAATGGAAATGGAGCCTAGGCCTCCGGCTCATGGACCAACACTCTCAACCCTAAGGATTGGGTCACCAGTTGGTCGAAGGCTAGGCCGAAGGTCTGTTGGGTTCGAAGGAGTCCCGGAGAGGGCTCCAACAAGAAGAGAAGGGGTGGTTACGGAAGGCTCCAATGGTAGGAGCCAGCGAAGGGAAGAAATGGGGGTGAATCTACCTCCGTTGTTAGCAGCTCATCTTGGAAGGAATGAAGCTGGGGTTCCATTGCAGCCTTCTCATGCATCAGGCGTAGAAGGCAATCCATCTACAATTAATATGGGAGGAAATCTTCCTCCCAATGGTATGTACCCTTCGTTTCAAACTCAGTCTTATCCTCAAAGTTTATATCCTCTAGTAAATGGACAACCTAATAACCCGAGTCTCCCTCAACCTTATGGGAATATGCCCTTCGGGCATCCTATGGCGTACCCTCCGTATGCCATGGGAAACGGTTATCCGTTCGCCATGAACACACCTTATCAGTCCTACCCAAGCCAAACTCCTATGGGAATGCCCCCAAACAACAATCCTTACAATAATGTCCCCATGTATGCACCACCTTATAATTGTCTATACTCGGACCCCATGGGTTCGGCTACACCCTTCGTTAGGTTGATAGAAAATTACCCTTTGCCTGATGGGTTGAAAATGCCTTCGCATATTGGGACTTAAGATGGGAAGGGGGATCCAGACAATTTCTTACATTTGTTCGAAGGGGCTATTAAGATACAAAAGTGGGTTATGCCTGTGGCCTGTCACATGTTTACTTATACCCTACGGGATTCTGCCCGTATTTGGTGGAATGGGCAAAAGCCTGGCAGCATTGTCAATCTTGATGATCTCAAGGCTAAGTTTCGATCACACTTCAGTCAGCAAAAGAAGTTTACTAGGACCCATCTAACGGTGCACAACATCAAACAAAAAGAAAACGAAAGCACAAGGGCCTTCGTTACTAGGTACACCGATGAAACTTTACAGATCTTGGGTCTTCATGAAGATCAGCGTATTTCGGGTTTCGTACATGGTCTTCGAAATTGGAGACAGGTTTTCTCCGGTTGACATAGACAACAACAACAAGTTCTCAATGGTGCTCCGGTTGACATAGACAACAACAACAAGTTCTCAAAGCATTCTGTGTGGGAAGGGTCCAAGAACAAGAACAAAGGCAGAGACAGGTTTTCTCCGTATAAAGGTCCTAATCACGGTTTGCTGGGAAGTTTAACTAAGTCTCCGAAAGAAATACTTGCTACGGAAAGGGCTGCTAAAGCCTTCGAAGCACCCCCTCGCATGACAAGCAAGGGTAAAAACAGGAATACAAGCAAGTATTGTCATTTTCATGAAGATTATGGCCATGATACGAATAGTTGCAGGGAGCTGAAGAAACAGATAGAAGAGGCTGTAAAGTTAGGGCAATTGGCACATCTGGTGAAGGGCATCAAGAAGGGAAAGGAAAAAATGTCTGACACTCAATTGGCTAAAGATACTACTCCTCTCGAAGCCCCAATACTCATGGTTCGTTGGGGCGAATCTGGCTTAAAAAGAAAGGTAACGGAGCAGGGGGTAAGCGAAGAAGGGGAGGTAACATTTCCTCCTATTACAGGCCAAGTCCCTTCGAATGATGCAGTGGTTATCAAAGTTCTAGTCTTCAACCGAGAAGTAAACAGGGCCTACATGGACTGCGAAAGCTCCTGCGAAATCATATACGAGCATTGTTTTCTTAAGGTTAAGCCTTCAATTAGATCGCAACGGGTTGATTCGAAGATACCTTTGGTAGGGTTCTCCGGTTAGCATTCTTGGCCTCTGGGAGAAGTACCATTGGACATTACAATAGGATAAGGTAAGCTCGCAAGGACAGAAACCCTCACATTTACTATCGTAAGGTCCGATTCTCCTTACAACCTATTGATAGGAAGGACCGCCATGCAAAAGATGGGTATCGTAGTCTCCACCATACATGCAGCGGTCAAATTCCATACACCTTATGGGATAGGTACCGTGTTCTCCAGTTACAATCAGGGGAAGAACGGAGATATTGGAAAAAAGATCAAGGAAAGTCCCGAAGAGCCTCCGAAGGCCATTCTAAGTTGTACAGATGCCGAAGAACGTATTGTGGTAAATGAGCTCTATCCAGAGCAAACAGTGGTAATCGGGAAACTACTCCTTGCTAACTTTAAAGCAGACTTGGAGAAGCTACTCAAAGCCAACAAAGATGTCTTCGCATGGACGTACTCATATATGAGGGGGGTTCCTCGGACTCTTATGATCGACGGCAAGCCATTCGACACAGGACACAAGCTTAATGAGTTCAAGCACATTGAACCAATTAAGCAAAAGCGACAAAGTCTGGAACCTGAAAGGAGTGCAGCCGCTTGCAAAGAGGTGGATGAACTTGTACGAGCAGGAATTCTCAGGGAAGTGAAATACCAAACCTAGGTAGCCAATCCAGTTATGGTAAAGAAGAGTGACGGAGGGTGGCGAATGTGTGTTGAGTTCACTGACATCAACAAAGCTTGCCCGAAGGACTGCTACCCTCTACCAGAAATTGATTGGAAGGTCGAATCCCTCTCGGGTTTCCGTTTGAAATGTTTTCTTGATGCCTACAAGGGGTATCACCAAATACAAATGGCGGAGGAAGATGAGGAGAAGACAGCCTTCTACACAGGAAAAGGTGTCTATTGCTATAAGAAAATGCCCTTCGGTCAAAAGAACACATGGGTAACTTATCAACGTTTGGTAGATAAAGCCTTCCACAAGCAAATAGGAAGGAACTTGGAAGCCTACGTTGATGACATGGTATTAAAAAGTAGGACTGAGGAAGACCTACTCTCCGACATTCAAGAAACCTTCGATCAATTAAGGGCAATCAACATGAAGCTTAACCCAAAGAAATGCTCCTTCGGTGTAGAAGAAGGACAATTCTTGGGGCATCTGATTACAAAGCAAGGGATCAAAGCTAACCCTTCGAAAATCAAAGCCATCACTGATCTACAAGCTCCAAAGTCATTGAAAGAAGTACAGAGCCTGAATGGGAAGCTCGCAGCACTCAGCAGATTCCTGTCGAAAGGGGCAGATCGTTCTTTACCATTTTTTAAAACACTCAAGGGGTGTACGGATAAAAATACTTTCCAATGGAGTTGTGATGCAGAAGCCGCTTTCCAAAAGCTGAAGGAATTTATGGAAATCCGACCAACACTTACAGCCCCAATCAAAGGCGAAGTGTTGTTCATGTACATTGCGGCATCCTTCGAAAGCATCAGTGCTGTTCTTTTGGCAGAAAGTGATAAGAAACAAGTCCTGATTTACTTTGTTAGCAGGGTCCTGCAAGGGGCCGAATTGAACTATCCGTAGTTGGAAAAGCTATTCTTAGCTTTGTTTTATACCGCAAGGCGTCTTCGAAGGTACTTCCAAGCTCATCCCATCACAGTATTGACCGACAAGCCAATTAAACAGATATTGGCGAAGCCGGAGAAATCGGGTAAAGTGGCTAAATGGGCCATCGAACTGGGGTGTTGGGAAATTAAGCTATAGCAGTTAGTACTGTTTAAGATGGAAGTTAGTACTGCTGAAGAAGGTTGAAGACATAAGTAGTTAGTACTGTTGAGTGAAGAAGTTTGTACTGTTTATGTAATGGATAATAATAGAAAAGATATTGTGAATATCTTATACGGTTTAGTTGATAGTTATCTTGTGAAGGAATCCTTAGTCTATAAAAGGATTGCCTAGGTTAATGAATGTGTACGTATCGTTTTGTTAAGATTCAAGGTTGTAAACCCTAGTGATAGGAGATCACTCGTATTATTGATTAACAATATTGAATCGTTGAAGTTGAAGTATTGTGTTCATTGTTCAATCTTTGTTAATTCGTTAATACAAAACAAAACACAAACAAACAAATCTTCTAAGTGCTAGCTAGTAAATTCCGTGTGCTAGACTAGACATCATTCAAAGTATTAATCTAACACAAGGAGTGTGTGTAGATCCGGTCAAGTGGTATCAGAGCCAGGTTACTGATACTTTGGTTTAGAAGATCCAGACGAATTTGTTCAAAAAAGATGGACATGGAAACAACAACAAGTCAGACTAATATTGCTGCTAAGCATCCAATGCTTAAACCTAATGAGTTCGATATGTGGCGATTAAGAATTGAGCAGTTCTTCCATGTTCAAGATTATACTCTTTGGGAGATCATTGAAGAAGGAAACTCCTTTACACCAGTATCAACAACAACTGTTGTTGAAGGTAAATCTGAGACTACAGTGCAAACAAAGCCAACCACTACTGAAGAGAAGGCAAGGCACAAGAATGATGTTAAGGCTAGAAGTTTGCTTCTGATGACTATTCCCAATGACCAGTAGTTGAATTTTAGCAAGTTTAAGTGTGCTAAAACCCTTTTTGAAGCTATTGTTGCAAGATATGGTGGGAATGAAGCCACCAAGAAATCTCAGAAGACTCTTCTCAAGCAACAGTTTGAGAATTTTTCAGCAACAAGCAACGAGTCACTAGATCATATGTTTAATAGACTTCAAAAACTAGTAAGTCAATTGGCTGTTATAGGAATTGAGATGCCTCAGGAAGATCTCAACTCCAAATTTCTGAGGAGTCTACCAGCTGAATGGGCTATGCATGTGGTTGTATGGAAAAACAAGCCTGATATAGATTCCATGAGCTTAATGGATCTCTATAGCAACTTCAAGATAGTTGAACATGATATTAAGAAGTCTGCTGGATCAAGCTCAAGCTCAAGCTCAGGGAATTTGGCCTTTGTATCAACTCCCAGTACCTCAAGTCCAGATGAAGAAGTGCAAGTTGCTGGAACAGTTGGTACGGTTAGTACAAAGTTAGTACGGTTCAACTATCCGTTGTAAAAATCTGTCAGTAATTAATTTTCTATCCGTTGGGGTAAAACCGTTATTCTTAGGGTACTTATAGGGATTTTTATAGACGATAATTATCTTTTTACCATAAATTCATTTATTCTCTTTCTAAAGATAATTTATCTCATACGCTTATTTCGCAAAACCCTAAACAGTACCTATAAACCTCAAGCGACTACATAAAACCTCAATTCCAATTTAAACGATCATCGTATTGATATAATCTTTCATTTTTCATCACTAAGAATGGCTGGATTAGAATTTGTTAAGCGTCATAATCAGGTTGCGTTTCTTGAGAAAATAGAGGCGGGAGATGGGCCAAAATTTTATGAGATTGTGGACTTTCTCAACCACTCTCACATAAGGTATGCTCTAACTGTTTCTCCTACTCTTTATGTCTCGCACATCACACAGTTCTGGCAGAATGCTACTGTCTTGACTAGTGAAGATGGAGACTCAGAAATTCATTCTGAAGTGGATGGTGTATCTTTTGTTGTTACCGAGTCTATAATTAGGAGACATCTTAAATTACATGACTCAGATGGTATTAACACTATGTCTAACACTGAAATATGGGAAGAACTTGCCAAAATGGGGTATGATACATCTGAACATAAATTAACTTTTCAAAAAGGATGTTTCTCACCTCAATGGAGATTTTTGATACATACCCTTTTAAGTTGTTTAAGTCCTAAAAAGACTGCTTGGGAGCAGTTCAGTAGCAATATTGCTATTGCTCTCATTTGTTTGTCTACAAACAGAGTTTTTAACTTTTCAAAATTTATTTTTGAGGGTATAGAATCAAATGTTAACAGCAAAACAAAGTTTTTAATGTATCCCAGGTTTGTTCAAACACTTTTGAATAAAAAGACATACCTGCTTACAAAACCAACTGAAATTTTTGCTACTCCTAGCCTTCAATCAAAGGTTTTTCAAAATATGGCTATGGCTAGTAGGCTTTTTCAAGGGGAACCAGTTCCATTGTTTCCTCAAATGCTTCAAACTGAGTTGGGTGAAGGTTCAGCAGTTCCAACTGATCCCCATCACACATCCACTCAAGTACTTGAAAGAACCCAACCATCACAATTGCGCGTCACTTATAGGAGAAGGGAAACACCTAGAGTGGTTCCTAGATCCTTTCCCCATGATTCACCTCTCCTAGCAGGTCACACAGCTAGAAGTGATGAGGGTAGTTCTAACCAAAATGAATTGATGGAATTATGTACCAAGTTAGTTGCCAAAGTTGAAAGTTTAGAGACAGATCTTGCAAGCATCAAGGATGAGCTCAAAGCCCACAAGGAGAATTATGCTAAAGTTTTTAACAGGTTATTTTTGAAGGTGAAAAAGTTGAAAGATCAACTCAGGCAAAAAAGGGCAAGAATGGTCTTGGATGATAATTCTTCTAGTGATGACTCAGATGATTCAGATGATGCTGATGGTGGAAATTCTTCCAAACAGGGGAGGAAATTTGGTAAAGACAAAGATGGATCAAGTTCTCAAGGGAGGTATAATGAAGAGGAAGAAGAACAATTTGATATAGGTTCTGGTAATGCAGATATGGAAGAAGAAGAACTTGAAGCAATTCAGACTGATACCCTTGAAGCAGAAAAATTTCAGACTGTTGAAGCAGTTCCAACTGCTGAGACAGAGCAGCATCAAGCAGTTCCAACAAAGCAGTTCCAACTGCTGAGACAGAGCATCAAGCAGTTCCAACTGGTGAAACTTCAGCTGAGCTAGTTTATGAAAAAAGAAGAGCTGATAAAGGTAAAAGAGCTATGACACAAGAAGAAGAGGATGCAGCTCAAGAACATGAAAGGCTCAAGAGATTAAAATCAAAAACTCAAGATCAGATAGATCATGATGCAGAAGTTGCAAGGAGAATGGTAGAAGAAGAATTGGCTGATGAAGAAGCTAAGAAAGCTCAGATTGCTCAAGATGAGGAATTAGCAAGGAGAATGGCTGCTGATGATGAAAAGAACATAGCTAGTTTTATGGATAGAACAAGAACTGAAGATTTTAATCAAGAAGAGTTTAATGAACAACTTCAATACTTGTTAGATTCTGATTGTATTATAAAAGCTCATGCTGTGATGGTTCTTAATGATCAAGAGTTAAATGTAGAAGAAAAGTGAGAGATGCTCAAGGAATTTAGCTTGAAGACAAATAAAGAAGCTACTTGGAGTAACTTAATGCACCGAATCAGAGAAAGGCAAAAGTCAGGTTACAAGACCAAGTTAGCTACCAAGAAGGAGAAAGTCAATTTCATTAAGCACTATTTGAAGAATCAAGCTGATTACAAGTTGAGTGACTTTACTGGATGGACAAATGCTGAAATTGAAAGGAAATTCTTTGAAGTATATGCAAGGCTAAATACTCCAATCAGAGAGGACATGACAAGGAAAAAGAAAAGACAACCAGAGGTTCTTGAATCTGATGCTGCAAAGAAACAAAAGTCTGAAGAAGAAGGTTTAACCAATGAGAAGATCAAGAGTATGATGATGATTGTTCCAGAATCTTCTTATATCAAACCTTTACAAGTAAAACATCCAATCATTGACTGGGAAGTGTTCACTGATGGAAGAATGAAAGGATGGAAGATAATAAGACTTGGTGATATTTCTGAAAGGTACAAGTTGTTTTAAGATTTACTCAGAGGTTTTGAAAGAGAAGATCTTAATCAACTATGGAGCTTAGTAAAAGAGAGATTCATAGATAAAGATCCCATTGAAGACAAAGATAAAGAATTATGGGTTCAGTTAAAGAGAATCTATGAACCTGATAGTGGAGAGTCAATGTGGAGATTTGAAGCACAAGTTAAAGATGTATATTGGTATTTATTTGAATCGTGTGGAGTACATAGAGTTTCTACTCCAGATGGGATAGAAATCTATACGTTGGTGGAAAAAGACTATCCACTCAAAACATTTGTGTTAGTGGCTATGATACAAGGAAGACTCAAGGTTGAAGAAGACTCTGAGATGGCAGACTTGTTAGTGACAAAGATTTTCAATCTTGTAGAGCAAAGAAAAGTCAAAGGCTAAAGTGACTGATGGGATAGATGTTTGAAAGAATTTTCCACATTCAGAAAAAGAAGCTTAATTTGAAAAAACTTAGTGATTTGGATAGAAATCATAAGTTTAGGGGAGGATTGTTGGGAAATTAAGCTATAGCAATTAGTACTGTTTAAGATGGAAGTTAGTACTGCTGAAGAAGGTTGAAGACATAAGCAGTTAGTACTGTTGAGTGAAGAAGTTTGTACTGTTTATGTAATAGATAATTATAGAAAATATATTGTGAATATCTTATACGGTTTAGTTGATAGTTATCTTGTGAAGGAATCCTTAGTCTATAAAAGGATTGCCTAGGTTAATGAATGTGTACGTATCGTTTTGTTAAGATTCAAGGTTGTAAACCCTAGTGATAGGAGATCACTCGTATTATTGATTAATAATATTGAATCATTGAATTTGAAGTATTGTGTTCATTGTTCAATCTTTGTTAATTCGTTAATACAAAACAAAACACAAACAAACAAATCTTCTAAGTGCTAGCTAGTAAATTCCGCGTGCTAGACTAGACATCATTCAAAGTATTAATCTAACACAAGGAGTGTGTGTAGATCCGGTCATGGGGGAGCATGAAATAGAGTACAAGGGTCGAAACTCCGTCAAAGACCAGATACTTGCAGACTTTCTTGCTGAAACACCCTTCGGACCTAGCCAAGACAAGGAAATCCCAAAAGAAAAGCCCCCAAAGACGAAGGAGGGGTGGAAACTATACACAGGTGGAGCCTCAAGCTCCGATGGTTCGGGAGCAGGCCTAATGCTGGTCAGTCCGGAAGGGAAGGAGTATACTTATGCATTACGTTTTGAGTTTGAAGCCACCAACAATGAAGTTGGATACGAGGCTTTGTTAGCCGGTCTTCGACTTGCAAAGGAGATGAAGGTTCGAAACCTCTCCATTTTTGTTGATTCGCAGCTAGTCACCAACCAAGTCAAGGGCTCTTATGAAGCAAGGCAGCCCACCATCAAACAATATTTGGATAAAGCTAAAGAGGTTCTTCAGGGGGTTCGATTCCTATGAGATAGCACATGTTCGCAGAAATCAAAACAAGAAAGCAGACGCCTTGAGCAAGCTAGCTTCGATGGCATTTGCTCATCTGACGAAGGAAGTTTTGGTAGAAGTATTGGCTGACAGGTCAATAAAAAGAGGCGAAGTATCTGATATCATACCTGAAGAAGGCCCAAATTGGATGACCCCAATAAGGGAATACTTGATCAGTGATATCCTTCCTGAAGACCCAAAGTTAGCACGAAGGGTCAGGGTCAAAGCACCCCAATATAGACTTATTGGGGATAATCTCTACAGGAGATCCTTCTTATCTCTATGGCTTCATTGTGTAGGACTAAAGCAGGCTGCGAGCATCATCTATGATGCTCATGAAGAATTTTGTGGAATGCACACAGATCCTCAGGTCATCGCCTCGAAAATAGAGAAGTTGGGGTATTACTGGCCATCAATGCTGGAGGACGCAACTAAAATACCACAAATGTGTGAAGCATGTCCGGCACACTCAAAAGTTCCAAGTCCACCAGAGCATTACGAAAACCCTATCAAATCAGCAAGGCCTTTCGGCCAATGGGGATTCGACATAATTGGACATCTGCCAGTATCTCTTGGAGGGGTACAATTCTTGGTAATAGCCATAGACAACTTCACCAAATGGGTCGAAGCCAAACCTTTGGCATCAATAACAGGAAAGCATATGGAAAAGTTTGCGTGGGAGCACATAATTTGCCGATTTGGAGTCCCACAAATTATCACCTCCTTCAAAGGGAAGCAATTCGTCGAAGGGGTATTCCCATCTTTCTGCGAAGGCCTAAATATAAAGCAAATGTTCACTTCTGTTGACAAGGACATTTTCATGGAAATCGAGGTAAGGTTAGTGCAACACCAGCATGAGTGGGTAGACGAACTTCCCCAAGTCCTGTGGACATATAGGAATATGTCCTTTGAATAAAACAGCACAAGCAAAGCCAAGGCCAACATTCGAAGGGCCCAATGACAGGTCGGAAGGCTGCGGCAACAAAGGACAAGAAATGTCACGGACAAGAATGGAAATGATACTAACTTTCGTAAGTTTTGCATATAAGACTTACTCTTTTTAAAGTACTTAGCTTTTTTTTCAATTTCATGTAACGCATTCTTCTCACTTGGGAAAGAAGCATTAATGGTAGGTGTCTTAGTTTTCATTTCTTAAAATGATGTAATCCTCCCTACCCACTTAATGATATAACGCATTTCCCTCAAAATCTCTTGTTTCGTTCTATACAACAAATATTTGATCAGCCAAGTACTTTACAAGTTTCAATGTCGAAAGATGAAGCAAGACACATGTCTTGTATGAAAATAACATCCATTACAATTCACATTAACTTTCCTATAAAGTATTAGGGTATTCTAAGCCCTTTGCAACTTAAGGATAAAAGACGGAGTGGGTCGCGACCCTCTGTCACAGTCAAACTATACGATTGCTGAAAATCTTAGTCCAAAATACACACAATAAGGTCATAACCTTAGGTTGTATATTTACGTTTGTATATAAGCGTAAGAGAAGATAAGCATGATATCAAAAGCAGGACATAGTCCCCTAAACTTGCATTAAAAAGGCTACATATAGTCATAAGCCAACATCAAAGCATCAAAACAAATTGTCTAAAAACTAGGTCGAAGCCCAGAAGCACAAAGATAAATTGTTCAAACAACTAGGCACAGGCCTGGTAAACCATCATAAGAAATTATTCAATAGGGTACATGCCACCCTTAAAGACCAAATTATTGCCAACATGGCAACCTTCAAACATTCTTTGAGGAATTCGGTTCCTCTTGCTGAAATGGGGACGGAAGCTTCATAGATGGGGTTCTTTTGGTAGGAGAGGGAGTCTGTATTTTCCTTGGCTTCTTGGATAGGAGATTTTTAATTAAGGCTGAGGGGTCTCTGGTTGCTTCGGCAAGGAACGGATACTCCGTTGTTGTGTATGCATTACCAGCTTCATTATATTCATGCTCGGAATTCGGACGGTAATAAGGCACCTCTGACAACACCACTAGTTTCTTGGTTTCGGCGATTTCCTCCAGAGTTGTGCATTTACCGTAGAATATGGCTGCATTCACAAGCTTTCCCACAACAGCTCCCACTTCATCGCTATGGTACAACTCCATAGCAACGTAAGGGACAACCTTCGACACCACCTCAGCCCTATCATTCTTTAAACTCTTGCACTCGAGTTTTAATCCATCCATCTCCTGGCAAAGCTTGACCTCCTTTTCCACTAACCTAACTCTCTCAGCCTCAAGACCAGTACATTTAGACTCAAGTATTGTAACCTGTGTCTCATATCCCGAAATCTTGCCTCCTCCTTCTTAAGCTTACTATGCGACTCCTTAAGCTGTCCTTCGAGACTGTCCATCTTGGCAAGAAGGGCCTCATACCTGGGATGCTTCTCAAAGTCCGCCATAGCCTCATCACACCTGGACTCTAACTCAGCATACTTCTTCTCCCTGTCTTTCTCCCTGGCAACGATAACAGCTACCTCCCCCTTTGCATCCTTCACCATATTAATCAACTCCCTTGTGCGGGTGTTCAAGTGGTTGTCCAGCATGGCTTGCCTAGTGTAGCTCTTATCATGTAGATCACAAAGCTTTTCAATAGGCATGTCACTCAAAGACTTTCTCCAAGGAGCAGGAGTGACATTCTCAACCATTAGGTGGCAAGTGATAGCATTTGGTAGTTCCTTGGTGTTCATGTAAAACCCTAAAAATCTAAACATGTAAAATGACTAAAATGCCCCTGCAAGTTTAAAAATTAATTAAAAGCGTATAAAGTATCGAATCGATCCCAAACTTCTGGCAATGCATAAGTTATGATCCCAAATAAATTTTAACAATTTCATCTAACATTTAGACAAGAGATAAAATTACTAAATTGCCCTCTTAGAACCGAATGATATTTTATTAACAAATTAAATCATATAAAGTGAAATAAATGTATTTAAATGTGAAAATTAATCACATTAATTTGTCGATCAATACCAATCAATTCCTGGTCTCACTCCCCCCCTTGACTCGTTCTTTCCATTTAAAATTCAATCACACACTTTTCTTTATCACCCTAATTACCGATTGGATTTAACACACACAAATAAATCCCTTTTGCCTCCAATCGACACTCTAAAATTCCCAAGCTATTTTTCTGTGTTAAATCATCATCCAAGGAGTCCTAGAAAAATAATACTTTGAATTGTGGTAGCCGGATTCAAGGGTTATCGAAATTTCTTGTTTAAATCCACTCGAAAGGTAAAAATTCCACTTTGATTCATTCGATCATGGATAAATTCGTTTCTTATTTTTTATGGTGTTCCTCACATCATATGTGACACGTGAAAATTGGTTTCAAGATTTTTAGATCATTTTTGAAGCCGTGGTGATTTTTTGGACGTTTTGGCTATACGCGTACAAGATAAATCCTCCAACCCATTCTACACGTTCGAATCTCTTTGTGGTATTTTTCTCAGATCCTATATGTATTTAGAACATCAAATAAAATGATAATAACATACCATGCATGATCTATGAATTAATTGTGAATTAAATCTTAAAATCGTGTGCATAACCTAATTAATTGTATCCGAATTTTCTGGGCATGAATGATAATTTATTTGAGCTTCATATGATGAATATAATCTGGGAAAAATGTCCATTTGATTTGTAGAGGCCTAAAGTAATTGTTTTTGATTTAAGTATTTAACCGGATTAAAAGAAAATTAAAAAGAAAAAGAAATAAAGTGTAATTCGAATTAGGGTTTATAATTAGGGTTTGACCTTGACTGAAAAATGATGTTATAATGATTATATGATGATTGGTGAATGATGGGTATTTTTAGGGTTAGGGTTTTGTTAATAAAAAGTGTTATTCGATTTAAATTAAAATGTTAGGGGGTGTTTTGTAACTTTTGAAACTTAAGGGTTATGTTTGAAACTTATTTTGGGCTGTGAACATTTCGAATAAAATATAAGTTGAGGGCCCCATGTGTAATTTTTATGTTTAAAGGAATTAAAATGTTTATTTTAATAAAATACAATTCGACTTGTAAAAAATTAAAATGAAGGGACTAAATATGTAAATTCTGGAAACTTAAGGCTGATTTGAATAATAAAATATATTCAGGGGGTTAAGTGTCGTTTTGGTAATTTAATGGCTTAATATGCAATTATTGATATTATAAAGTTTAAAATGTAAATTATGAAACCTAAAGGACTAAAGGAGTAACTTGATGAATCTAAAAGTTAAAATGGAAAGTTACTTAAAATGAAAGGGTTTGTAATTCTTGTCTACCCCTCTAGGTGTGAAGAAAGAGAGGTCCTGATCCACTTTGCGTCATCCATTTCTGATTTGTGGTTGCTTCAGGAATAAGGTACAGATATTCTGACCTTCTCTGTAAGGTTTCCTATGATTCTTTTCTGATTCGTTAAATCTTTGATTTGATACTCTGTTACGATCCTTCGCTATGACACCTTTGCTTTGACCTTTGATCTCGGATTTTGGACCTATGATATGAAGACCTTTTTGATATGAGATGGAAACGTTTTAAGTAAAGTATTTTGAAAGGGTTTTTCAAGCATGATATATTGACTTTAAGAAAACTATTTTGAAGTTCGTTTTATGAAAACTATTTGAAAGACCATTTATGAAAACTATTTTGAAGGATTGTTTTAAATGAACCTTAAGAGAAAACCTTTTTGAAAAGTATTTTTGATATTGAACCTTTTGAAGATTTGACTATCTGATACTTTGACCCTTTTGGATATTGACCTGGGATATTTGCCCTTCTGATATTGAACATTCTAATATGACACACTGATTTTGATATGAACCTTTGACCTTTGACTCCCAGTTTGATACCCGAGCCAAAATTTGTTCCCTAGCCATGAAGGTAACATGGCCGTGTCTGTGATGCACCACTGGCATGACTAGTGTGTAGCCCTAGTGATCTGGTTACACCGTCCCCATTCTGATTTTGATTATGCATGCACACTATATGATTTATTATGGCCGATCTGTTCTGGGGGGCGAATGGATGCATCCTAGATTTGTTCTGTTTTGTGAAGATCTGATATATCTGATATTTGGTGACTGATGATGGGTGCAATCCACGTCTTTCATGTTCTGGGAGCTAGCTACTCCATATATTTCTGTTGGATACATGAGGTCACCCCTCATATTATCTGGGTACTTGAGAGGCATCCCCTCTGGATTTCTTATATGGTTACATGGATATGACATTTCTGTTTCTGGGCTCGTGGTGGATTACTGTCCTAAACCTTTACTCTCTCTCTGTACCTTTACTTATCTATTTCGCTATACTGTATCTGTTCTTTTACTGTTACTCTCATTTCTTTTGCTTTCATTTCCGTTTATTATATATCTGTTCACTGGGCTTTGTAAGCTCAGCCGCACGTTTTCTTTTCGTGTGCGGCAGGTTTTAGTTGGAAGCTGGGTTATTAATAGAGAGGACCTTGGACTTAGAAGACCTTGCTAGCTAAATTGGATTAGAGATGTTATGAAAAGTTTTATTCAGACTTAGTGATTATTGTATATCTCTTATAACCTTGTAATTTCAGATTTTTGTTGTAACCCTTAGAATCCTATTGTATTATTTATGTCATATGCTTGTGTTTGTTCTGATAAGAATCCGTATCTGTGACACCTTTGCCCTTGTCGGGTTGGGGTGTTACAGTTCAGCAGCCCTACACAAAAAATATCAATCAGATACGAAGTACATTGGGAAAAGGGGAATTGAAGAAACTTGTGCTTACCGTGGATGTCATCATCATCAGCCATCTCTTCTGGTGAATACATAATTGCTTTACCACGAGACTTCTCTATCTTCTGCTTGGTGGTTCTGGATGTAGGAGTGGGGATGTTCAATTTCCTCTTGGGGGCAGCCTTTGCAGCCTTCGCACTTGTTCCTTTCCTGGTTCGAACCCTATCAGCAATGCCGGAAGACCCTACGATCTTCAGCTGGTCACTCTCGGAGGGAGGATCATCAGAGTCAGCAATATTCTCTACAAACTGGGGGGCTTCCTCAGTATTCACAGGATTGACAGGAGGAAGCACAGCCAGAGGCTTAACGGGGGAAGCATCAACATCATTGTTGTTTACAGACACAGATGGGGAACCGACTCCATAACTAACATCTTTGGGATCTTTTGGCATAAAGCTCACTTCTTTGGCACCTCCAGATACCACAAAGTTCCTGAAAGCCATTTCTGCACCAACAAAAGAAAAAGAGATGAATATCAGCAGGTAAGTTATTTATTTTATGTAAATAGGAAATGTACATACTTTTTCCTTCACAAATAATTTCAGGCTTTGATGGAGACCCTTCCCAATGGTCCACAATGCCAGCCATAAACAAGATGGGCTCAGGAAATGTTTGTACGTCCACTGGATGACGTGCAAGACGTTGGTACATAGGATCACTTCTTATCTCATAAGGTAGGGGGTCATTGTATCTTTTCTCATCAAACATGTACGCTTTATCTAACAAAGCTGGATACTCAGAAGGTATGATTGTGCTCTCAACATAAAAAAATTGACCTTTCCAATTTCGAATGTTCGAGAAGGGTTTAGTCAATAGGTGTGGCACATCATGCTCACCCCTCTTAGCAATGGTTATCCAATTTCCACCAGGATATAAGTTGACAAAGCCTTTAAGCACAGTCAATGTAGGCTCAAAACCGTATGCATTTGCACATTACGATATAGGTGGTTAACTTGGCTAGCCAAATGGATTAAACCTAGAGATATGAACTTTGTAATATTGCAGAAACTCCAAAATCAAAGGATGTATGGGAATCCTAAAGTTTGATTGAGTAAATGCATGCACATATAAACCTACATATCCAGAGGGAGCATCAAAAATATTTTGCTTCTTGCTTGGAAGCATGATTTTGAACTCTGTTGGTATGGGGTAATCATAAAGGAAATCGGATAATGCTTCTTTCAACAAAGTACATGTTTGTTGCTTAATTATTCTTTTAGCAGCCATGCTCATGTCGCTATTAAAAGAGTAAGAAATTAAAGAAAGATGATGGAAAGTTACCTCTACGCTCAACGGAAGCACCAAAAGCACAGAAGGGTGTTTGTGTATTTTGGGCGGAAGGCAAAATAAGCTAGGGTTTTTTACTCATATGGGTTTATATACTCATAGGGGTTTTAATCCAGGTCACACACGTGTATACCCACCTTTGTGGATTTTACGGATTTCAAATGGATGGTAAAATTTCGAAAAGACGTTTTGCGATTACCGAAAACATAGCCATTATGGCTATGAAACAAAGGGGCGGATAATTATGAAGTTGCATTTAATGCGAACTTCAGTTAAAGGTTTATCCTTTTTGTTGTTTGCTTTTGTAACAAGGAGGATAGAGCGTATGTTTATTTTTTGTGTCGAATGCAATTAATACTCGTACGTATATATCACTTTCGACTGTGGGGCTTGATGATGTACCCTCCAAACGGGTCGAAGGACTCCCCTTCGATCCTGTGCGAAGCCCTCTCTTCGGAGGCCCAGGTTAATCTCTTAACATGTTTCATTGGCGTAAAACCATTCATCTATGAAGTGGTTACCATGTGGGAATCCGCCAATCGAAGCCTTAAGCCCTTCAGGGTATCTCCTGCGAAGGAACTACAACGGAGAGCTACCTTGACCTGGTCATACCCATGTCTCCTCTTCCTTTAGGCTTTCCTGCCAAAACAGAGATCGTGGGCTACAAAGCTCTAGCGGTTACCACAAATCATGGGACACCCCCATGATCTTCAAACAAAGTGCAACCGCCCTCTAAAGCCTATTTCCCCCCTATAAATAGCATTATACGGGCCATAACCATGGTATGTTAACTGAATCTCAACTTACCTCAAACATACCATTACACATACTTACTCATACGCCAAAGGTGGTTCGCAGGGTCCATCCCCTGTGCAATCACTTAACGTAGTGTTTTAGTATTTCTTATTTCAGGTTAAAGACAAGCTTGGTGCAACCTCAACATCCCATAAATCCTTTGATCATCATCGAAGGCCTGGCCGTGCAATTTATTGTATAATCAGAAGTTAATCAAAAGAATCTATACCCAAGTGTTCACGGAAAAAACATTTGGGATTGAAATGACAAAGTATGGTATTGTCTCCTTACTAAACTTAAGCTAAGCTTAAGTGGCAACTAGAAATGAACCACTGAGCTATCTCAGGGACTAGGTTGCTCTTTGGGGGAGAAAAGTGGTTTTGTGAATGTCTAAGCATTAAGTGCACAAAACTTGTTCACTTTTTTCCCTTATGATCCTATTAATACACAAGTATAAAAGAGCACCCATGACTTAAAAGACAAAAAGAATGACCCAACTAATAAGGAAAAAATACTGATGTATTTTGTCCCTGTTACAAGAACCTATTTTGTGTATAAGATAATTATGCTTTCTTAGTAACAGTGATGACACTGCTCTTGTTCTAAAGCCTTTCAGGGAAAGTTTGACTTTGGCCTGATAAGGACTTCTCCTTATCTTTTCAAACTCTTACCGCCTTGTCCTGCCTTTCTTTCAGACTAAAGGTTCTTCAATCTTGGTCTTCAGTCTTCAAACTTCATTCTTTATAGTTGTTGAGGAGACTGGGGTTCAGTGAGTTATTGTCATCACTCACTGAACCCATTATCTTCTTCTTTAGCTTAGGTGACACTCAGGGAGTTCCGCCTCATTGAATGGTGAATCCTTCTTCTTAGACTCGTCCTAAGCATCCTGAAGATAACTCACTGAGTGACTGTTCACTCAGTGACCTGAGAGCGTTCACGGTTATGAAACTTGGGCTAATTTGTATTTAAATCCTTGTTTCAGGACGCTTGGGTACTGAATGGACCCAACAGAAACCCAAGCAGAATGTGGGAGGTTGAGAATGGAGGAAGCAAAGGGAGCTAACTATAAATCGCAGGTTACCACTCTTGAATCTAAATGTGCAGGTCTTGAAGCCGAGAGGGCTAAGCTTGGAGAACAGGAAATCAAGCTTCGCGAGGAGATAGATGGTTTGAACCTCCGTTGCAAGAGCTTGAAGAAGGATAGAGCTGATGTGGTGTCAAAGGTTGTTCCATACAGAGCAATGGAATTATACCACAGTGATGAGGTGGGAGAGATTGTGGGAAAACTGGTGAATGCTGCTTTTACGAAAAGTGCACAACGTTGGAAGAGATTGCCGAGACCAAGAAACCTGTGGTCTTGTCAGAAGTACCCTACTACTGTTCAATGTCTGAGCAATGCATACACTACAGCAGAGTACCCCTTTCTCACCGAAACAACCAAGAATCCATCAGCACCCATAAAAGATCTCTTCTCCAAGAAACCTCACAAGATTCAACCTCTTTCTCTAACCAAAAAGACCAAATCTGTGAAGCCTTCATCTCCTCCACAACAAAAGGATCCCATGTCATCGAAGAATGCTTGAAGACTGCCATGTTGGCAGTTATTTGGCCCCAGGGGTGGTATGTACCCTTTAGACAATTTCACTTGATGCGTAATAGGTTGGTGACTATTTGTTAAACAATTTGACCTCTTTGCTTGCTGGGCTTCGGCCCGTATCTCAAACAATGTCTGAATATTTTTGTTGGCTTTGGCCATCTTTTATCTATTAATGCAGGTAGGGGACAATGTCCCACCATTAATATCATGCTTTTCTTCCCTTCCTTTATTTATAAACGTAAATATACAACCTAAGGTTATAGTAGTTAGATAACCTCATTGTGTGTATTTTGAACCAAGATTTTAGCAATCGTATAATTTGATTGCTGACAGAGGGTCGCGACCCACTCCATCTTTGTCGTTAAGATACAAAGGGCTTAGAATACCCTAAGACTTTTAGGAAAGTTAATGTGAATTGTAATGGATGTTATGTGTATACAAGACATATGTGTCCTGAATCATCCTTCGACATTGAAACTTGTAAATTACTTGGCTTAACAAATCTTTGTTGTATAGAACGAAACAAGAGATTTGAGAGAAATGTGTTATATCATTAATTGGGTAGAGAGGATTACATCATTTTAAGAAATGAAAACTAGGACACCTACCATTAATGCTTCTTTCCCCAAATGAGAAGAATGCGATACATGAATTTAAAAACAAACTAAGTGTTTTGAAAGTAGTAAGTTTTATATGTAAAACTTACGGAGGTTAGTACCATTCCAAGTCCTATCCATGACATCTCTGAAGAGCGTTTCGAGCTTGTATGCTCCATTGTCGTAGGCTTCAGATATGACGTAGGGTCCTTCCCATATGGGCCCTAACTTTCCTTCATACTCAGCTTTGCTTGCGCTGTTTAGCCAAAGGACATATTCACCCGGCTTAAACGTTGAAGGTCTGACTCGGTTGTTGTAGTACTTTTCAAACCTTTGTTTGTAGATAGCCTCTCTGATTGAGGCTATTTCTCTTCGTTCTTCAAGTAGATCAAGGTTTTCACGAAGCCTATCTTCGTCGTTCGTTGTCACCTCGAAGTTCATGATACGTTCTGCTTCAACGCTTATTTATGAGGGTATAACGGCCTCTGTCCCATAAGTGAGGCTAAAAGGAGTCTCCCCATGGCTTGACTTGGGGTGCGTCCTATGCGCCCACAGAACTTGGGGTAGTTCATATACCCAACCATGATGGCTTCAACCTAACCTTCTCTCGATTCCATTGACAACATCCCTGTTGGTTACTTCTACTTGTCCGTTACCCTGAGGATGATACACGGAAGTAAATGATTGTTTGATCTTTAGGCCTTTGTAGAAAGTTGGGAATACCCCTTCAGCGAATTGTTTCCCATTATCGGAAATGATAATGTGAGGGACTCCAAATCGGCAGATTATGTGTTCCCAAACAAACTTTTCCATATGTCTTCCTGTCATTGATGCCAAAGGTTTGGCTTCGACCCATTTAGTGAAGTAATCTATGGCTACGACCAAGAACTTTACCCCTCCTGGAGCTACTGGTAGGGGTCCGACTATATCGATTCCCCACTGGAAGAAAGGTCATGCAGACGTTACAGAGGTCATGTCTTGCTTTGGCAGTCGTGGAACTTTGGAGTGAATCTGACATGCTTCGCACTTTTGTATTATTTATGTTGCGTCCCTGTGCATTGACGGCCAATAATATCCTAGCTTTGTTATTTTCGAAACAACGGAGCGAGGACCTGCGTGTAAGACGCAGGATCCTTCATGAACCTCGTGGATGATGTTTGAGGCTTGCTTTGGCCCCACACAACGAAGCCATGGATATAAGAAGGACCTCCTATAGAGATTATTCCCAATGAGTCTATATTGGGGAGCCTTGATCCTAACATTTTGTGCTAGCTTTGGATCTTCTGGAAAAATACCACTTATCAAGTATTCCCTTATCGGAGTCATCCAATTGGATCCTTCTTCAAGTATGACGTCAGACACTTCACTTTGTTTGATTGACCTTCGGCCAACACTTCAACCAAGACCTCCTTTGTTAGGTGAGCAAATGCCATGGAAACCAGCTTGCTTAATGCATCTGCTTTCTTGTTTTGGTTCCTACGAACATGCTCTATATTGTAGGACTCGAATCCGTGGAGGAGTTCTTTAGCTTTTTCCAAATATTGCTTGATGGTGGGCTGCCTTGCCTCGTAAGAGCCTTTAATTTGGTTTGCTACTAACTGTGAATCAACAAAAATGGAGAGATCACGAACCTCCATGTCCTTTGCAAGTCGAAGGCTAGCTAACAAACCTTCATATCCAGCTTCGTTGTTCAAAGCTTCGAACTCAAAACGTAATGCATAAGTGTACTCCTTTCCCTCCGGACTGACCAACATTAGACCTGCACCTGAACCATCGAAGCTTGAGGCACCGTCAGTGTACAATTTCCACCCTTCCTTTGTCTTCGAGGGTTTTTTCTTTGGATTTTCTTTGTCTTGACTGGGTCTGGAGGGTGTTTCGGCAAGGAAATCTGCAAGTATCTGGCCCTTGACGGAGTTTCTGCCTTTGTACTCTATGTCGTGCTCTCCCAGTTCAATAGCCCATTTGGCTACTCTACCTGACTTCTCAGGCTTCGACAGTATCTGTTTGATTGGATTATCAGTCAATACCGTGATGGGATGAGCTTGGAAGTACCTTCGGGGGCGCCTTGCAGCATAAACCAAGGCTAGACTTAGCTTTTCTAACTCCGGGTAGTTCAATTCAGCTCCTTGCAGGACTCTGGTAACGAAGTAAATTGTGACTTGTTTCTTTTCCCTTTCCGCCAAGAGCACATCACTGATGCTTTCGAAGGATGCCGCAATGTACATGAACAACACTTCGCCTTTGATTGGGGCTGTAAGTGTTGGTAATATTTCCATGAACTCTTTCAACTTTTGGAAAGCAGCTTCTGCCTCACAACTCCATTGAAAAGTCTTCTTATCTGTACACCCTTTGAGTGTCTTGAAGAATGGCAAAGATCGATCTGTGCCCTTCGACAGGAACCTGCTAAGTGCTGTGAGCTTCCCATTTAGGCTTTGTACGTCTTTCAGTGACTTCGGAGCTTATAGATCTGTGATGGATTTGACCTTCGAAAGGTTAGCCTTAATCCCTTGCTTTGTAATCAAATGTCCCAAAAATTGTCCTTCTTCCATACCAAAAGAACATTTCTTCGGGTTAAGCTTCATGTTGATTGCCCTTAACTGATCGAAGATTTCTTGAATGTCGGAGAGTAAGTCTTCCTCGGTCCTGCTTTTCATTACCATATCATCAACGTAGGCTTCCAAATTTCTTCCTATATCCTTTTTGAAGGCTTTGTCTACCAATCGTTGATATGTTGCCCCTGCGTTCTTTAAACCGAAGGGCATTTTCTTGTAACAATAGACACCCTTTCCTGTGTAGAAAGTTGTCTTCTCTTCATCTTCCTCCGCCATTTGTATCTGGTGATACCCTTTGTAGGCATCCAAAAAGCATTTCAAACGAAACCTCGAGAGGGATTCGACATTCCAATCAATTTCGGGCAAAGGGTAGCAGTCCTTTGGGCAAGCTTTCTTGATGTCAGTGAAGTCGACACACATACGCCACCCTCCATTACTCCTTTTTACCATAACTGGGTTTGCCACCTAGGTTTAGTACTTCACTTCTCTAAGTATTTCTGCTCGTACAAGTTCATCTACCTCTTTGCAAGCAGCTGCATTCCTTTCAGCTGCTAGGCTTCGTCGCTTTTTCTTAATTGGTTCAATGTGTTTGAACTTATTAAGCTTATGCTCTATGCCGATGGGCTTTCCATCGATCATAAGCGTCCTAGGAACCTTTGTCATGTCTGAGTACGTCCATGCAAAGACATCCTTGTTGGCTTTGAGTAGCTTCTCCAAGACTGCCTTGAAGTTAGCAGGGAGTTGTTTCCCGATTACCACTGTTTGTTCTGGATAGAGCTCGTTTACCACAATGCGCTCTTCAGCATCTGCACAACTCAGAATGACTTTTGAAGACTCCTTAGGACTTTCTTTGATCATCTTACCAGTGTCTCTTGCCTTTCCCTGGTTGTAGCTGGAAAGTACGGTTCCTATTCCATATGGTGTATGGAATTTTACCGCTGCGTGTATGGTGGAGACTACGTTACCCATCTTCTGCATGGCGGTCCTTCCTATCAACAAGTTGTAGGGAGAGTCGGAACTTATGATTGCGAAAGTAAGGGTTTCTGTTCTTGCGAGCTTTCCTTCTCCGATCGTTATATCTAACGGTACTTCTCCCAAAGGCCAAGAATGCTCACCTGAAAACCCTACCAAAGGTATCTTTGAATCAACTCGCTGCGACCTGATCGAAGGCTTGAGCTTTAGGAAACAGTGCTCATATATGATCTCACAGGAGCTTCCGCAGTCCATGTAGGCCCTATTTACTTTCCGGTTGGAAATTAAGACTTTGATGACCACTGGGTCGTTCAAAGGGACTTGGCCTGTAATGGAGGGAAACGTTACTTCCCTTACCTCGTTTATCTCCTTCTCTGTCACCTTTCTTTTTAAGCTGGCTTCGCCCCAATAAACCATGAGTATTGGGGCTTCGGGAGGAGTGGTGTCTTTAGCCAATTAAGTGCCGGTAACTTTTTCCTTGCCCTTCTTTATGCCCTTCACCAAATGTACAAATTGTCCGGACTTTACAGCTTCTTCTATCTGCCTCTTTAGTTCTCTGCAACTATTCGTCTCATGGCCATAATCTTCGTGAAAGTGACAATACTTGGTTGTATCCCTGTTTTTACCCTTGCTTTTCATGCGAGGGGGTGGTTTGAAACCCTTAGCAGCCCTCTCCGTTGCGAGTATTTCCTTCAGAGGTTTAGTCAGACTTCCTAGCAACCCGTGGTTAGGACCTTTGTTGTACGGAGTGTACCTGTCCCTGTTTTTATTCTTGTTCTTCGATCCTTCCCATGCAGAGTGCTTCGAGAACTTGTTGTGGTTTTCTCTGTCGATTGGAGCACCATTACTAGATACTTTCTTTGCTTCGATCCAAGTATATGTCTTTTCCATTAACCCCTTGCAAGTTTCCGGAAGGTCTATGAAAAAGAATTCCACCAAGTTTCGATTTCGTAGGCCATGTACGAAGCCAGAAATGCGCTGATCTTCATGTAGACCCAAGATCTGTAGAGTGTCATCAGTGTACCTTGTGACGAAAGCCCTTGTGCTTTCGTTCTCCTTTTGTTTAATGTTGTGTACCGTCAGACGGGTCCTTGTGAACTTCTTTTACTGACTGAAGTGTGACCGAAACTTAGCCTTTAAATCATCGAAGTTGACAATACTGCCAGGCTTTTGTCCATTCCACCAAATACGAGCAGAATCTCGTAGGGTGTATGTAAACATGTGACAGGCTACAGGCATGACCCACTTTTGCATCCTAATGGCCCCTTCGAACAAATGTAGGAAATTATCCGGATCCCCCTTCCCATCATAAGTACCAATGTGTGCAGGCATTTTCAACCCATCGGGTAAAGGGTAGTCTTCTATCCACCTAACAAAGGGTGTAGCAGAACCCATAGGCTCCGAATATAGGCAATTATAAGGTGATGCATACATGGGGACAACATTATATGGATTATGGTTTGGGGGTACTACCATGGGAGTTTGACTAGGGTAAGATTGGTAGGATGCATTCATGCGAAAAGGATAACCGTTTCCCATGGCGTATGGAGGGTACACCGTAGAATGTCCGAAGGGCATGTTCCCATAATGTTGAGGGAGGCTATGGTTGTTGGACTGTCCAGTTACCAGGGGATACAAACCCTGAGGGTAAGACTGAGTTTGGAACAAGGGGTACATACCATTGGGAGGAAGATTTCCTCCCATATTAATCGAAGGCGGATTGCCTTCTAAGCCTGATGCGTTAGAAGGCTGCAACGGAACCCCTGATTCAGTCCTTCCGAGATGAGCTGCTAGCAATGGAGGCAGATTCACCTCCGTCACTTCCCTTCGTTGGCTTCTCTCATTCGAACCTTCGGCTACCGCTCCTTCTCTCCTGGTCGGAGCCCTCTCCGGGACTCCTTCGAACCCAACAGACCTTCTGCTTTGCCTTCGACTAACAGGCGACCCTATCCTTAGGGCCAAGTGTGTCGTTCCCTGTGCTGGAGGCCTAGGCTCCATTTCCATCTCTTCATCACAATCGCCACTTGAGTATTCCAAGTCCCATCGCATCTCAGTATTCCGAACTTGCCTTTTGCGAGCCCTTAAAAAGGATTCCAATGCTTCGTAGTTAGCTTCGACAAAGGCTGGGCTAATGATAGGTTCTGGGTTGGCTGATGTCGAAGCATGATGGTTAGGTGTTACTTCTGGGTGAGATCGTGTTGTGAACGTTGAAGCGTGGAAGCGATAATTGGGGGAAGGTTGTTAAGGTCATTGACTGGTATTGGCGCCAAGGTTGAGAAACCCGGTGGGGGAGTAACTTCTCTTCCTTGATCCATGCCGGATATGTAGTGAATGTAGTTGGTTGGTTATAAATATGGAAATAACGAGACCAATTGTAGCGGTCTCACGGATGGCGCAACTGATTGTACAATAAATTGCACGATAAGGCCTTCGATGATGATCAAAGGATATAAGGGGTGTTGAGATTGCGCCAAGCTTGTCTTTAACCTGAAATAAGAAATACGAAGACACTATGTTAAGTGATTGCGCAGGGGTTGGACCCTGCGAACCACCTCTGGCGTGCGAATGAGTATGTGATATGGTAAGTTGGCAGTGAAATGAGAGAGTCAAGTTTGCATACCATTGTTCTCAGCCAGTCTAAGCTATTTATAGGGGATGAAATAGGCCTTAGAGAGCTCTTGTACAAATATCGGAGATCATGGGGGCGTCCCATGATTTGTGGTAACCGCTAGGGCTTAGTGACCCACTATCTCTTTCTTGGCGGGAAAACTCAAGGAAAAAGGTGACGTGGGTATGACCAAGTCAAGGTGTTCTCCTTTCTAGTACCCTCTAAGGATGTACCCCAAAGGGCTTAAGGCTTCGATTGGTGATTTCCCAACTGATAACTATGTCATAGATGAATGGTTTTACGCCATTGAAGATTGTAGGAGGTTGACCTGGACCTTTGAGGAGAAGGCTTCGTACAGGCACGAAGGGGTGTCCTTCGACCCGTTCGGAGGGTACATCATCACAAACGCAAAGAGCATAGATAACCAATTGGCTTATTTAGCCATATAAAATTATGAACCGATCTTAAATAAGAATGATTATATACAACATCACCTAATCCAAAGTTGGACCACATAAAATTGCCCAAAGATTTGACTTTGTAGATGGTCACCTTACTAGTTGACAACAACTACAAAATGGCAGTTAAACACTTTAAACATTGAAGTAACGACATTCTACACTCTTTAACCAATAATCATTTGGTCAAAAACCATGGTACGTATTACTCGGACCAATACTTAAAAAAGTTAAATATTTGTTTACGGGGTTATACTTAAGTGACTAAAGTGGTTCGAGATCGAGAACTTAAATCGGATACGATCAAAGTAAAGTTGTCTAGTGAACAACCGAGTGAATTAAACGGCGAACAAAACATTCATCCATTATATTTACCATGCTTCGTATAAATATGGATGAACACAGAGAAAAAAATGTGGTCACTTTATGAAGTGAAAACATTTGGTCCTTTAATTTGTAAGATATGTTGCAAATTTTTAATTTGTGATTTACTTTTAAAAGTAATGTCAACTGGAACAACTGGACTTAAAATACTATATAAATAGCTTTAATTACTGTATAATTAAAAGCAGGGAACCCTTAAATATAATTATATTAGCGCTTAATTCAACCCAAAGGTTAGAGCAAGATTTTGTCTAAGGCTCTTAGCATGCCACTTCCTCATACACAAACACCAAAGTAGACGAATCAATTTCCTCCTCACACACGAAATCAATATGAACGACACAACTAATGCCGGAGTACCATCCTACAACACCGGTGACACCAAAAATAACCAAGGAGGCATCGCCTACGACGTAGGATTCTCCTTCCTAGTCATCTTTTTAGTATTCACCATCTTCTACACTTATTTCATTTGTAAGCGCAATTCAGACTCTCGATCATCACAACAACCAGCCATCACCTCTTTTCACACCACTATTGACTCTGACACTGATGATGACCAATGTACAAAACCATCTAGTGACCTTGACGATGGCGTCTTGTTGGCTTTACCTACGCTTCTTTACTCTGAGGCCGTGAAGCGGCCTCAAGACCATAACATTAGTTATGGCTTAGGATGCTCTATTTGTTTGGCGGATTATAAACCTATGGATGTCATACGATTGTTGCCAACATGTAATCACTTGTTTCACGTGAGTTGTGTAGATACATGGTTGAAGGTTCATCCTACGTGTCCGGTGTGTCGTAAGTCGCCGATACCGATGCCGGCATCCGAGTTGACTTGAATGATTTGTGAACAAATTGGATTCTTAGTTACGTGTAAGTTAAACTTAAGATTCATGCTTATTGGTTTAGATTGTGTACATTGTTCTTTTTTTATTTTATTTTTCATATGTAGCAAAAAGTTTCTGCTTATCTCGTGGGCAACTTGCAAAATGGTTGCATTTTTTGTGCAAACTTTCTTTTTCAACTAGTGGGCAACTTGCAAAATGGTTGCATTTTTTGTGCTGCTGCTTATCTCGACATATTTCTAATAATTTTATAACAAGCAATATTTAAACCTCGAATCTAAAGTATTGGTTTAATTTGTTTCAATTTGTTTTTTCTTAAGTTGATGGTTATTTTAGCTATAGTAGAAAGTCAAACACCTTCTATACCATACGTCATATTTTGTTTTCAATTGTTTCCGGCATAGTTGTCAGGATCACGATCCTGATCTTAGGATCTTACGATTTTACGATACTACAATTAAAAAACGATCCGGATCCTATGTAGGATCTTAACACACTTAAGATTTTATAAGATCCCGATCTTGACCACAAAATCTTAAGATCTAATCCGATCCGATCTTACTTTTCTTGAATCGCAAACTAAGAAACTAAAAAGTTATCGATCATGTTTTATAGAATTTAAAAAACAGCATGTTAATCTTCTTAAACATTCTATATTCATAATTTAAAACAACATTTTCATGAAACATTCATGTAATTTTGTGTTAATGATGTATAATAATTTGTAGATTTGAATGATTTTACAAATACTATTAAGAAAATGACATTAGAGTATGATCTTAGGATCCCGATCCGATTTTACGATTCCGATCTTGCAATAACGAAAACGATCCTGAGTAGGATCCCGATCTTGAAAACCTTGGTTTCCGAGAGATATAATGATATATAATTATTTCTTATGCAAACATCATAATCACTAGGTAGAGATAGTCAGATAACATGTTTGATTTTTTTTAATGCCAAAAATTTCCAAATACATACTAGTATATGATTAAACAGTTTTTAGCACAATTGTAAATTCTATGTATATTCATAAGAAATATAAAATGTTGAAATATTAATTGAAAATGATATTAATTTTTCCTTATTTGTTAGCGTCAATTTATGAAGTATTTGTCTCATGATATATGAGCATTTGATGAAAAACTGAACTCAAAATTATAAATTATGCTTGTGGTGTAGAAATATGTGCTTTCACGAATAGAGTTGACATAATTAACAAAATTGATACAAACCATGATTTATCAACCAGATTTAAGATTGATAACTAAGGGTGCGTTTGGTATGCTGCCATAAATCACAATTGGTATCGCTTTCGGTATAAGATGGGTCACTCACCTATGATAGATTCATACCTCCCCTCTTGAACTCCTATGGAATATGAACAATATCCATATTTCATTCCCATATAATGTGGGCCTCTCATCTTAACCAAACACTTAGAATCATTACCACTATGATTCCCTCATTCCCATAAGGGATACTAAACGCACCCTAATATTTACTAAAAGTTTGGCCAAATATGGAGGGTTTGTGTGAATTTTGTTTAATTACTATACATATATATTGATTTTTGAGAAATATACATACTCACAAGTTTGTAATTTGAGGTTAGTTTTTCAAAAGGATCTAAGGAGCCGTTTGGTTTATGGATTTTCCCACCATACAATGACAATGATAGTAATACAAAATGATTGGTAGAGTTTTTATGGACCAAAGAATGGAATCCATTCTATGGGCCTAACGTTGTATACCCATAACATCATTCCTTATCAATTTAGGTGTCGCTTGGTTTGTTGTCCGGAATGATAATCGATATGAATCTGATATAAGGGTGGAATAGGAATGATTATAAGTTAAGGTATCAATCTCATAAATGTTGTTTGGTATGATAATTAGATAAAAGTGTAATATAAATTATGTAAGGGAAAGTGGTGGGCCCGGGAATGAAACAATCATATACTACCCTTTTGGTGCCTATGAAGTATAGAATATATTTGTATATCATTTCTACTTTTGATAGTCATTCCGGGATACCAAACACTTTGAATCGGAATGATATTCATTCTTCCATTCCGATTGGGGGATACCAAACGCACCCTTAGTGTCTTTGCAATCTATTCCATGGGACCTATGTTATCTTTCTTCTTTTCCACTACAAAATTCAAATATCTATACAATTCTTCATACAATATTTTGTCATCCAAACACTAACATTGGTAATGATAAACTTAATTATATTCATTGTCAAAATTCAAATATCTATACATTTTTTCATACCAAATTCGATACCCATTGTGATTCATAGCAACAAACCAAACGGTCCCTAAAAGTTTGTCCAATTCCCCAATTTAACAAAGTATATAAACTATGATATGAGCAAAACTAAAAATAATGCAAAACAAGACCACTTTAAATCTTTGGTGTTCAAGTTGTTGAAATTCAAGTTTGTTTTGGAGATAAATATTGAACCGTTTCTTTCTTTTATCTTCATATGAAACTCAACAATTAGCTTTTCCAACAAAGTTTAGAATACAACGAGCTGGGTAGCCCACGCGTTGCCGCGGAAGTGCTTTGTTGATACTATGTTGTAATTATTTTCTTGTTTTTGGGTTATTGTTAGTAGAAAATTAATTATCCTAACATAGAAAAAAAAATGGTATACAATATAAATTGTCTGGCGAACATTGTCACTGTAAATATGAAATTCATGAATTAGTATGCTATTAACATTTGACAATTTGTTATTCTTGTTCGCCCTTTGTGGTCGGTTTTTTTATGCTGCAAATTCAGTGCTCGCTTCCCCAAGACCCATTGGTGCATCTTCCTGGCGACCTTATATTTCTTACCTTCTTCTCTGGTGATGTTTCTACGGTTACTGCCTTCAGCATCTGTAAGTAATGTGGCTATACACATTGGTGCATCTACAAAGTAATGTGGCAACAACTCTATGTAATGTGGCCATACACATTGGATTATATATGTTCTTGTGCTCATTTAAGAGAGTGGGAGGCCGGCCCCCGCCCATCTGGAGGTGCACTGTAACACCCCCAAAATCATAATATTGTGGCAGCATACACTTTGGGTGCTACTAAATCGATAATCACAACACAAGATATAGAGAACGGATTGAAAATCCGTTTTAAAATACATTACATATTCAAAGTCATGTTGTCTTACATAAAATTTATTTCAAATAAAAATGTAGCCCATTTAACAAAGCGGTCCAAATTTCAGAGTTAACGCAACAATAAAAACATTTCCATTAATTATTATGACCATCGCCATGCCCTACCATCAGTAAACACACCTTAGTTTCCTGATAAAAACATGTTAAAAGTCAGCTAACGCTGGTGAGTTCATAGGTTTAAAGTAAATAACACATATGGACCATAGCAATATTCAGCAAACAATTCAGCAATAACACACCATCCTGCTATGCAAACACTAAGCCTCATCTAACCGAACTAGACATAGCAGCATGACCAAACTGGCATTAGCAAATAAAGGGGTGCCTGCGAGTGTTAATCCCCAGACACTCGGACTATTTGCATATGGTATACGTTCGCATTGACTATGCCGAGCCAACCGAACGGGGGTGTCATCCCCAATAGATCTATTTATATCACACGGTTTCCCAGAGGGAATTGACGGTTGATGTTGGGAATTAAATGTTCTAAAGATTAATACTGCTGAGAAGAATACACTAACAATACTAACTGCTATTGTATATCTAAAGACTACTCAAAGTTATAACTAACAGTACTAACTGAAGTTAGTACTGCTAGTACAAACAAATGTACTGCTGGTCGATACTGCTGTTGGAATGACTCATGCTACTGCTGAATGGATAAGTGTCACGTATGCTACTGCTGGATAGATAAGTATAAAAAGATATTTTGTGTATAAAAGTCAAGTATATACGGTAGATAATATCTTTGATAAGTGTTCAGTCAACACAGTTGTAAACACAGATACATGTTGTATCTTAGGACTACAACATAACATGCAAATGTTCGACAAGACTTATCATATTGTAAAGATCTCCTTTGGACTATAAAATAGAGATCTTAGACTAGATATCATGTGTGCTTAAGACTATGCATGTACTTAGAAATTACATATCTGTCAAGAACAAAGAACTTAACTCATCACAAAAAACATAAGTCATAGAAACATATAGATTCAAGGTTTGTAACCCTAGTGATAGTGAAGATCACTCGTATTATTCTCAATAATATTGAATCGTTTGGTGTTATACTTTCTGTGTTCATTGTTCAATAACAAGCATCACTGTTCCATTTCCAATAACCAATAACCTTCTAAGTGTGATTAAGTAGATTTCGCATACTTAATCATATTCACTCAAAGTATCATATACACTCGTTATAAAGGACTAACATCCTCATAGTGTATCAAAATCCTCTCAATTGGTATCAGAGCAAGGCCGATATTTTTGATTTAGAAGAAGAAGTAGAAGAAATGGACATGGAGTCTATTCAGACGAATGTTGCTGCAAAGTTACCGATGCTCAAATATAATGAGTTTGAGATGTGGAGGCTGAGGATAGAGCAATATATCCAAGTGCAAGATTATACACTTTGAGAAATTATTGAAGATGGAAACTCTTACAAGCCTACAACCACTACATCACAAGTTGAGGGTAAAGATGAAGTAACTGTGCTGATCAACCCAATGACTGGAGAAGAGGGGATAAAGAAGAAAAATGACCTCAAGGCCAGAAGTATGCTGATGATGACCATTCCAAATGATCAACTTTTAAACTTCAGCTAGTTCAAAGATGCCAAGTCATTATTTGAGGCCATTGTTGCAAGGTATGGTGGGAATGAAGCCACCAAGAAGACTCACAAGACTCTTCTCAAGCAAACCTTTGAAAACTTCTCTTCAACCAACAATGAATCACTTGACCACATGTTTAACCGGCTTCAGAAGATTGTGAGCCAACTTGCTATTCTTGGGGTTGAAATACCTCAAGAAGATTTAAACTCAAAATTTCTGAGAAGCTTACCTGAAGAGTGGGCTGTGCATGTTGTTGTCTGGAAAAACAAGCCAGACATTGACACCATGGATTTTATGGACTTGTATAGCAACTTTAAGATGGTGGAACAAGATTTGAAGAAAACTAGAGGTACTAGTTCAAGTACTGGGAACATGGCATTTATGTCATCTCCTAGTACCTCAAATCCAGTTGAAGATGTCAAGGTTGATGTTGGTGTTGGTATTGCTAGTTCATCAAGCAGTACTATTGGTATAATGGATGAGAAGAGTTGTTGTTCTTTTTTAACAAGTCAGAATGATGGGTCCATGCTAACTCATGAAGACCTCCAAAAATCAATGATGATGATTTGGAGGAGATGGACCTAAAATGGCATATTTCTCTTCTTAGCATGAGGGCTAAGAAGTTCTATCAAAGGACAGGGAAGAAACTCAATATCAGCAGCAATGATACTGCTGGTTTTGACAAGTTAAAGATAGAATGCTACAACTGCCACATGATGGGGCACTTCTCAAGAGAATGTAGAAGACCAAGGCAGCAAGATAGCAAGAACAGAGGTTTTGGAAGCAAGTCCAAAACTGGGGATGTTTCTGAGCCAAACTCAAAAGCTATGGTAGCTATTGATGGCTTAGGATTTGATTGGAGTTTCATGGCTGATGAAGAAGAAGCTTCTTCTCAGATGGCATTCACGGCTTTCTCTACTGAGGTACAATCTGATAAAGTTTGTTCAAATAATTGCACTGCTCTTAAAGAACTAGAAACTTTAAGAAAACGTTATGAAGATCAAAGGACAGAACTAACCAAAACAATTCATAACTTAACAAACCATAAGAGAGGTTTAGCTGTCCTAGAGGAGCAGATCTTACACTATAAGGACAATGAAGCTACTTTTACAGATGCCAAAATTCTTCTTAACAGAGAAATACTAATTCAAAATGTTGATATTAGTAATTTAAAAGCTGAATTAGATATAATTAAGAAGGCTAAAGAAAACATTCAATTAAGTGTAGAAACATTAGAATATGTCTCTAAAGGTGTAACCAACATGATTGAATGTCAAGTAATCAACAAGGCAAAATCTGGGTTAGGATACAAGAATGTCCCACCTCCTTATAGAGGAATCCCTGCACCCTCAGGGATAGACCTAGAGCACACAGGCTTAGCTGAATTTCAACTACCAAAGTTTCAATATGGTGTTCAGCCAAAAGAAAATGTAGTTGTTGATGAACCTAAGAAAGTAAGTGAGAGTTTAAGTAAAACTTCACTTCATGAGGACAAGGTGTCCTCTGATAGGAAATCAGATGGTCTAATCACAGAGGACTGGATATTTGATGATGATGAAGAAGGACAGGTTATGTCTAAACCTAAAGTGGTTAAGAAAGCAGGAACAAGTGTTCCTAGGGTAGTCAAAAATAATACTGATAGGCCTAAAATCAATGTTAAACATATTAGGCAACCAGTAAGATATTGTGAGCAATATAGAACCATAAACAAGCCCAGAGGCAACCAAAGGAATTGGAATGGCCTCAAGTCTCACCAACTAGGTGATGATTTTGTCTTTTATAACAAAGCTTGTTACAGTTGTGGAAGTTTTGATCATCTTGAAGCTTTCTGTAACCAATGGGTATCTGGGTATTCAAACAATAGGGTGAATTTAAAAAGGCATACAACTAAAAGTCACTCTAAATTTACTAGAACCCACCCAGAGCAGTTTCATTAAAGTCTGGACCAAAAGTAGTTCCTACTGCTAGACCAAAAGTTTCTACTGTTAGACAAGCAGTTTCAACTGCCAGACCATTTTACTCTGTTTACCCAAAACCAGCAGTTCAAAATGCAAAAATAACTTTCAAATATGCATCTAAGACTGCTCAAAGGACTTTTCAATCAAAAGCAGTGGTCCAAAAACAAATTTAAAAAACAAATGGTACAATTGCAAAGCCAGCAGTTTCTACTGCTAGGCAAGCAGTTCATACTGATGCTAGGGAAATAAGGGCTAATGCTGCTAAGGCCTCAGCATGTTGGATTTGAAGACCTCTTAAATCCAATGGTGCATCAACTGTTCTCAAAAGATTTAACTACATTGATGTACGTGGCAAATCCAAGTCAGTAATGGCTTGGATTCCCCAAGAAAACTAATTCCTTTTTCAACTGAACCTTGGTGAATTGAATACCAAATATGGATACCAAATGTCTTTACCACAAACCATACTTTTGTGGACTAGCCAATTCTTTGGATCCCAGAAAGGGTTACATCCATGGTAAATTGAGAACCATTTCAACTCTCAAGAATGAACCATCGGTGAGTTGAAGTACCCTATAGCTTTGAGCAAGCTATTACAGCTATCAACAGATTTGATGTGTCTTTACCAAAGCTCTACCCTTTGGACTAGCCAACTCTTTGATGGACACAAGTCACATCTGGTGAGTTGATAACCATCAACAGAGTGATATACAACAAACCTGCAGAAAAGTTAGTACACCAAAATACAAGTTTTTTATTTTTTTTTTATTATTTTTTTTTTTAACTAAGAAATAAGAATGAAATAAGAAATAAATGAAATAAAGAAAGATAAGATACAAAAATAATATACAATACCAGAATCAAGTAGAAGCTTGGTGTTGCATAAGCTTGGACTTAATTAACCCAACCAATTGTGCAGCATGAGTCTCATCATTAGCCACTGGATCAGGAGGAACCTCCAATTTGGGTTTAAGCATACGTTTCAGCAGATTAATAGACCAAGGATAATGCTGATCCGAAAACATACACACCCTAATGCCAGACTTTGTTTCAACAACATGCACATTAGGCATAGGGTAAAACCTCCAAGTATCAACCTCCCATGTGTGTGAATTCTCCCAAAGTGAGTAGCCTTTTCCATTAGGTGAGTGAGAATCAAACAGAACTTGCAGATCTCCCAATAAGTATAAACCAGCACCCTGTGGTGGATCAGAGGTATAATACTCAGTAACCATTCCATAGAGAGTATGCAAATCTTGCCTATCCACCAAGTGAAGTATTTCTTGCAAGAAAGTAAACTCCATATAGGATTGATCTTGCCTATAAATGGTGTTTATCTGCCCATCTGTCAATGTCCATTTGACCAACACATTGTATGAACCCTCAGGAAATGTCTCAGAAGAACCCACTTTAATAAAGGTTGAATCAGCAGCATTGAGATCTATATGCGTAGAAGAACTCCCCTTTTTAGACCTATGTGCTCTAGAAATCTGCTCTCTAGCTAACCTCACAGATCTTCTGATGGCAATTTGTCTGCTGTGAGCCATCCTTTTCTTTCTTCTCCCAGGTATATATATCCCCAAAGGACTAACATTTTCAGATGCACCAGAAGCATCTTCAGCAGGAATGGAAGAAGAGGGAATAGAACCACCTTCTGCAAGCAACTTCTCAGTATCTTCTCTGACCTTTCTAGCCTCAGCAGCTTCTAGTTCAGCTTTCCTCACTAAATCTGCATTGTAGTTGGAAATAAGAGATTCCTCTTGTTCAGCAGATGCAGAAGAAGGAATGTTAGCAGCCTCAGCAGATAGATTGCCTTTAGGAGTTGCCTCAGCAGAAACAGCTTGAGGGAGCAGTTGGTCTTTATCACCAGAAGATGAAGTACCAAGTTCAGCTGTTTTGGTTCTTTTAGCTTCAGAAGCATCTATACTAGCACTAGGCCTCTTCAATGGAGTTGGTGGGGAGTGAATAGCCTTCATGATTTGATTATATGTTTGATGCAAATCAGATTCAGATAAGGCCCATACTTGCTTCTTGGACAAAGCAGAATTATATATAGAAGTATATTGATGATAAACCACATTTCTCATATAATTCTTGGTTTGTGCCACTATCTGAGGTTTAGCTCTCTTAGCTTTTGCCTTCTGTGCAGCAATGGCCTTTCTCCTTTCTACTGCAGCTTGCTTCCTCTGTTGACCAAGAGCTACCATTTGAGCAGTAAAGTTATTACTATCAAAAGCAGCTCCTAAGATGCTTTGGGCTAAAGTAGGATTGGAAGCAGGTTGTTGAGTATAAGAATCCCATTGTGCATCAGTAAAATGAACTGATTGCTCATCTAGTTCTCTTTGCCTTTCAGGAGGCAAATCTGAAGTAAATTGAGCTGTCATCTTTTGTGCTAGAGATTGACTCTTCATCATATCTTCATACTCTTTAACCAGTCTAGCTTGCTCCTTCCTTTCTTTTTCACTCACAAGATCTGTACCAAGATCTTCATCAATCATCACTCCTTGCTCACTACCAGAGATGTCAACACTAGGAACTTGAGTAGCAGGCTCAGTAGAAGAATCATTATGAGAGATATCAACAACAGGAACTCTGTCAATATTCTCAGAAGAAACACCAATAGAAGCATCAGCAGAAACATGTTGAGAGGAAGATTCAACATGTGGAGTAGAAACCTCATCAGCAGTATTCAAGACAAATGATCTCCCAGCAACAAACACTTCAGCAGAAACTTCAGAAGGTGTGACATCAGCAGAAGCCACATTAGTCATAGATTCATCTTGTTCTTGAGCAACATTCAAACTTGGCATTGTAGATTCCTTGCTCAAATACTGTCTTCTCCTCTTTCTATAGAACTGGATGTGCTCTTTTTGTTGTGAGGATTCAGCAGCTTTGGGAGAAGAAGTATGAGTCTGCTGAGCAGCTTCAGCCAATAAAACAAGATGATCCAAATAACTATCCTCCTGCTCTTCATCAGATGCAAACACAAACTTCCTTTTCTTTTTCTGCCCAAGTTGATCTTCTAATTCCTGAACCCTCTTTTTCAACACCACAATCTCATCACCAAGTGAAGATTTGGTATCTGCAAGCTCCTTCTTCAACTTCTCAATTTCTTGATCATTCCTGTTGAGCAAATTATACAGAGAAGTGAGAGTAATAGGGTCCTCAGCTCCACCAGCAGAATTCTCAGTGGTAAAGGGAGCTTCATTGGGCCTTTCAGAAGAAATATGTATATTCTCAAAAGTAGGAGTGCTTTCATTTATTGGGTCTCTAAAAGGGCTAGGTGTGGACAGTCTTGTAGTCTCATCTTCAAGAGGTGTAGACACATGAGTATCATGAGACTGAATTGTCTCCTCAACCTCAGGAACAAGCTCATCAGGAGCTTCATGAGTTTGTGTTGGAATAGGACTGGGTGAAACATGTACAGGTGAAGGTGTTGGTTGGTCAGGAGAAACAAAGGGTGCTTCAGCAGTTGTGGATGGACCCTCATCACTTTCCACTGATGGATTACCATCAGCAGTATTGCTTGGGATTGATGGAGTACCATCATCAGCAGCATTGGGAGATGGTGGAGCATCAGCAGCATTACCCTCATTAGCATCATCATTGCCATGAGGCAACACATCTGGTAGCAAAGGTTGATGTTCCCCAACGTAGTGAGTTTTCATTGAAGCAAACAACTTAGCACTAAGGGCTCCTATGGGATAATGGCCTCTATCTTGGGTATTTATGTCTAAAATTATCTGAAGAAACCTAGGGTACATGAGAAACTTATGCTTTTTCTTTTGAATATTTTCTACCATATTATCAAAAATAAACTTAGAAAAATTATAAGTTAAACCCTGTGATAGACATACAATACCACAACCCAATTGGGTAGAGAATTGATCCCATCCTCCAGACTTGTTGCTGATGCACTGAAGCAATGTGTGCACCAAAAACCTCCACTTGGGGCAAAACTTGTTCTTGAGCCACATAACTGTATCCATACTTTGATAACCAGCAGCTCTCAGCCCAGCAAGTATCTCTTCAGTGTTGGTGTGATAGACACCATCTTCATCATCCAGTTGCAATCTTTCCCTAATCAAAGCTTCAGTCACAACATACTCTGCTCCATCAATCTTTGCAACAATCTCTGTATCAGAACGTTTCTCAGCAGATGCCCAAAATTGCTTCACCAAAGATTCGTGTACTACATCTGGGTAATGAGTCAATGCAAAGTGAATCTTGGAACGTTTCAAGAAATCCACCATAGGGTCATACATTTCATGTCCCTTAGCTTTTCCTAGAAAAGCAACTTTATTGTGATCCTTCTTAAATTGTAGGGCCGCCATTGAAGAAATTATGAGAGATATGGTATGAATCAAGTGAATGGAGAATAGGTTTAGATTACTTGAAGAGGGAATAAGTTGTTTTGGGCGAAGATTATATGAAGTAGGTTATAAATAGAAGTTACCCAATTATGGTCAAAATTTATCGGAACTAATTGTTGACCGTATCTGACGTGTAAAGTAACTTCAACATTCAAAATTAACTCTTCAGCAGAAATGATGGTCAATCTGCTGAAGTGAGAAGTCAATCAGCAGAATCAACTCAAGAGTAATAATATCTTCAGTAAAGATCTTGAGTTTTACTTTGCCACCCAACTCGCATTTATTACCATCAACCCTTGACTTCGCCTATAAAATAACCCCAAATCACAATCCGCACATATCAATTAACCCCAATTAACCATCAAACCCTCATTCAACCTAAATCAAGCATCAACACAATGACCAACCAACCAGAGGTAGTCGATCTCACTTCTGAGTCATCAGCAGATTCAGGAGAGAACATTCCCCAATCACCATCAACACACCAAGCCTCCCAATCATCCACACAACCTTCCCATAGAAGGTATGGTCTAACCAAAGAACAAGCCCGCAAGAGAAAGCATGATGTGGGCTCATCAAGCAGACCCAACAATCCACCCAAACCTCCATCATCATCATCATCTGAGGATAGTCGTCCTTTATTTCGATATCCCTACCAAGATGAGCCTCGTACTTTGAAGTCCCCTTTTCTTCCTTCTTCGGAAGATGATAGTGTGGTGGATCCAAATGATTCACCTAGGGGCTCTGATGACTCCACAGAGCGTCTAGAGCCAATCTTCAATAGATTGGTGAGAGAGGAAGAGGAGAGGGAAGCAGCATCAACCAGGGAAGAGAATCCCCAACCTTCACAACCCCAACCTAGGCCACACACCAAAAATCCACCACTCCCAGTGACAAGGGAGGTGGTTATTGGTCTTCCTGCTCCAAGGACTGGTGTTTCATACCACAGAGACACAGGAAAGGGCAAGGGTGCAGAGGTGGCCGGTAAAGGAAAGGGTAAAATGGAGTAGGTGATGATGAGATGTTGCCAAGGACCAAAGATATAAAACTAGGTTCTTCAACATCTTCATTCCTGGTCCTCCATCTCCAACAGCTTTTGAAACCCTAATGATAGGATTTAGAGTCTGTGTAGGTTATCTTGTATAGGAATGGTCTTTTATTACAATTTGAAGTTGTTTGTATGCTGTAACTTCTTTTGAATGAATGAACAACTTCTCTTTTATCTTTCAATGATTATCACTTGAACTATGCTTCAGCACTTTCAGTCAGCAGAATCAATCTTTAAGCTTACTTGACCAATTCCCATTTAACCAATCTTGGAGAACTTCCACTTAAGATCAGTAACTACACATCAAGGCATTCTGCAAAACAGACACATAAAAACAAACCAAACCAAACAAAACTTAAAGTACATTAGTTGGTTAGTATGCTAGTAAACATAATATACAAAATATTACAAATTTTACAACAACAATCCTCCCCTGAGGCATATGCCTCCCTGAGGCCTATGCCTCCCCTCAAACTTTGCATTTAAGGGTTAACCATCCCAATATGGACAACTAAGTGTTGAAACCTAGGTCCATCAAAAGCCTTAGTCAATAAATCTGCCACATTATCATCTGTGTGAATCTTAACCACCTTAATCAAATGTTTTTCATATGCATCTCTTATAAAATGATTCCTGATTTCAATATGTTTTGTTCTATTATGAAAAACTAGATTTTTTACAAAATCTATACTTCCGCAGAAACACTCATCAGCAGAATCCAACCCTTCAGCAGATTCCATCAGCAGTAACCATCAGTAGAATTCTTCCTTAGCAGAATTCCCAACAATCCTCCCCTAATCTTGAATTTGACATGGTTAAGTTCAAGATTCATGATAGATCTCTTACACGTTAGAATAAGAGGATTGAATTCGAACATCATCAGCAGAGAATCAAAGGAACCACATCTCTATGAATGGCAAAACGTTAAACTACAGGTCTTTGCAGCAACAAATGACAAAATGTACATCAAAACATTTAAGTTTCATACTATTCTCATCACATCCAGGTGTGTTAACTCCTGTGAGAGGTGAATCATTGAAAATAATGGATTTAATGTCTCTTTACCAATAGCCATCACTACTGGAGTAGCCAAATGTTTAAGTTCGAAAACTATGGTACACTGATAACCATATGATTTTTAGCAAATCATCAGCTATAAACGGATTTGAGATGTCTTTACCTGTAGCCGTTTGCTCAGGACTAGCCAATTCTTTGGTTTCAACTGAACCTTGGTGAATTGAATACCAAATATGGATACCAAATGTCTTTACCACAAACCATACTTTTGTGGACTAGCCAATTCTTTGGATCCCAGAAAGGGTTACATCCATGGTGAATTGAGAACCATTTCAACTCTCAGGAATGAACCATCGGTGAGTTGAAGTACCCTATAGCTTTGAGCAAGCTATTATAGCTATCAACAGATTTGATGTGTCTTTACCAAAGCTCTACCCTTTGGACTAGCCAACTCTTTGATGGACACAAGTCACATCTGGTGAGTTGATAACCATCAACAGAGTGATATACAACAAACCTGCAGAAAAGTTAGTACACAAAGATACAAGTTTTTTATTTTTTTTTTTAACTAAGAAATAAGAATGAAATAAGAAATAAATGAAAAAAGAAAGATAAGATACAAAAATAATATACAATACCAGAATCAAGTAGAAGCTTGGTGTTGCATAAGCTTGGACTTGATTAACCCAACCAATTGTGCAGCATGAGTCTCATCATTAGCCACTGGATCAGGAGGAACCTCCAATTTGGGTTTAAGCATACGTTTCAGCAGATTAATAGACCAAGGATAATGCTGATCCGAAAACATACACACCCTAATGCCAGACTTTGTTTCAACAACATGCACATTAGGCATAGGGTAAAACCTCCAAGTATCAACCTCCCATGTGTGTGAATTCTCCCAAAGTGAGTAGCCTTTTCCATTAGGTGAGTGAGAATCAAACAGAACTTGCAGATCTCCCAATAAGTATAAACCAGCACCCTGTGGTGGATCAGAGGTATAATACTCAGTAACCATTCCATAGAGAGTATGCAAATCTTGCCTATCCACTAAGTGAAGTATTTCTTGCAAGAAAGTAAACTCCATATAGGATTGATCTTGCCTATAAATGGTGTTTATCTGCCCATCTGTCAATGTCCATTTGACCAACACATTGTATGAACCCTCAGGAAATATCTCAGAAGAACCCACTTTAATAAAGGTTGAATCAGCAGCATTAAGATCTATATGCGTAGAAGAACTCCCCTTTTTAGACCTTTGTGCTCTAGAAATCTGCTCTCTAGCTAACCTCACAGATCTTCTGATGGCAATTTGTCTGCTGTGAGCCATCCTTTTCTTTCTTCTCCCAGGTATATATATCCCCAAAGGACTAACATTTTCAGATGCACCGGAAGCATCTTCAGCAGGAATGGAAGAAGAGGGAATAGAACCACCTTCTGCAAGCAACTTCTCAGTATCTTCTCTGACCTTTCTAGCCTCAGCAGCTTCTAGTTCAGCTTTCCTCACTAAATCTGCATTGTAGTTGGAAATAAGAGATTCCTCTTGTTCAGCAGATGCAGAAGAAGGAATGTTAGCAGCCTCAGCAGATAGATTGCCTTCAGGAGTTGCCTCAGCAGAAACAGCTTGAGGGAGCAGTTGGTCTTTATCACCAGAAGATGAAGTACCAAGTTCAGCTGTTTTGGTTCTTTTAGCTTCAGAAGCATCTATACTAGCACTAGGCCTCTTCAATGGAGTTGGAGGGGAGTGAATAGCCTTCATGATTTGATTATATATTTGATGCAAATCATATTCAGATAAGGCCCATACTTGCTTCTTGGACAAAGCAGAATTATATACAGAAGTATATTGATGATAAACCACATTTCTCATATAATTCTTGGTTTGTGCCTCAGTCTGAGGTTTAGCTCTCTTAGCTTTTGCCTTCTGTGCAGCAATGGCCTTTCTCCTTTCTGCTGCAGCTTGCTTCCTCTGTTGACCAAGAGCTACCATTTGAGCAGCAAAGTTATTACTATCAAAAGCAGCTCCTAAGATGCTTTGGGCTAAAGTAGGATTGGAAGCAGCTTGTTGAGTATAAGAATCCCATTGTGCATCAGTAAAATGAACTGATTGCTCATCTAGTTCTCTTTGCCTTTCAGGAGGCAAATCTGAAGTAAATTGAGCTGTCATCTTTTGTGCTAGAGCTTGACTCTTCATCATATCTTCATACTCTTTAACCAGTCTAGCTTGCTCCTTCCTTTCTTTTTCACTCACAAGATCTGTACCAAGATCTTCATCAATCATCACTCCTTGCTCACTACCAGAGATGTCAACCCTAGGAACTTGAGTAGCAGGCTCAGTAGAAGAATCATTATGAGAGATATCAACAACAGGAACTCTGTCAATATCTTCAGAAGAAACACCAATAGAAGCATCAGCAGAAACATGTTGAGTGGAAGATTCAACATGTGGAGCAGAAACCTCATCAGCAGTATTCAAGACAAATGATCTCCCAGCAACAAACACTTCAGCAGAAACTTCAGAAGGTGTGACATCAGCAGAAGCCACATTAGTCATAGATTCATCTTGTTCTTGAGCAACATTCAAACTTGGCATTGTAGATTCCTTGCTCAAATACTGTCTTCTCCTCTTTCTATAGAACTGGATGTGCTCTTTTTGTTGTGAGGATTCAGCAGCTTTGGGAGAAGAAGTATGAGTCTGCTGAGCAGCTGCAGCCAATAAAACAAGATGATCCAAATAACTATCCTCCTGCTCTTCATCAGAGGCAAACACAAACTTCCTTTTCTTTTTCTGCCCAAGTTGATCTTCTAACTCCTGAACCCTCCTTTTCAACACTACAATCTCATCACCAAGTGAGGATTTGGTATCTGCAAGCTCCTTCTTCAACTTCTCAATTTCTTGATCATTCCTGTTGAGCAAATTATACAGAGAAGTGAGAGTAATAGGGTCCTCAGCTCCACCAGCAGATGTCTCAGTGGTAAAGGGAGCTTCATTGGGCCTTTCAGAAGAAACATGTATATTCTCAAAAGTAGGAGTGCTTTCATCTATTGGGTCTCTAAAAGGGCTAGGTGTGGACAGTCTTGTAGTCTCATCTTCATGAGACTGAATTGTCTCCTCAACCTCAGGAACAAGCTCATCAGGAGCTTCATGAGTTTGTGTTGGAATAGGACTGGGTGAAACATGTACAGGTGAAGGTGTAGGTTGGTCAGGAGAAACAAAGGGTGCTTCAGCAGTTGTGGATGGACCCTCATCCCTTTCCACTGATGGATTACCATCAGCAGTATTGCTTGGGATTGATGGAGTACCATCATCAGCAGCATTGGGAGATGGTGGAGCATCAGCAGCATTACCCTCATTAGCATCATCATTGCCATGAGGCAACATAGCTGGTAGCAGAGGGTGATGTTCCCCAACATAGTGAGTTTTCATTGAAGCAAACAACTTAGCACTAAGGGCTCCTATTGGATAATGGCCTCTATCTTGGGTATTTATGTCTAAAATTATCTGAAGAAACCTAGGGTACATGAGAAACTTATGCTTTTTCTTTTGAATATTTTCTACCATATTATCAAAAATAAACTTAGAAAAATTATAAGTTAAACCCTGTGATAGACATACTATACCACAACCCAATTGGGTAGAGAATTGATCCCATCCTCCATACTTGTTGCTGATGCACTGAAGCAATGTGTGCACCAAAAACCTCCACTTGGGGCAAAACTTGTTCTTGAGCCACATAACTGTATCCATACTTTGATAACCAGCAGCTCTCAGCCCAGCAAGTATCTCTTCAGTGTTGGTGTGATAGACACCATCTTCATCATCCAGTTGCAATCTTTCCCTAATCAAAGCTTCAGTCACAACATACTCTGCTCCATCAATCTTTGCAACAATCTCTGTATCAGAACGTTTCTCAGCAGATGCCCAAAATTGCTTCACCAAAGATTCGTGTACTACATCTGGGTAATGAGTCAATGCAAAGTGAATCTTGGAACGTTTCAAGAAATCCACCATAGGGTAATACATTTCATGTCCCTTAGCTTTTCCTAGAAAAGCAACTTTATTGTGATCCTTCTTAAATTGTAGGGCCGCCATTGAAGAAATTATGAGAGATATGGTATGAATCAAGTGAATGGAGAATAGGTTTAGATTACTTGAAGAGGGAATAAGTTGTTTTGGGCGAAGATTATATGAAGTAGGTTATAAATAGAAGTTACCCAATTATGGTCAAAATTTATCGGAACTAATTGTTGACCGTATCTGACGTGTAAAGTAACTTCAACATTCAAAATTAACTCTTCAGCAGAAATGATGGTGAATCTGCTAAAGTGAGAAGTCAATCAGCAGAATCAACTCAAGAGTAATAATATCTTCAGTAAAGATCTTGAGTTTTACTTTGCCACCTAACTCGCATTTATTACCATCAACCCTTGACTTCGCCTATAAAATAACCCCAAATCACAATCCGCACATATCAATTAACCCCAATTAACCATCAAACCCTCATTCAACCTAAATCAAGCATCAACACAATGACCAACCCACCAGAGGTAGTCGATCTCACTTTTGAGTCATCAGCAGATTCAGGTGAGAACATTCCCCAATCACCATCAACACACCAAATCTCCCAATCATCCACACAACCTTCCCATAGAAGGTATGGTCTAACCAAAGAACTAGCCCGCAAGAGAAAGCATGATGTGGGCTCATCAAGCAGACCCGACAATCCACCCAAACCTCCATCATCATCATCATCTGAGGATAGTCGTCCTTTATTTCGATATCCCTACCAAGATGAGCCTCGTACTTTGAAGTCCCCTTTTCTTCCTTCTTCGGAAGATGATAGTGTAGTGGATCCAAATGATTCACCTAGGGGCTCTGATGACTCCACAGAGCGTCTAGAGCCAATCTTCAATAGATTGGTGAGAGAGGAAGAGGAGAGGGAAGCAGCATCAACCAGGGAAGAGAATCCCCAACCTTCACAACCCCAACCTAGGCCACACACCAGAAATACACCACTCCCAGTGACAAGGGAGGTGGTTATTGGTCTTCCTGCTCCAAGGACTAGTGTTTCATACCACAGAGACACAGGAAAGGGCAAGGGTGCAGAGGTGGCCGGTAAAGGAAAGGGTAAAATAGAGTAGGTGATGATGAGATGTTGCCAAGGACCAAAGATATAAAACTAGGTTCTTCAGCATCTTCATTCCTGGTCCTCCATCTCCAACAGCTTTTGAAACCCTAATGATAGGATTTAGAGTCTGTGTAGGTTATCTTGTATAGGAATGGTCTTTTATTACAATTTGAAGTTGTTTGTATGTTGTAACTTCTTTTGAATGAATGAAAAACTTCTCTTTTATCTTTCAATGATTATCACTTGAACTATGATTCAGCACTTTCAGTCAGCAGAATCAATCTTTAAGCTTACTTGACCAATTCCCATTTAACCAATCTTGGAGAACTTCCACTTAAGATCAGTAACTACACATCAAGGCATTCTGCAAAACAAACACATAAAAACAAACCAAACCAAACAAAACTTAAAGTACATTAGTTGGTTAGTATGTTAGTAAACATAATATACAAAATATTACAAATTTTACAACAACAATCCTCCCCTGAGGCATATGCCTCCCCTGAGGCCTATGCCTCCCCTCAAACTTTGCATTTAAGGGTTAACCATCCCAATATGGACAACTAAGTGTTGAAACCTAGGCCCATCAAAAGCCTTAGTCAATAAATCTGCTACATTATCATCTGTGTGAATCTTAACCACCTTAATCAAATGTTTTTCATATGCATCTCTTTTAAAATGATTCCTGATTTCAATATGTTTTGTTCTATTATGAAAAACTGGATTTTTTACAATGCATATGGTACTTTGATTATCAATGAAGAGTGTGGTGTTCATAAAATTAAACCCATAATCCAACAATTGATTTTGTATCCAAAGAACCTGTCCACAACAATTGGCAGCAGCAACATACTCTGCTTTAGTAGATGAGGTAGCAACAATAGTTTGTTTCTTGCATTGCCAAGAAATCAATCTTCTTCCAAGAAATTGGCAACCTCCAGTTGTGGATCTCCTATCCTGATTTGCACCAGCATAATCACTATCACTATATGCTTCCAACTTGAAAGGAGTCTCTTTTGGGTACCAAAGACCTAAGTTAGGTTGGCCTTTGAGGTACTTGAAGATCTTTTTGACTGCATTCATATGGGAAGTGAGTGGAGTGCCCTGATGTCTAGAACAAGCACTCACAGCAAATGTAATGTCAGGCCTTGAAGCTGTCAAATACATCAATGACCCAATCATGGATCTGTATAAGTGAACATTCACTGCAGGATCTGGTTCAAGATTGTTCTTTGGTTTTGGAGCTTCATAAGGTGTAGTGGCAGTTCTGACATTTTCCATATCAAACTTCTTCAATATATCCTTCACATACTTATCCTGACTGATAAAGATACCATCTTGTTTCTGCTGAACTTGTAGACCCAAAAAGAAAGTAAGCTCCCCCATAGCACTCATCTGAACTCTCCCTTCATCAATTCCTCAAACTCCCTGCACCAAGCTTCTTTAGTGGAGCCAAAGATAATATCATCCACATAAACCTGCACAAGAATTATATCCCTGGAATTCTTCTTAATGAAGAGTGTTTTGTCAATGGCACCTCTTCTGTATCCATGCTTCAGCAGAAATGCAGAAAGCCTAGCATACCAAGCTCTTGGTGCCTGATGTAGTCCATAGAGAGCTTTTACAACCTTGTAAACATGTTTTGGATTATCTGGGTCTTCAAAACCTTTGGGTTGAGTGACATATACTTCCTCTTCAATTTCACCATACAGGAAAGCACCTTTCACATCCATCTGATATACCAGGAAACCCATATAAGATGCATAGGCCAAGAAGATTCTAATGGCCTCAACCCTAGCTACTAGAGCAAAGACTTCATTATAATCAACTCCTTCCTCTTGTCTGAACCCCTGAGCCACCAATCTTGCTTTGTTTTTAACCACAATACCCCTTGCATCTCTTTTATTCTTCAAAATCCATTTTGTCCCAATGGCTATCTTCCCTTCAGGTAGTGGTACCAAGATCCAAACCTGTTGATTCTTGAATTGTTGCATCTCATCTTGCATTGCTTCAAGCCAATTTGAATCTTCAAGAGCTTGAGCAACACTTGTTGGCTCCACTTGAGAAAGAAAGCAAGCAAACATACAATGCTTAAAGTCTGTATGATTGTCCCTTTGCTGATTTGAGACATAAGAAAGAAAGGCAACTTGACCATACTTAGAACCCATCACAGTACTTCTAGTTCTAACAGGTGCTTGAGGATCACCAAGAATATTGGATTGGGGATGAGCAATGTTGATCCTTTTGGTAGCATTGGGGTTGACATCAATTTTGGTGTCAAGATTGTTCACATTGGGTTCAAAATCACTATCATAGGAGGTTGAGTTGAAGATACCAGCTTTGGGTTGGTGATTCCCAAGATCAGAAGGACTTGGAAAACGTGTATATGGCTCTTCAAGGTCTGTGGACACACTAGGAGAAATGGGAGAACCTTCAGGAGAACTGTCAGCAGAATTGGTGATGTCAGGGGAAACAGAAAGCCTATCAGCAGAATCCTGGTTTCCACTGACTGGTTGTACTAACTCCACATCAACTCTTTCAGCTTCTTGATTGGCTGCATGCTCCTGCTTCTTGAGTCTAGCAAGGTCCTCTGCATAGTGTGACTCATCTTCAATCTCATCAGAAGTTTCTTTAGAGCAATCACCTGCAAAATGGTTAGGAGAAAAAGAAGGTACAACAATTGGTTGTTCATCATGCTCAGACTCACTATCTGAGTCAACATTCATGGTACCAACACTATTTGTGGGAGACTCTGGAGAACCTGCAGATTGGTTAGCAACATATCTAGTATAGCCCAAGTAATCAGTTAAGTAATCTAGGTCAAAATACCAAGCATGACCTTGACCCTGAACATTAGGCTTGTCTTCTAGGTATCTCAGGTTAAGGGTCTCCTCAATCTTTTTAGCATTTAAATTATATACCCTATAAGCCTTACTATGTGCTGAATAACCCACAATATACCCCTCATCAGCTTTCTCATCAAACTTTCCCAGTGGATCACTAGTATTCAAAATGGTCACTTGACATCCAAAAGGTTTGAAATAATGAATATCAGGAACTTTCCCAGTGAGAAGTTCATAAGGTGTCTTGAAATGAGGTCTAGTGATGGATACCCTGTTCAAAACATAACAAGCAGTGCTTACTGCTTCAGTCCAGAACATAGTGGGTAATTTAGAGTCTGCAAGCATGGATCTTGCTGCCTCTATTAAGGTCCTATTCTTTCTTTCAGCAACCCCATTTTGCTGTGGGGTTCTTGGATTGCTATAGTCCCTTTTTATCCCCTTAGACTGACAAAGTTCTATTAAAACAGCATTATTGAACTCTGTCCCATTATCACACCTAATACCTTTAACCTTTTTGTTTAGCTGGTTTTCAACAAGGGTAATGAATTCTTTTAAAATTGGAGATGTTTCATCTTTAGTTTTCAAAAAGAATACCCAACAAAACCTGCTATAGTCATTAGTGATTACCAGGCAGAAGTACTTGTGATCAATACTTCTTATTTGAGTTGGACCAAAGAGATCCATATGCAGCAACTGAAGAGGTTCTGAGATGGTTCTCACAGCAGTAATAGCTTTGTATGAGGCTCTATGTTGCTTTCCTTTGTTGCAGGCAACACAATTATGCTCATTGGTGAAGACTTTGGAGGGAAGTCCATGAACTAGACCAAGTTTAGAAAGCTTGTTTATGGTCTTGAAGTTCACATGAGCCATCCTTCTATGCCATTTTGTAGACTCATCCAGGGATGCTTTAGCCACCAAACATGTTAAGTCACCTTCAGGTTGAACATCATTCAAATTGAATGTGTACAAATTGTAACTTCTGGGAACCCTCAGCAGAATTGTTGTATCTTCTGGAAGTTTGAAGTCTTTAGAGAGCACAAGACATTCATCCTCAGAGAAGAATACTTTGTTCTTGGTGTCACAAATTTGTGATACTGAGAACAAATTGAAATGTTGCAGTTCCTTCACATAATACACATTCTCAAAGTTCAAATTAGGTGTTCTGATGGTTCCTTTCCCAGTGATTCTACCATCTCCTCCACCAAAAGTCACATTGCCTCCTCCTTCAATGGGTACAAAATCGTGCATCATCTCAATGTTTCCTGACATACTCCTGGAACAACCACTATCTACTATGCCTACTTCTTTACTCTTCAGAGGATGATCCTACAACAACAACAAAAAATATACAAGATATAAGTACACATTAGAGACTCAAGTCATTGCTGACTTGAGCCTGCCTTGTGGATCATAAGAATTAGGCCATGTAGATGTATAAGATCCACCATTGTTCTTTGACCTGCTATGATAATTAGGTCCCTTTTTAGTCCAAAAACAACCTGCTGAGGGCTTAACAGTAGTATCCCAATATCCCCTACCCACATACATTGGGTCAATAAATACAGGCCAATAACCATTCTGAAAGAATGAACTAGATGGTCTCACATATGGTCTAGCAACAGGTCTTCTCCCAGCAGATGGAGAATATTTATCAGCAGAATTGCTGGACTTATGAGTTACTTGTGGAACATATGGTGGTATATCCTTAACATTATTCCACATTGGTCTAGGTTTATTTTGATCAGCACATACACCCATTCTTTGCTCGTGAAAATTACAATCCTTAATCAAATGAAATTTACTTCCACACACAAAACATTTCTTCTTTTTAGAAGATTTATTCATATTGAAAGATGTTCCATGACATGCAAAAGTATTCAAACCATTAACAGAATTGTTTTTGACAGAATTAAAAACATTGTTTTGCAAAGAATTAAAAGACAAGTCTTCAGAAGAAACTGTCTTGGACTTTGATTCCTCAGCAGCAACTCTAATAGACTTGTAGGGAGTCTTGGGTGTAGACTTTGGTGAGGTCTTGGGTGAGGTCTTGGGAAGGTCTGACTTTTCACTTGAATCACAACTGGTAGTAGACCCTTGGTCAGAGGACTTGTCACTAGAAGAACAAGAGACATAGTCAGTAGAATTAGAATCAGGGTCTGGCAAGTCACTTGACTTTTTGCCATAAAGATGGTGTGATCCATCAAAGTCTGAGGTGGTGGTGTTTGAGGGCATGTGTTCTCCTCTTATAGGTCCAGGTACTGCATGTAATTTTCCTTCTTTAACAAAGTTTGCTAAGCCTGCTGGTGTAGGTTTACCTACATCAAACCTAGCCTCTAAACCAACATATTTTTTAAAACCTAAACCTATACTAGAGTTTACAGGTTGACTATTATAGAGACAATTATTTAACTTATCACCTGACATTAACCAAATTTTATGATTAGCAATCTCCTTCTCTAATTTCTCTTTAAGTACTTGGTTTTCAGATTCTACATCAGCTTTTTCTTTCTCAGTACGTTTTAAATCAATTCTAGTACATTTCAAATCACTTTCTAACACCCTTATCTTTTCATCATAAGCAAGCTGATTCTTTTGAAACCAAACCTTTTGTTTTTCTAGAGTTTTTAAAGCCTGTTTCAAAGACTCAACTTCTACATAACATTTATTGTATTTAGGTTTCAATTCATCATATGCCTCCTTAAGTTCATTATATCTTTCACTACAACCAAAAACACAATTATGTACCTGAGACATGCCCATCAAGGCAACTTGATCATGTTGATCCTCTGTATTACAGCATGCCAGCAATCCACTCTGCTCAGAAGCTTCATCATTATCAGGTTCATGCACCTTCCAGTTGACATGATCATCCAGAGTGACCAAAGCTCCAGCCTTCCCAGCTTCCACTTGTTTCTGCTGATAGGTAGTATACCTAACCTCATCACCAGCCTTCCTATCCTTGCATTCTCTTGAGAAGTGACCCATCTGGCCACATGTATAGCATTTGACCTTCCTCCAGTCAAATCTAGCAGAGTCTCTTCCCTTGAAACCAAACTTTCTCCCTGAATTGTCTTCAAACCTTTTGATGTTCATTGAGAGCATGGCCACCTGCCACTTCAAGTTTATCTCTTCCATATCCAGAGGATCCACTTGATCAAAATCCTCAAAAGCAAGTTCCTGCTGATGATCATAATCAGCAACAAAAGATTGAATAACATCTTCCAATACACCACTAGACTTTGGTTGTGAATTTGGTCTGGTGTTGTTGTAGGAAAATGATGCTGAGGAGCTTGGGCTTGAAGCTTGATTCATCTTATTGGAGGTGGTGCTAACAAAGGCTGAGTAACTGGGAGTGGATGAACGAATGGGACTTCTAACATCAGGCTCAAGTGTTTTGAGCTTGTTGTAGAGATCATCAAAAGAAAGCATATCCAATCCACCTTTAGCTTTGAGTGCAATGCTCACATGCAGCCAAGATGGAGGTAAAGATCGCAAGAACTTTGCATTGCAATCCTCATTGTCTGGCCTGGCCTTCAGCTGATTCAATTGACTCAAAATTTTATGAAACCTGTCATACCCCTTGTGAATACCTTCTTCCTCAGAGATTTGGAACTCTTGAAACTGCTGTTTCAACATTGATTTCCTCATCCTTTTTGACTCATCATTCCCACCAAACCTAGCCTTGATGGCCATCCAGATGTCCTTTGCATCCTCCATATAGTGAAAATCACCAATGTGATCATCTGGAATAGCCTGAAGGAGAATGGACCTTACTTTATTCTCTCTCTGGACAGTAAGAATCTCTTCAGCAGTTTGAGGATCAACAATAGTAACTACACCATCAGCATCTTTGATGTGCTTCTTCAAAGTATTTCCCTTTTTTGACAATTTCCCAAAGATTCCAATCTACATTAGTAATCCAGTTCTGCATCTTCATAGCCCACAATTCATATTCTTCCTTCCTGAGGTATGGGAACTTTGCATTGCTGTTGGTGAGAGTGAGTTGTTGAAAAGATGAAGATGTGGTGTTATGGTTGTTGTTGACTTCTGAACCATCGTCTGATCCAGGCATTGTTTCGGTTGTATTGATTGAGAGGGTGTAAAAGAAAAGATGTTCTTAGTATCACAGAGACTCTCCCGAGTCTCTGATACCACTTGTTGAAGAATCTTTAACCCAATCTAGGATATGTTTTACAAACACCATTGATATGCACAGCGGATAATTAAGAACGATCAATGATGTTCAACAAGGTGTTATTTATTTAACGAAACGCGTTTCTTTATTCAAAAATAAAACTAACAACTACTAACAATTAACGTGTACAATCACACGTTAATACTCGACTCTCATTGAGAGATCTACATCTTTTCTATGATCTTTAAATAGCATGGAAATCGATGTATATGGGGAATATTGAATGGAAACAGCGGTAGTGGTAGTAAATGCTAAATGGTACCAAAGATGAACCCACCCATTTAAAAATTGGCCATTCATACCCATTCTAGAACTGGCCGCAACAATCTCAACCTGGTATGACCCGTTACTCAATCCGATAGACAATTCCATCTTACCACTATCTGTAGTCTTAAACACCCTACTCCAGTTCCAACACTTATATGTGCATCGTAAGCTACAAATAAATACGGAGGCCAGTTAAAAAAATGCCTAAAGTAATCACATAATTAAAATCATTTTCTCTTTCGCATATTGAAAACTCAACGTGTCCAAATCATCATTATATCCAAACCAAAAAAAACTGGTTACTGTGAGTTAAGTGAAATCAAAACGGAAAGCCAAAACACACCGCAACTTAAGTTTGTGATATACATAGCATATAGAAAACAAACATCCTAATCTTAAAATATAATATTTTACCTCACAGGGGAGCCTTGTCTCTCAATTTATTTGTCTCACTCTTGGGTTGTGCTATACACCCACAGATCATGAATCATGTTTTTGGCTGACTCTCCTTGTGAAAGATGATGGCTGGCAGTGGACCCATTATAACTTTTGCAGCATTCCATATCCATTCCAGCTTTGTTCCCAGCTTAGCTTCCCCGTTAACCATGCATTGCAATGAGTAACAGTTAAATTGATCAACCCACCACCACAGCTGCAATGTCACAAATATGTATGAACATCATGACTATTTGTGGCCATTCTTTTTTGGTAAATATGAATACTTGATATCAGTTGCCTTGAGTCCATGACTGTTGAACAGGGGAAAAAATACTACTCGTATTAATAAATTGTTGGAATATGTGAATCATAAAAGAACTATAAACACATAATCATCAAAGCACACGCAGCGGATTAGATCTACGATAACATGTAAATTAATTAACTAAAAATTAAATAGATGCGTACCTTTTGATTCCTAGTAAGAACAAGGAATCATGTCTACAAGAACAAGGTATAAACCCTAACTAGGGTTTAATATGGATCGAACAAGGCAAGTCACCACAAGCTAAAATAAGCTTGTACTCCTGATGTCATCAAATATCCCCCCACTTGAACTTTACTTGTCCCCAAGTAAACCTTAGAATTAATCTTATGAAAATGTATCCTAAAAGATATTAGGATTTATTTTTATATTTAAGCATGTATTCATTTTTGTCATAATCACACAACCAAACACTTAACGAATTAGAAGTAAAATAAAATATTCTGATAAAAGCAAATCTAATCGTTTAACTATCCAGTCGTGACGAATATTCTATCATAAGCTTGGAAAGTATACACATCTCCCCCACTAAAGCCAAGGAATAACAAGTCTAAAGCGGTAAAAAGGGTTTTTAGGCTCAAGGGTTAATTATTCTCCTTAATCTCTATCGATCTCAAATTCCAGAAAAGGCGACAAAATTACAAATACATGATCGAATCCACGAACACGATACTTGCAATTGCTCAAATCCTTAACTCGAATAGGCTAAAGATAGGTCCAAACTTCACCAATAATAATATATCAAAAAGGGCGACAAAATCATAAATACATAGCTGAATCCACGACTACGATACTTAAGATTGCTCAAATCCCTAATCTCAATAAATCAAAGGTTTGGTTGGATAAAGAATAATAGGGTATGGATAATATTTGGGATATAAATTGGTGTAAAATGAAAAATAAACAAAACAAATAAATTAAAATCCTAAGTGTGGTTAATCACTATCCCAACCATCCCATGAATAAGACTCATATCATTGAATAACTCACGCTTTAACACTTGAAACACACGCTTTAGGTAGACACGAATTATACTCAACAAGATCTTAATCAAAGAATAAACCTTAGTTGGCGTTCCCATAACTGCCAACTCCCATTCAATCCATAGATATAGTATACAACAATTAGTGGTGATATCGACCACTTAATACAAAACTTTACATAAGTTGGTTAAATCAAACATCCAACTTTTTCTTTTTTTCTTTTCTATTTTTTTTCGATTTTTTTTTTTTTTTTTTTTTTTAACTTGAAACATAAACATAGATGTGCAAAATTTCACAACTTTACTATCACTTTCTTTCCGGATAATTTCTCCATACTTTTCATGACTTCAGAAATAACGGTAATAGTGAAAGTAGTAAATACACGAAAAATAAACTCAAAGATATACAATATTTACTTTCACTCCAATTGCATTGTGCAATTTCCCGACCTAACCAAAGATAATGAATTACGCACGCGAACACAGGTAATGTAAGGAAACACACTTTGCCTAAAGCAATTAACCAACCACGGATTTTAATCTACAGGGAAGGCTAAGGTGTAAGGGTGTAACGAAACATTTTAACAAAGGTGTAAGAAACGAAAGGAATGGCTCTGAGTGTTTTTCTAGGGGTATCTTACTCTAAAAATGAGAGTAACAAAAGGGTTTATACGGGGGTTAACTAACCAGTGTAGTTAGCTAATATCACATAACATAAAATAGGCTATTTGGGTGTAATCCTAGAAATTTACCAATTTAGATAAGTCATTCCAATTATATCAATAATACTCATTATGGTGGTCTCGAATAGTATACAAGCCAAGTTCTAAAGTTTACAAGTCACCGGCACACTCATAGATTTGTGAATTTTGATAAGTTCACAATTTTTGAAAATAAGGTTATGTGTGCAGCTATGCAACTTAGATTAAACAAAAACATGCTAAAATTTTTTTAAGTTTTGATATATTAAGCATAGATTAAAGCATATTTTTGAAAAATTAAGGACAAGTAACGTTTCTAATTCTCCATCCCCCCACTTAAGTTAAACAACGTCCTCGTTGTTTGTATTTGAAATTAAAAACAAGAGATAGAAAGAATTAGAACGGAGAACTCCCCTGAGATTTGCTCGGTATGATCTTCCAATGTAAGTGTGCGAGCGTATAAAATGCGGGAGTCCATCAACATCTTCAATATTCCGGACCTGTAAAAATATAGAGACCACAGGAAAAACAAATCTCGAGAAACATCTCATTAATCATTGGTTAGAAAACGATAAACAAAAGAAAAACAAAGAACTGTATTCAATTCTGGCAGGTCGATACACCGTATCTAAAAAGATAGATACGCCGCATTGATGTCAGCAAAAAAGTTCGGACTAAAGTATTCCAGATGATTCGATACGCCGTATCCATAGGGGTTGGATACGCCGCATCGAAGGCCTGGGACAGACTCGACAGAAAATTAAATTGACATAAATTAAAAGATAAGCATGGGTTGCCTCCCACGAAGCGCTTGTTTTTGTTCGAGTCACGAGCCTGACTGCACCCTAATTTTTGGATTGTCAATCTTAATTATTACCTGAGAGATAAACAACCAAGAAAACTAGTAGTAACCAGGAATTTTTTTATTTTTTTTTTTATTTATTTTTTTTTTTATAAAATTTAAACACACACAAAAGATTAAAAAAAAACGAAAAATATTTTTGGGGTCACGGAAAATCGATACGCCGTATCTAACAGACAATAGATACGCCGTATCGACATAAGTTAATACGCCGTATCCAACAGACAATGGATACGCCGTATTATCTTCCTGCAACATTTTTTTATAAAAATTTAAAAGCATTTTTTTTTTTTTTTGTGGCCACAGAACGTCAATGCGTCGCATTCACAGACAAGAATGCGCCGTATTGAAACCAGAAAGATGCGCCGTATTCACAGACAAGAATACGCCGTATCTCCCTTCTGAGACAGACACACAGAATATAAACAAACTAACAGGTAAACAAAACAAACACAAACATAAAAATACCAATAAAACTAGTAAAAAGATAAATTCACTCCCCGGCAGCGGCGCCAAAAACTTGATGTGTTTTTTTTAGGTCTATAATAAACTACCAAGTTTTAAATTTATATTTTGCCGAACTAACCTATAGACTCTAAACACTAACGAGCAGTGTACCCGGTCAATGTAGATAGTTTCTAGGTAAGCAAGGGTCGTTCACTAGGAGTGAGATTTCTAATATACTAATTCTAGAGGTATTCGACTCTCCGGCACGGGTTTGGTTTTATTCTAACTAAACTAAGATAAACAAACAATACAAGTATGAAGACACCAAAGATAGGAAGAACGGGTTAGCCAAGTCTAATCCATTTTATAGTTATACATGCTTATGTCTACTTGTTTTAATTCATTCAATTGTTAATCGGCATATCAATTACGAAATTCTGTCACAATTAAGTAACTAGCCCTCGGGGCGGATATGACGAAAGATCATAGTGACTCGTCTAGCATCAATACTAACTTATTGCTTTAAACCATCTAACCTAGTTCGGTATTACACGCTACTAGTCCTATTAGGTTGTAGACACGTTCCGTTTATGCCAAACAATGATTCCTAATAGAGATTCGGGTTAACACGCATATAACTCAACCAAAGCAACCACAATTACAGGTAGTTAAGTCACATCAATTAAAGTTATAAGGATCATAACCTAGTTGCATAGACTTCTACTAGTTATAAGCAATAAACGAGTTTTTATCGACAAGCACCCAATCCAATAACAAAGCAAACACATCGACAAAATCATAAAAACTAATAAAACTTCATAAACATGGCTAACACCTAAGGGTGTTAGCCCATAATATCTGTAACAAAGTACATAAACATAATCATAACGAATAAAGTATGAAACATAATGAATACGATACGCTAACCGAATGATTAAGTAATATAACAATGATTAGAGATGTTCTTCAAGGATGATTAGGTCTTCAATATTGATCTTCTACTGTTTGGAGAGGCTTTGATCGTCTGGGAATGCCCCTAAGGGTTCCCAAAGATGCCCTAATTTGTTAATGAGTTCGGTATTTATAGGTTTTGAAATCTGGGTCGATACGGCGCATCTATAGAGTTAGATGCGCCGCATCTATAAGTAAACGTAGCCTCCAAGTCTGAAACTGACCCAATACGGCGCATCTAAATACCAGATGCGCCTCATCTCTCAATACGGCGCATCTAAGGACCAGATGCACCACATCTCCTTCAGATACAGGTAGATCTCCTTTTTCTCTTTCCGTGGCCGCTTGAATCACCTAAAACGGAGTCCGGATGAAGATTTTATGGCCAAAATACGAAAGCATCTTCAAGTGTCGACTTGTAATCTTTACTTCTTCATTAAGCTTCTAATCTCCACTTGATTTCTTGGTAAGGATTGTGTATAGCCGATATGGCGCATCGGATTGGTCCGATGCGGCGTATCTGGAATAGAACAAGTTGGTTCTTCTTCAATGACCAAAGTTTCATATGCGATGCATGATAAAATCAGATGCGGCGCATGCTTCAAAGTCAGGCAATGGTCTTTAATCTCTTCAATTCAGCAGACTTTTCCAACTTGATTCATTTTGCTCCAATTTTCGTCCGAAATCATTAACCTTCACCTAATGCTTGTTTATAACTGAGAATTACAAAAGTAAACGATTAAGTATCAATTCTCATACAAAGTGATATAAAACAAGTCAATAACATAGGATAAATGATGCTAATAATATGTCGTTATTTGATGTCATCAACTCCGTTCTTGTACACACGTAATACTAGCGTTTCAATGGGAAAAGCTAGGTTCTAATTCACTAAACAAATCCAACACTTGTGTTCAAGCAAAGTCGACAAAACCCTAGGAGTTAGGGATGAATGTCGATTTGCCAAGAATAGAGGAGAGGAGAAAGAAGTTGAAAAAGCTAGGGAATTAAAGATTAGGGAATTACAAACACAAAGGGTTTGTATTTATAGGCTCCCTAATGACTTGTTCCCTACTCCAAGCAATCCATTCTTTCCTTCTATTGATAGGGGCGGCCGAACTAATGTATTCAAGGAGGATCTAGATCCTTCTTGACATGTATTTACATACGTAGTCCTTGTAGTTAATATTTAACGACCGTTAACCAAAACCCGTTAAATATTAACGACCGTTAAGTGTTTATTAGTGAAATGAACAAATAAAATATAGAATATATTTAATTATTCAAACCATTGAAACTCTTACGTATTGTGTGCAATCCCGAAGTCTCGTGTTCGAAACTGGACATACAAATATTAATTTATATCCACAAACTCTAACAGCTCCCACTTGGATATTCATTAATATCGTAATGACATGGGCTAGTCTAGCTTAATAGATCCCAATGCCCCAGATCGAACCGAGTATGGGTTTCCTGGAAAAAAAACCACATGATGATATAATCATCATACTTATCCTTTTGTTTCTAATACCGCGTTAATATGGATATAGATCTAGGTCATTCCATAATTAACAATTCTGTTTCTTGTTATTAATAATTGATCAAGATTACCAAAACATCTGAACATCTTCCAGATAGACTTTGGGTGCGGCCGCACAAACATCTTGTCAACTCTACGAGGGGCCCAGCAGTATTATACTTCAAAACAAATTTGAAGGAGCAAATCCTTTATTGAGTACGAGCGTAACCCTCGAACTTTGCATCACCTCCGAAAATAGCCCTTATAACTACCTGTTACGGATAGCGTTAGACTACCTTACAGAAAATGAGCTACATCCTCGGCAGTCACCTGGTATCTCAAGTCTGAGGATAAATATTCATGATTTACTTAATGACGACGATCCATAAAGTATAATCATGTAGTTGGGATAAGTCCTATATTCAATTTATCCATATTGAATATCATGTGACATTAGTGTCTCAACCTTACAGTACATTCTACCAATCCTCACATTTGTCTTTATTCAATGATATTCCTATATCATTAATTGACAACGGATAATTTAGAATAAATTAATTATTCCCGGATTTAAACATGCAAATATAGGACACAAATATTAATAATGAGAATAAACGTTATCCACACTTTATTTCATTAAAATAATAATTGTTTACATGTCCCTTATCCAAATACTAAATATAGATCAATGCATGATAATTCCCATTAATGAATTATGCCCCAAGTCATGTTCCACATACTTGTTGACAAAGCATAAATCAACTAATGTTGATCTATCGGAATTTTGAGAATACTTATTTCAATAATGAAATTCTTGTATGTGCGCATTCATCTATCTAGATATTGCCACATACTTCATAAAATGCGTGACATCCTCATGCACAAATTTATGACAATTAAACTACCAAACCTTATAGTTAAAGTATTCTAATTCTTTATGTATAATGCAACTATGCTCATTTTGAGCATAACTAGTACACATGGTCTCCTGATGACCTCCCACCATGACTAGTATTGAGTGTCATCTCAATCTTACTAGCATCATTGTATCCTAACAACAATATGCTCTTTCATAAGTTCCGTAAACTTTTAACATTCATCGTGTAATGTTTGACATCTACAAATCTTACAAGATTTGTCATCTATATCAACATCTTGCCATATGGTTCATATTTAGAATTTTGGAGCAAATCCAGGCAGAGGATGTAAACTCTAAACCATATCCATTACACTTAGCTATCTAATAATTTTCAATTAGATACTAATGTTGTCAATCATCTTGCATCTAAGCATGATACAACAAATAACATGATGTACATGAATAATCCTTTCGTCAACCTTAGATTTATTCATGTCATATATTTTCAAAGATATGTTACTATCTAGATTATTCTAGTAGTATATCATGTTCTTTTTAGAATCAGTTATTATTACCGCTTATGTTTATAACAATAAACATATATTCCAAGGTTTTATTTTCTAAATTTTCACGTAAAGTTTCATTCCAACCTACACTACTAGAAAAAGGGCTATCCTTGACCCGCTTTTTATGACCCACGCTACAAGATGACGCGCAAAGAGCAAAGTCATAAAATAAGAGTCATTTCGAGTAAATTTTCTATTGGGGATGACTCGTTTTCAGAAGCGTCATAACATATGGGTCATAATTAGTTAAAATTTAGCCTACCTATATAAAGTTATAACCCACCTAACTTCTACAAACCGACTCTCACTCTCCACTTTCACTTTCACCCTCACTTTCAACTCTCACTCCCACTCTCACTTCTAACAAAATGAGTACTGAACAATCACCACCACCACCCCGTTGGTACTGAACAAAATGAGGAAGGCGATCTACAGCATGATCTTATAAAAAGGAAAGGAGTGCTTACGTCGAGCATCCTTCTGGCAACCAGCACCACCACCGCCGCAACAGTCAGCCACCGCCACCACACCGTGCCTTCCCCGCCACCTCCTCTCTTCGATTCGGTAACCCACGCGCTCTTTTTCACCATTTTATTCGAAACCCTAATTGTTTTTATTAAATAAATCATGTGGATTAGGTTTAGGCAGTGTTGGTTTTGTTATATTTAATTTGATTTGTTGTAATTGTTGAATTGTTGTTTGTGTTAGAATATTTTTTGAATTATTGTTGTATTTAGGTTAGATTGGTTGGTGTTTGGTTTGGATTTTGGATGAGGTTATGATTGTGGTGGTAAACTTTGGCTCGAGCCGTGACTCACGGCATAGCCTTGATGGTCTTGTTGTGTTGAAGTGTGTGGACTTGGTATTATTGTTGTTTGGCCGAGTGCCTTTGGCTCGAAGAGTCACGGCCAAGGTTTGTGGTAATTAGGTCAAGTCGTTTCAGCCGTGACCCAAAAGATAGAACGGCAATTTTGACTATAGAATTAGGATTTTGATTATCACTTTTGCTAGTTATTTTGGCCATTGCATATGCCCACTTGTTGCTGTTTTTTTTCTTTTTTTACATTCTAAAGAGATAGAACGGCAATTTTGATTTTAAGCCTTGTGATTGATGAAGTTGTAATTTACGTTTCTTGTACTTGTGTGACGTTGTTATAGCTTATGATTCTGCCAAAAACCATACCTGAAACTTGGAAGCCTAAGTTTGTATTGCTATAAAATCGGTCTGATCAATTCTATTAATTCTGTACGTAGGAACAATCCTCAATTCACGATGGTGCCCCAGGTATCCTCTTCTTTTCATGTACTAATATATGTATATTTTCTTTATGTTGTAGTTTGAGGCTGCTTGGGCTTTGACTAATATTGCTTCGGGTACATCTGACCACACAAAAGTGGTGATTGAACATAATGCTGTTCCAATCTTTGTGAAACTTCTTGCATCTCCTAGTGATGATGTTCGAGAGCAGGTTAGTTATTTTCACATTCTGTATGCTTTTTCTTTAGTTTGTGAATTGTCTGTTAAGCATTATCTTAATGTTCATTTAAGTAGTTTTAACTTGAAATGAGTTTAATATCAGTTCCCTTTATCTGCGTGTAGGCTGTATGGGCATTAGGGAATGTTGCTAGTGATTCACCTAAGTGCCGTGATCTTGTACTTGGGCAAGGTGCTTTGATCCCTTTACTAGCCCAGTTGAATGAGCACGCAAAGTTGTCTATGTTTCGAAACGCCACATGGATACTTTCCAACTTCTGTAGAGGCAAACCCCAACCTTCATTTGATCAGGTTGGTGTTTGAATACTGTGGCTTGTTAAGGAGTCCTATTTTCACTATCGATATGTATTTCTTCCTTTGTTTATGTCATCTGCATATTGATTGATCGTATCTATTTTCGCTATGTCTTTTGTTAGACAAGACCTGCACTGCCGGCTCTACAACAACTTATTCATTCAAACGATGAAGAAGTGTTGACCGATGCTTGCTGGGCACTCTCGTATCTTTCAGATGGCACAAATGATAAAATCCAGGCTGTAATTGAAGCGAATGTATGCCCTAGACTTGTTGAGTTACTGAAGTGAGTGTGCTAATCATTTTTGGTCTACTTATACTATCTTTAGGTCTGTTTAGCTTCTCATATTCTGCAATTTGGATCATCTGTGTTTCAGTCATCCTTCTAAATTTATGCTGCTGATTGTTTTTTGTTGCTGCTGAATGTGGGTACTTCATGTTGAAGTTTATGAAGGAAGTAGTTAAACATGGAGTTCGGGCTCTCGAAAATGACAATGTAAGTAGTTAACTGTTTTAAGTAGTTTAAGTAGTAATTAACTGTTTCTAAAATGTTGTTTTATTTGACTAGATTGGTGGTGATAGCAATGAGTACACGGATGCGGATTTCGACGATATTCGAGAAGAATGGGCAATTTATGTGTCGAATTTCATTTTTAGGTAGAAATCGTACATTGTAGTAACTGTAACTAATTATCGCTATATATTTTGACATGAATTGTTATGTAATGAATTGGTAACGCATGGTTTTGATATATATGAAATGCGTTAATTTTGTACAATTATCAGGTTTATTGTCAGTAATTATGTATATAATCAGGTTTTAAAAAACAGAAAGAAAAAATAAAAAAAAATGATTTTAAGGGTAATGACACGCAAAAAGGAGAGTCATAAAACGTGGGTCATAAGTGCGCGTCATAGAGGGATAACGCACATATGCGAGTCATGAAGCTTTATGACTGGTCCATCCTTGACGGGCATTTCCGCGTCATCCGACCTCTTCTTGATGCCAAATGCGCGTCAAGGATAGCCCTTTTTCTAGTAGTGCTAAAACTTAACATTTAATGTTAACGTTAATGGAATGTTACTTCCTATATGTTACACAACATATATGAAATTAGAAAATAAATACATCACTCCCACTAGCTTTCAGGAATATAAAGAAACATCTTATTTTAATTATAAATCAAAACTTAGATTTAATAACTAAACATAAGTGTATCCCCTAGATGCATGCATTAATCCATTCACAAATGATTTGCATTTTGTATACTTCTAATGATTATTTGAATTCAAACACTCCTTTCAATTACTTTTCGTCCTCGCACAAGTAATTACACAAGAAAGAGTTTTGATATTCCATTATTAATTTCATATAAATGAACCTAATAATGACAATCATAAACTTTATATATTTAATATGCTTAGAAAGAATTTCAATCACATTTAATTACTTAAGTGTGTTTGATAATCTTTTCACATATTAAATATGTATAGAAATTTTGTCCATATGATTTCTACACAAGAATTTAAATCTTTAGGATTTTCATTTCCTTTGTAGAAATTCATCTCTATTCTATAGTATAACTATAGAGTTCAAGATCAACTACGTTTTCAAACTAGTTATCCTTTTGGACTGCATCTTATTATTCATAGTATGAGTAATTTGCCAAATAAACATTTGCAATTTATTAACAGGCATACCACGATCCTGTAACTCATAGCCCTCAACATATTCTACAAATATTTCAGATATCCTTGCGGATCTATGAATATGAATTCCATCATCTTGAGATTTAACACTAACATGTTAAATCCTCATTATGATTTTGCTAGCGTATTTAGAAGATTATGTATCTTGTAATTTTTATCTTTTTAAGATAAAACTCCCACTCGCCTTTTGCAATTTATAGATTACCTATAAATGCTTAGCAAATAGAGCAACACAAACTTGTTCTCTTTTGGGACTTTACAAATACACATTGACAGTTCCTAATCTTAATTTGTTAATTAACCTACTCAAAGGTAGTTTAACAAATTCTGAACTTTAATTTTTAAGACTTAATGTGATTGATCACATTCCATATTAAATGGTGTCTTATTAATCTTCTAGGTTGGAGTCTTAATTGAGTATATCTAATCCATACTCAATTTTCTAACCTTGATATCTTTAAGAATATTAGAAGATATAGTTATCTTTGATCAAACAATTTTTCAAGAGTTTGATTTTCCTAACTGAACATACCATACATACTATGTATTCCATTAGGATTAATATTGGAAGTCTTTCTTACAATACGTAAGATAAATATATTTCGGTTTTGGCTTACCTATTTACCAACTAAATCACTTTAATGGTACAATAGATTTTCCAAGCCAATTGCATAATTTATAACATGAGTGTCTTATTGTCCAAGCCACTTCATTTCTTTGTCTTACCCGAAAGACATAACCTGTTATAATCCCAATCTACGTTATAAGTCATTGATGAACTCCATGACTTCTTGTATATGTCTTAATTAGAAAAAAACATATCAAGTTAACGTATTACTTTATTTATTAAGTCTTATAATAATAAAAGACTTCATATTTATATCTTTATACTAAAATATAAATATGTATAACTAAAGTAATTATGAACACCACAACTTAGTTTCAATCGTTATTTCAAGTTAATTTATTACTTCATATATTTATGTCATTCCAAGAATACATAAACATTCAAATTTGAGGTAGTATAAGATTACTTCATTTATTTATGTCATTACAACAATACATAAATGTTCACATTTGAAGTAGTCTTATTATCATATTGACACTTATTCTAATAATTTTCTAATTTAGGAACTTGTAAATTAACATAGTTTTATTACATCAGCCGAGGCTGCTAATAATGAAAGTATGTAATTTACCTTGTTATTAATATCTATGTCAAGTTTTACACTGACGCTAGATATTAACTTCAAGTGTTCTATGACTAGAATGTGAATAAACCATATTAGAACATCGATCTCTTACCTTACATTCAAGAGAACCCTATAAATCATATTCCTTTATGTTGTTGCTTGCACACAATAAAGATTTCTCCCACTTGTGCATGGAACAACATCACGTATCAGATAAACAACATGTCAATAGTTTGCTTATTTGATCAATATGATTGTGTCATAGATATAAGTAGATATAGAATCACCTCGTCCAGTAAGGAAACGTACACGACTATCCTTAATACCGCAAGTGTCTATAATTGGAAAGTAATTATCTCAAGAGATTCTAGAGATAATCCGGGTTACTACCAAGATATCAAGACTTGTAGCTCCCACTGAATTAAAGATCACTACATGAACTCATTATTCAGTAATTACAACACTATGCTCCCACTGGATTTGACAACATTGTAAGTGTTGCATAACCAGTAAAAGCACATGGCGTGCTGTTTACTTTCCTACACCTTTGAGTAATTCCTTTGGTAATATCCATCAATGCAATTAACTTGAAAGAATTGGGTATGCAATTTCTTCCTTAGTTAGGTCTACCATCCCCATCATGGTATGTAGCACCTTTTAAAAGGTTAAAGCATAACAACTAGATCAAACATTCTAGTTTGCCTTTTACCAATTATGCGGTAATTAGTCTAGCTTCTAATTTCAATAACTCCTAACCATGCAATTTCTTAAGAAATTCACCATGAGTTATTTCTTAGAATTTAGACAATTCTAATTTTCCTATTATACCTTTCTCATTCATGAAAAGGAATAGGATTAAGTCTTACTCTTCACACGGAGAGTAGACTCGGTTTATTCTTTTCAGTAAAAATTGACTCTATTTAAAGATCCCTACGGGTGCATCAATTTACTACTTAAAGAAAACCCCACGTTTATGGTTTTAACGTTGCATTAAATACATTAAAAGAATTTGCAAAATTCAATTTTTAGTATTTTCGATAATAACTTTTCAAGAAAATTAAACAGCCACGGTAAATGAAATTTAGCCATTTAATTTTCATTAAAAGTTAGGATCCAAATTGACGTCGTTTCATCACATCAGTTGAGGCTGCTAGCAATGAAAGTACTCAATAAGGTACGGGTCTATCCCAATTGCCATTATCCAATTGCAATTCCTAGAATCATGGGACTTACATTATTTTGCCAACATCAGTTGCAAATGTAAGCATGTTTCATCCCCAAATCTTTATGCCTTGACGCCGTTCCATCACATCAGCTGAGGCTGCTAGTGATGAAAGTGCTCAATTAAGTTAACCAATTTAGAAACATGTAAATTTGACGCCGTTTCATCACATCAGCTGAGGCTGCTAGCAATGAAAGTGCTCAATTTACCCCTTTCGACTACCATTCTTTGAATCATTACATCAGTTGAGGCTGCTAGCAATGATAGATGTCATGTTAGGTGTTTCCGTGTTAATTGGTTGGCATATTACTTAAATTTTAAGGGTATTAAAATTTTGATGTGTAATCAAAAAATATGTACAAAGATGTCATGCATTCATCTTTGTATCATATGTTTTCTACAAAAACCATTTACCAATTTGCAGCTTAAAATCAACAAAATTTTAATAGATGGCGTTGAGAAACTTACAACATTGCCTTAAGATGCTTCGTACTTTTTCACGGTGTACTTGGTAAGTCTATTATTGAAGCACAGGCGAGCGGAGGAGCAAACGTTTACCCTAAGGTAATTAAAAACGCACCTCTTTTAGGTCATAATTTAATGCGTACCAACCTTATACCTACTTTATAGTTTATCAATAATAGGTCCGCTGCTTCGACCACTTTTGTACAGTCGCATCAATCAATTAAAACTTTAAGATTTAAAGCTTAAAAAAAATTATGTAGTAAATTATTTGTGGGAAACTAGAAGGGGGGTTGAATAGTTTACCGGTTTAAAAACTTCTTTTAAAAATCTTGTTTTAAAAGTATGCTATTGGAAACTTTGATTCGAACTCTATGTGTAATCAATCAACACCAATATGAACTACACACTAAGCTAAGTAATAATAACAAATAAAAGTAAAGAGTAGAGTTGGAAAGATCAAACCGAGACAGAGGATTTATAGTGGTTCGGCTATGAAGCTCTTCTTCGCCCTACTCCACTCCCCGAGTACCACACTCGAGAGTTTCAAACACTATATCAACAACCTCCCTTCAGGCGGAGAAAACCGTACACGTCGTTTATCCTATTACCGACACTAAGCTAGATGTCGAGTGCTAATCTTAGCTAGCACCAATCTACCAAGGTCCACGTGACCAAACTCTCAAGCCCAGTGGCTTCACGAGATCACCAAGATCTCAACACGATCACAATGATCAACACTCACTTCACTCTACTCAACTAACACTAACCTAATGACCCTTGATCTTCTTGATCAATCACACAAGCCCAATGGCTTCAAGCGATGTTCACTATCTCTTTATGATCACACTTGATCTTCACTCTCACTCACAAAAAGAAAATAAACTTGATGTATGCTAAGACACAACAAGGTTGTAACAAGTGTTACAAAAACCTATCAACTATAACTCTAGTATCTTCTTGATTACTTGAGTTCTTCCTTGCTAATGAAGAGGGATAACAACACCTTGTATCAACTTGGATACTTGTGTTCTTCTGTTGCAAGTGAAGAGGTATAAAGAGGATCACTTGAAGGATGATTGGATCACTCTTGAAACAAAGAAAAACTAATCTAAATGACCCTAAGAAGTGAAAGGTGTGAGAGGATTTAGCTAAGGGATTTTTCTGTGTGTGAAGGGTGCCTAAAACTGTGAAAGAGGTGGGTATTTATAGGCAAAGAAAATCTGAACGTTACAATTCAAAATGGTACGGACGGCTTCGTTAAATACCATACGGCTCCACTAAATTTAGTGGAACCGTGGAGCCGTGGTAGACTAGGACGCTCCAAATTTTGTCTTTTCTGGTGAAAACTTATTTGGGGAAGGTTGGAGCTGATTTTGGGGGGAAAATAGCTGTTGTGATTTTCAAACTAATTTTTCCATTAAAACATTTCTTAATATTTCAAAAATAATTTGTCATGTGTATTTTTGAAAAAAATTTTGTCCCATTTAAAATGTGAATTTTCAAAACATAAATTCACTTCTTTGATCACTAGTTCAAGTTGTAACTTTGTTCAAGAGTGATTTGCGTAGAAACGGGATCTTCCGATTAAAAACTTGTTAACGTTAATTTTAACGTAACGTGAGTTCACATTTTGTCATCCTCAAAACGTGAAGTAATCGAAAGATATAAATAACGTTTTTAGAACATTATTTGCATCAACAATCTCCCCCTTTTTGATGATGACAAAATATAAACTCATTTTAGGTTAAAATTAGTTTTAACAAGTTTTTAATGAGTTTACTCCCATTTCTCCCCCTTTTTGTCAAATCAAAAAGGTGGTTAAGGCTCCCCCTTGATGTGTACTCCCCCTCATTTGGAGAACACAAAGGAATCGAGCAATGGTTCGTGCTACAAAACAAGGTTAGACGGCAAATAAACAATATCTAACAAGTAGCACATAAGACAAATATCCAATCACAATAAAAGAATTATGGCTAAGTAGCCAAAATGAAAAGCCCATTACATAAATATAAAATAAATGTCATACATAAGTATGACTACAATCGGAAAGCAAATGAAACTAACAAGAAGACACATAAACATCTAAAGTAACATGAGGCTTCTATATTTGCTTCCAACTTCAAAAGGTTTTGAATCATTTATTGAGAGGGACTAAACATGACCATGTTTAGTTTGGGCTATTGGGTGGTGGAGGTGGTGGAAGGATGATGGGTCCTATGGGTGGTGTGAGAATGTGTTCTAGGTATGAAAACCTAAAGCTAAGCTCATCTCTAAGGTTCATGATGAGCTCAAAGTTGTGATGGCAACAAGCACAACTTAAGGTGTGTGTGTGTAGGGATAAAGGATGGGATAACCCATTAAGTGTTGAGGTGATGGTGATATGGAAGGTATGATGTGTTGCTCCCAAATGGAGTTATTGGTGATAAGGTGAGGGTGAGAGCAAGAGGTTGTTGTGATGGTGAAAGTGATGAGGGTGTTGTGTTAGTTCCCAATTCAAGGGAAGTTGATGGTGATGAGTTGAGTGCTAAGGCTAAAGGTTGAATGGGACTAGGTTGAGATGAGTGTGTGTTGGTTCTTGTTGTGGAGGATGAGGATGTTGGTTTGTTAGAGGTTGCCTTGGATGGAGCTAGGGGTGTAGTGAAGGAAGATGATGATTTGGTAGAGGTTATGGGTGTGTGGGTTTCATCTTCATCATCCAAGGTGAGATCAATGAAGGCAATGTCATTAGTGATAGGTTTAGTTGATGATTGAGGTGTGTCAATACTCTTGATCCATTGATCAACTAGAGTAGTTTGGTTGGTTGGTTTGATGTTGAATCAAGGTTTCTTGAACACTCTTGATCCCATGATGGTGGTATGGTGAGTGTGAAGGTGTAAGGATGGGTGTAAGGATGGCAATGCATAATGTTAGCTTAAATAGCCAAATCATAAGCATGTAAGTTTGAAATGTTGGATTTGGGGATTTGGGTGCATGGGAATCAGGTTTTGTTTGCAGGTTTTCAGGAAAAGAGAGTCAAAAAGTGGAAGAGAATAGCAGTTTTCGTCTTCCAAAGGCACGGCACCATTAAAGGTGCTACGGTACCACTAAATTTAGTGGAGCCGTGGCCTATTTAATGGAGCCGTGGGCTCTTTTGACCTTCTTTCTAGGTCTGCAGGTTTAAGGCAGCCTAAATGGGGAAATTTCTGGGGAATCCATTGGCTGCAAATCTCAAAGCCTCAAATTACTAAACACATAGAATTCCTAAAGCTAGTTTCAACTAGCAACTAACATGATCATGTGATCATCTATGTATTTAGGCAACTATTAAGCATGCATGAATTCAAGCATTTTTAACATCTAGTGCATGTAATAAAATAAGCTAACATGCATGAGTTAGGCAAGATAAACCAACATGAGGATTAATTAGCAAGAGAATTAATCATGTTCAAGTGTTAAAAGGAAACACATCAAGCTAGTTAATGTATTAAGCAACAATGCCACAAACTATTAGTAGTATTTTAATCATAATACTTATATTAATAATACTACTTAAGTTATTTCCATCTAATCCTTTCTTTTCCCCAACTTCTTAATTTTGTTCCCAAGCCCTTTGATCGCCTTGCCGATGGACTTGAATCCCCCGATAGTTTGCTCATGCATCTCCACTTGTCTATTGTACATTGTGGTTTGCCTGCTCATCACGTGGTATAGATTAACCATCCCATTTTCGAGGTCAGTTGTACGTCGAAATGATGAGGTATCAAGGTTACGAAAGTAGGTGTCGGGAGAAGGGATTTGAGAACTAGACGTTCCTTCTTCGTTCACCTCATCATCGTCCTCATCCATGGGTTCAGATGATGATTCGTGACTGAAGGAGGAGGATGAATGGGGAATATCGAAAGTAGATTTACGACCACGTTTGGACCCTTTGTCCTTACGTTGCTTTGTGCGACGTTGTGGTCCACCAAGTGGGTGCATAACCCGATTGACTAGGACATAGTCGACACTTTGAAGATGTGGGAAATGTTCCATGACCCACCTGAATAAACGAGTAAGCAACATGCCGTATGGCATGAGCTCATCGGATCGACGATGAATGTTGGCCATCCGTTTGACCATGTAGTATGCGAGGTTGAATGGTTCCTCGATACTAAGACAGTAGAGCATAAGGGCAAGACTTGCCGATACGTGATCACGGTTGCCTCCAAGGCTTAACACATTTTCACGCAGAAGAAGTTCCCAACTTCTAAGGTCGGGACGGAGTTCCCTGAGGTAGATTTTGGATGGGTCGAGAAAGACAACGGATCCATCATGTTTTTGGTACGTGTTGGCGACTCGAGGAATTTGGATTATTTGTTTGATTACTTCAATGTCGAGAATTTGGGTACTATAGGCACCTTCCATCTCAACATTGTAGTAAAGAGACTCTAGGGAATGGTCGTTGGTGTAAGCACACTGACCATATGAGGGAACACCAAGAATTTCACCAAACTGAGTGACAGACAGGGTGATATTTTGGTGTCGAATCCAAAAGTCAAGAAAGACGTTTCCGTCAGAGTCAGTGTAGGTACGAACACGACTGTAAAACTCGAGAACGAAAAGAGGACATATTTGATCGTTTATTGTGTATAAACAATCGAACCGAATAGAAGGAAAACAAGCACTGACTCTGTCTGACATGACATAAAGTGCATCGACTACACGCCCTTCGTGTATGTATCTTGTTAGCACTTTGGCAAAATAAGCCTTTTGTTCATCAGTGATGTTTGGGTTTTCAAGTGTTTCAATGATGTAATTTCGGGTTAGTTGATAATCATTTCGAGGCATTGTTTATCTACAAAAAAAAAATTTGTATATGTTAGTTCGTTGCATTTTAATGATTACACTTCTAGTGTGTGTGCCTAAATGCAAACAATGTGGAGGTGCGGCAATCTCGTCTCTAAAACTATCCTAAAGAGATTACCCAACCGCTCCTAACTTCACTTTTGCTCAATCAAATATGTCGAACAATACATATCAATTATGTACATCGAGCCATATCTGAGAGTTCATGTATGCATGCAAAAATGTTTTTAATTTGCATCAACAATGCATGAAAAAGGTTTCATGATCCTAGATTTGTGAAGTTTTTTGAAAAATGATCGAATTGGGGTGTTTAGCAAATGCCTCAACATGGTGCCATCAAGCTTTAAGATTGAAAAGCTTTAATGCAGAACGTTCCTAATCCAATTTTAATCATCCTAAACATGATTCCACTACAGGCAATAATCCGTAATCCAATTTTAGTTGTTAATTTCGGATTAGGTTTTGCAACACAAATGGGTTTTTGGAAATCCTAGGTTTAGAGAATCATGTGAATGCTACATTGTCTAATCCTAGTCTTAATTTCACAAGGGTTTAACTAATTTTGAAAATTCCCAATTCGGATTTATACTCAAGAACAAACCCTAGACTCAAATTAAATGAAATTAAGAGTAATTTACTTACAATTAGTGATGTTGTGATTAAGATTTGTTGATTACAATGCCTCAATCTTGATTTGCAAGAGTTTAATTGAATTATGGTGTTATGGTTCGATTTAGACAGCAAGTGGAAGTGGTTTTGTGTGTTTGGAAAATTTGTGCAGAAGAAAAGAGTAACTGGGCGCGTTTTTCAGATGCACGGCTCCACGGTTCCACTAAACATTAGTGGAGCCGTGGCTCTTTAGTGGAGCCGTATGTCTGATGGTCCAGTTTTTCTTCCGTTTTGACTTTTGGCTGATTAATCTTACTTATTTAGTAAGACTTTTTGACACGAGGAAAAAGTTTATACCTAATAAACTTTTTGACGAAAGATGATTAAATGGGATGACCGGAAATGACCTTAGTGTTTCCGAGGAAATTGACTAAGTTGTCATTGGATGAGGATTTACTTCTAGTATTTCCCGTGAAATAAATAGAAGTTATGAGTTGTGTTTAGGAGGATGACTATAATATTTCCATGAAATATTTAATTAGTCGGAGTACGCGACACAAGGAATGACTTGATATTTCCCGTGAAATATTCATGAGTCATGTGACTAGTGAAAAATATGACTTAAAAAGTCATGAGCGATTTGTAGAGAATGACTTCAATGTTTCCAGCGAAACTTTCGAGAGGTCATAGAAGGGATGAAAGGTTATGAGGTATGACGTGACGGATGACTTTAATATTTCCGAAGGAATATTTAAATAGTCATGAGCGGGATGAGAGGAATGACTTGAAAAGTCATATGACGAGATGCGAGGAATGACGTTAATATTTCCAGTGAAATATTACGAAGTCATGAGATGAGGCTTAGGGAATGACTTGACATTTCCAATGAAATATTCAAGGGTCATGAGTCGAGAATAAGATGGATGTGTGAGATGACTTCAATATTTCCGAAGAAATATTCAAATAGTCATAAGAGGGGATGAAAGGTTATAAGGTATGACGCGAGGGATGACTTTAATATTTCCATAGAAATATTGAAATAGTCATGAGCGGGATATGAGGAATGACTTGAAAATTCATATGATGAGACGTGAGAGATGACATTAATATTTCCAATGGAGTATTAAGAGGTCATTTGACGAGAATGTAAAGGTTAAGGTGAGAAGAGATACTTTTCAAAGAAAAGATTTCTCTTTCGACGTTATCATGACGGAGGAGATGTCTTTTCGCAGGGAGATGACGTACTTTGACGAGCTTCGTTCATGAGAAAACTATAGGGTTCCCGGACAAGTCTAATGGCATCTTGACTGCTACTCTTCACAGGGAGTTGTCTCATCTATAGTGTTTGTTGTCATGCCTTTCCGGCGCTTGCGTACTCGGCTTCGGTCGTGGAAATAGCAAGAGTAGTTTGTTTCTTGGGGAACCAAGAAGTTTGTTAACAAACCTATGAAGGTACAAACATTGCTCTTTATGTCTCAGTCCACATCAACTCTCGCATTATCAGAGTTGGTATAGAAACATTTTCTACAACCGTCTCCTTGAGATATCGTAGTCTCAAGTGTGTAGTATCTTCAATGCATCGTATGATACATTGAACACTTTGATGTAAGAAGTTTTGGGACACTTCTTACAAGTGGGCACAAAGCCAACACTATTCATGATAATAGACCTACTTGCCGTTAAGTAAACTACTTTACCTATTATGCCCCTAACCTAGTTATATCCGTGCACTCACCTTCTTCGTCTCTTGTGAGTTTTGCATTTACGGATATGGGCGTTATTGTCAATAAAGACTATTACTTAAACTATGTATCTCATACATATAGTATACATAAGTTTAAAGGGATACTTAATTTAGGCAAGATTACATATGTGCAAGGAAGGAAACTTAATTCACTCATCAATGCTTAATTCAAACTTGTCACGCATGATCTTAACGCGATCATCGAACATTTCTGGACAAGATGAATTTGACATGATGAGATGTGAATAGAGTTTCTGTGTTATAGTGCCTACCATGTTAGATTCTAACTACACTATTTCATGCCAAACATTACTACTAACAAAGGGTGTTTTAAGAAAGCGTACCTGTGCCTGAGGTGTTTGCTCTTAAAACTAGAAGACTAGGGTACCTTTGTTGAATGTTAAGCATGAAAGACACGACTTGACTATTGCGTCACCGGATTTGCTTGATAACGCATCATACTCTTTTTGTTAGACTCCAAAGTTTATTTACACTCATGTTTTCCTAGCAAAACAAATGTTCAAACATCTGGTCCCCAATATCTCATGGGTCCAAAATTGTTAGAGTTAAACATCCTACGCATTTGTTGCGTTAGTTTAGGATGTGAGAATGGAGGACACATTTCCCATGGTAAGTAACTTTGTGGAGGACGATCATTCCAAGTTACGGGAAAGTTACTTGGATGATTTTGTCTTCTAAAGTTACCTCTCGGTAGAGGAGTTCTAGACCGAGGTTTGGGAGAGTTTACCTTTCTAGGTGGAGGAGTAGTTGACCTAGTGTCACGCTTTACAAATCCATGTTCGGGAGATGACAATGGTTTGTTAAAGCCTTTGGTTTCCTCTCTACTTGGAGTAGACACTTTAGTTCTATTTACAACTACGTAACTTGGTTTAGGACTTAAGTTACTTTTCAGAATTGACCCAGTTTTGTCCTCAGCACCACACGGTACACGGTACCACTAAATTTAGTGGTGCCGTCTGTATCTTTAATGGTGCCGTCACCTTCAGACATGGACTTTTCAGGCATTGCAAATTTTACTTGTTTAGTACCACTTGTAGAAGCCTGATTTGAGTCAAATCCTAAACCCGAACGGTCATGTTCACTATATCTAATATTTTCAAGTATATCATTAAGCTTTTTAGTTCCTTCATCAAACTTAATGATTCTTAAAGCATTTTCTTTAAGTTTTTCATTTTCTACTTGAAGACTAATACATGACCCGCATCCTACGTCTACTTCCTTGTTTTTCTCAAGTTTCTTGACTTGATCATTTAGTTCTAAGACTTGTAGTTCTAGTTCTTTTAATTTTAATTTTAGCTTTGTGTTTCTACCTAAGATCTTAGTACTAACTACGCATAGTTTGTTGTATTCGTCATGTAATTCACTGTCATCTACTGACGAATTATTATCACTATAATAAGAAGAGTCGGAGTGTACCTCGTTAGAAACTTGAGCCATTAAGCACGTTTCATCGTTAGGCTTCTTCTCTTCTTCTTCACCGCTATCACTCCAAGAACCTCCTACAAAGGCTCTTTGGTTGTTGGATTTTGGTGGCTTAGGACATTCTCCTATGAAGTGATTAGGATCTCCGCATCTAAAGCATCTCCTATCACTTGTCCCTTTTCTTTCATCATGATTTCTTTGGGATGACTTCTTCTCATCGCGAGATTGTCTAGGAAATCTACCTTTCCTCCTAAAGAACTTTCTAAAGTTCCTAACGGCTAGTGCGTACTCTTCATCTTCACTACCGGAACTCGAACATTCCTCATCACTAGACTCCTTCTTGGCTTTTAATGCTAGAGATCTAACTCTCTCTCTTTTGCCTTTGACAATGTCAGAGTCTTTCTTGATGATCATCTCGTGAACTTTCAAGTTTCCTATAAGTTCATCGAGTGACAATGCCACCAAGTCCTTTGACTCTTCTATGGCGGTGACCTTTGCTCTCCATTTAGGATGTAGAGCTCTAAGAAACTTCCTAACATAGTTCTTACTAGAATAACCTTCATCAAGAGCTTTAAGACTAATGATAATAGTATTAAATCTAGCAAAAGCATTATCTATTGACTCATCCTCCGAAATGAAGAATTGTTCATATTGTTGAACAAGAAGATCTATCTTGTTCTCTTTGACTTGGTTATTACCTTGGTGAGTGACTAACAAGGTTTTCCAAATATCTTTTGCCGTATTACACATGAAAATTCTTTCAAACTCCTTTTTAGGCAAAGCATTATAAATCATCATTTTAGCCTCATTATTTTTGGCTAATTTCCTTTTTAGTTCATCACTTTGTTTATCATAAGAAACTATTTCATCCTTTTTAGTTTCCGGATTCTTTTGAATAGGTTGAAAGTCACCCTCGGTAATAACATGCCAAAGATCAATGTCTTTTGATTTCACATACGTTTCAAATCTTGTTTTCCAATAAATAAAACAATCGGTTTCGAAAAGTGGTGGTCTTTGCATAGATTGCCCTTCGAGATATTTGTCGGAATCCATTGATCAGTTCAAGCTTTAAAATACAATATACTTTAAAAACTTGACTGACGTGGCTCCTGATACCAATTGTGGGAAACTAGAAGGGGGGTTGAATAGTTTACCGGTTTAAAAACTTCTTTTAAAAATCTTGTTTTAAAAGTATGCTATTGGAAACTTTGATTCGAACTCTATGTGTAATCAATCAACACCAATATGAACTACACACTAAGCTAAGTAATAATAACAAATAAAAGTAAAGAGTAGAGTTGGAAAGATCAAACCGAGACAGAGGATTTATAATGGTTCGGCTACGAAGCTCTTCTTCGCCCTACTCCACTCCCCGAGTACCACACTCGAGAGTTTCAAACACTATATCAACAACCTCCCTTCAGGCGGAGAAAACCGTACACGTCGCTTATCCTATTACCGACACTAAGCTAGATGTCGAGTGCTAATCTTAGCTAGCACCAATCTACCAAGGTCCACGTGACCAAAATCTCAAGCCCAGTGGCTTCACGAGATCACCAAGATCTCAACACGATCACAATGATCAACACTCACTTCACTCTACTCAACTAACACTAACCTAATGACCCTTGATCTTCTTGATCAATCACACAAGCCCAATGGCTTCAAGAGATGTTCACTATCTCTATAGATCACACTTGATCTTCACTCTCACTCACAAAAAGAAAATAAACTTGATGTATGCTAAGACACAACAAGGTTGTAACAAGTGTTACAAAAACCTATCAACTATAACTCTAGTATCTTCTTGATTACTTGAGTTCTTCTCTTGCTAATGAAGAGGGATGACAACACCTTGTATCAACTTGGATACTTGTGTTCTTCTCTTGCTAGTGAAGAGGTATGAAGAGGATCACTTGAAGGATGATTGGATCACTCTTGAAACAAAGAAAAACTAATCTAAATGACCCTAAGAAGTGAAAGGTGTGAGAGGATTTAGCTAAGGGATTTTTCTGTGTGTGTAGGGTGCCTAAAACTGTGAAAGAGGTGGGTATTTATAGGCAAAGAAAATCTGAACGTTACAATTCAAAATGGTACGGACGGCTCCGTTAAATACCATACGGCTCCACTAAATTTAGTGGAACCGTGGAGCCGTGGTAGACTAGGACGCTCCAAATTTTGTCTTTTCTGGTGAAAACTTATTTGGGGAAGGTTGGAGCTGATTTTGGGGGAAAAAATAGCTGTTGTGATTTTCAAACTAATTTTTCCATTAAAACATTTCTTAATATTTCAAAAATAATTTGTCATGTGTATTTTTGAAAAAATGTTTTGTCCCATTTAAAATGTGAATTTTCAAAACATAAATTCACTTCTTTGATCACTAGTTCAAGTTGTAACTTTGTTCAAGAGTGATTTGCGTAGAAACGGGATCTTTCGATTAAAAACTTGTTAATGTTAATTTTAACGTAACGTGAGTTCACATTTTGTCATCCTCAAAACGTGAAGTAATCGAAAGATATAAATAACGTTTTTAGAACATTATTTGCATCAACATTATTAATTGATAGTCTCGCCTGGGAGCAAATTACCGTGCGAAGCAAACCTCTGTCGGCACATAAGACTTGGCAATTAAATAGTTTACTACAAAGGTTTCATAGTTATTAGGTTCATTTATTTTTTATTCAAAAAATTACCCTCTTTGTTGTTATAATCCATCATAATTAAACACAAAGAACAAGTAATTTGAAAAAATAAATAAACACTCAATAACACATATATGATCATTAACAATATCATATAGCCACATGCAAACCTTTTTGATAAATCCTATTAATTATCTATGTGAATTTTAATGTATCTAATCAATAAAACTCCCATTGGTTTTCGAGCTCATTGTACCCAATGGACCACAGACGCTAAATAAATTTGGCCGCGTAAGTTTTGATTAATTAGATACCACATTGCACATAACCAATTTTAATTAATATATTAGGATCTTCCCTAATTTAAGATTTATCTTAAAACATGTAGCAATTAAACACATAACATTCCATGACAAAACATGCAAGATTTTGTCATGGATTCCGTATTGCACTTTAAATCATGTATCACATATTTACAAGCCAATATTGTACGCAATCTAATTAATGACATCACATAGGTACTCATTAATTAAACACTTAAAATTGCATGCAATCCTAGGGTTTCTACAAGTTTTAACAAAAACTAAAACCCTAAAAAATATTAAATGGGTGTTGACCCAAATTAAAAAAATTAGGGTTTGTAAAATAAAACCCTAGAACAAAAAAGATTGCATGTATCTATACTACAAGATTCAATTTTAAGGTTTTTAGTAATTAATTACATGTTAAAAACGGGCTCATGATGCCACTGTTGGAATATGTGAATCATAAAAGAACTATAAACACATAATCATCAAAGCACACGCAGCGGATTAGATCTACGATAACATGTAAATTAATTAACTAAAAATTAAATAGATGTGTACCTTTTGATTCCTAGCAAGAACAAGGAATCATTTCTACAAGAACAAGGTATAAACCCTAACTAGGGTTTAATATGGATCGAACAAGGCAAGTCACCACAAGCTAAAATAAGCTTGTACTCCGTTCTTGTACACACGTAATACTAGCGTTTCAATGGAAAAAGCTAGGTTCTAATTCACTAAACAAATCCAACACTTGTGTTCAAGCAAAGTCGACAAAACCCTAGGAGTTAGGGATGAATGTCGATTTGCCAAGAATAGAGGAGAGGAGAAAGAAGTTGAAAAAGCTAGGGAATTAAAGATTAGGGAATTACAAACACAAAGGGTTTGTATTTATAGGCTCCCTAATGACTTGCTCCCTATTCCAAGCAATCCATTCTTTCCTTCTATTGATAGGGGCGGCCGAACTAATGTATTCAAGGAGGATCTAGATCCTTCTTGACATGTATTTACATACGTACCGTTAACCAAACCCCGTTAAATATTAACGACCGTTAAGTGTTTATTAGTGAAATGAATAAATAAAATATATAATATATTTAATTATTCAAACCATTGAAACTCTTACGTATTGTGTGCTATCTCGAAGTCTCGTGTTCGAAACTAGACATACAAATATTAATTTATATCCACAAACTCTAACATAAATGACCAAAATGATTATCATATTTTGTGTAAGAAAACTATAAAGTCCTGTTTCAATCAAAATGATGCTAGCCTATTATGTATCCTTGTACCATAAATAAAATCAATCTTAACCGCCATCCAAATAAGAAGCATAGTAAACATACTATTAGCAAATGAAATTCAAAAACTATATACTAACTAATATCCAACAAAGATCAGAAACTCAAACTTTTTAATGTTCATTTAGGCATGCCATCGCAGCAAGTTGTATTTAAACTCATGACAATAAGATAAAAGAAGGTAAAATCACTTGCATTTGCAGAACATACCATCACTGTCACCACCCATTCAGTCAACAAAATAAGATATATTACAATATGGCCATTTAAATTACAGGTGTTCCAAGTACATATATCTCAATAATATTCATATATCCTATCTTTAAACTATGTGCACGACAAAAACTTATATGTATGTAACTGGATACAGGTGCATACTAAATAACATGTTTTTATTTGTATGTTATTGAGTTGAATGTACTCTAAATTATAAATTTGCACCTTCACCAAAGAAAAATAGAAGATAAATTATCTTCAGGTAAATATTATATGTGTTTTTTATATACTAATACAAAGTTAAAATTTGTGTAAAGAATTAATTGTTTTATTGTAGGATGTTGCTGTTAAGGTGTTGACAGCCCAAGACCTTAGCGTTTAAATAAGTTATTTTTTAATCACAGGTGTTTAACATACATATATATCTTAGACGCTTGCAAATTACATCACAATTATTGTAATGCTCCAATGGTTGAGGTGTTTGTTTATTTGACCCTACCATCCAAGGTTCGAATCCTGCAATTGACAAAATTTTAAAGTAATCCCAAATTTTAAGTCTTTTAAACATTGCCCAGGTGGACACAAACCGATGACATGGCTTTTAATGACAATTACATGGCAATGACGTGGACTTATGTGGCATTATTTACGTGTAACGCCTCCTGTTATATATAATGTAGAGATATATTAGGTTAAGTTTAATAATTATGTATTTTTGAGAAATTAATAAAATAATAGTGTTAGTGGAGGAATATTATATTAAAAATATTGTTTATTATTTATAATATAATTTTAATTATAAGAAATTTAGAAAAATTGTTAAGTATTTAGAAAATTTAGACAAGTTAAGTATTTTTATCAAAAATACTCTAAGTGTTGGATTTTTAGAAAATTTGGGCATGACCCATTCATTTATTCAAACGTTTCCATTTTCTCATGTGTTGCAATTTTCTCAAATAACTCGCGTTGTTAACTATATTTGCAAAATTTGTTCGTAATATATATTTTAGTCGTCGCAAGTATTTTATCGTTATAAATATCGTTATTGTCACTTTTAATTATCAATAATAGATTTCGATACAAAGTCAACATTTAGTCAATATACCTTCAAAAGTCAACATTTATAAGGATTTGGTCAAAATTTCATTTATTACCCTTTAGGAGACTAACGCGTCTCAAAACAAATCCAAACTAGTTTAATTATATATATATATATATATATATATATATATATATATATATATATATATATATATATATATATATATCGTATCGTTAAGTAAAAATATTTATAATGGGTCGAAAAATATTTCAAAACTCATTTTTGTCACCCGACATACTCATTGGGCCGAAAGTCATTAAATGAGCCCAATAGTTCAAATTTTAGTCCAAAACCATTTAGCCTTTTTAATTTACAATATATATATCGTCACGTTTCTAAAAATCAAATTAACACGTTCATTACTCCGTTTGGTCAAAAAGTCAAATGTGTGGAAATTCTCATTGGGCTCGGCCCAACAGTCCGCGCATCACTAATATAACCCAAAATATATTCTTAGCCCATTATTTCTAATTAGTGTTTATTAGTTACGTAACGAATTTTAATTATATCAATTAAGCACTTATAATTAAGCCATTTAGTCAAAAAGTCAAACATGACCAAAATTAAATAGGTTCGACCCATATAACTCGATACGACCCATTTTCATATTTTTATAAGCTAAACTCAAATAGTTATGACTTATTCAATAAGCTATTCAAAATATACTTTTAAGCATTAATTCCACCATTTCACCATTTGAATCAAAATTTTATGTTTTTCAAAACCCCGATAGTTTCGTAATTTTAATTTGGCCGATCCATATATGTAGCCATATAAATGTATATATTGCCTTAATCTCGCGTAATTAACATTAATCACATTTGTATCATCAAACTAGTATCATATACAACAAGATTTACCACACAAGCAAGAAATACTCTAATTTGTACATAAACTTCACATATGTCGAGCACTACATAACATATAACAAGCCCTAGCTTTTTTCCATTTTAACAAAATATACACATTTAACAATTTATAACATCATTAGACATCAAATGAACATGGAGTTAACAAGATTTGAAAAGTTTTGATGATTCCTTACAATGGTTGAATGTTAACGTAAGCTAGGAAGAACCAAGGACAACCCAAACTTCACCAAATTTACCCAAACCACGTTCTAATTAACCCGAAACTCTTGAATATACACTCCAATTTACTTGAACTTCAAAGAAATTTTATGGATCTTGAGAATTATGGTTGTGCCGTTAGTTTTGATATGGAAAATGATCTAGGAAGTTTTTAAGAGTGTAAATGGATAACTTGGTTTGTTTGTCTATCATTTAGGGTAAATGGTTAATATTTATAAGATTAAATGTTGTTAGTGCTAAGTTTTTAGCTTATAGTGGGGGAGAGTTATCTAGGGGCCGGTTATGGACAAATTAGAGGGGGAAGGAAAATATTTTTACTCCTCGTTGGTGTACCGTGTGTCAGTTTGAGCTTAAACATTACCGTAAAGTCCCGGTTTGACCTTTTTGGACACGTATACGTAAAATAAAGTTTTTATCCACGTTTTTGTCAGAAATGTAATAAAATATTATTACTGACTCAAAAATATATTTATTTGACTGCTACCATATGTACTGTGCTGTCGGTACGCGTGTGCGGTTGCTTTTCAGTAAAATATGAGAAAGCTCTTAGTTAATTACGAAACTTGTCAATAACTATCAGAAATAGAATAATTTATGCTTACTGACAAAAACAAAATTTTTTTGCAGTGACTGTAAGCTACAGTATGCGGAACAGCTCCCAAAAATGCTCAAAAATACTCAGAAACTTGCAAACGCGCATAGAAATGCTCAGCTTAAAAATAATTAATACTCATTTATTATTAATTAACAACGTGAAAATTACCATTTGTCACATGCACACCCATTTATGAACATATACAAAGGGCTAAAGAGAGAAGTCCATGGACAAACACCCCTACAATCAATTCAATCAAACAAATGTCACTGCATATTTCAACTAAAAAAACCCGATATGAGCAAGTACAATAAGATAATGAAAGTAAGATATACGCAAGCATGCTCTAGTAGACCTAGAAAACCAAATAGTGGCCGACACCATCTAATAGAGGAAATTGACAAAGAACTACCTGTTCTTCAACTTGCTCTGCACTCAACTGATCTTTGGTTCATGACCGCCTATACAGAGCTTTGATCCTGCTTACCATAAATGAACCGAAAGCTCAAGCATTTCACCTGCATTGTTATTCAACACCACAAACTAATGAAAATCACAATCCGCGTAACACAAAACCAAACTAAAAACAAAAACTTCCGATACCCCATTTATTTCAAAAACCCACATTTTTATTTCTCTTCAGGCATGCTACTTTCTAAAGTAAGCCTTATATGGCATTTGGGTTTGCGTTTTTAGAAAGGAAATCTCAACCTCCTTTTTCGAAAACCACATTTTGTCTCTAATAAAAGCCAGATACTCACTTCTATGGTTTGCCGGATAAACTCACTATGTACACTGATTTAGGGTTGCCTGGACAGGGATACCCTGATTACGGCAGTTAACCTAAACAGGAAAACCTCATCTAAGCTAAATGTTTGCGGGATAATTACTATATCTTGCAAACACGATAATGTCTCTAACTAAACTTAAAGTTTAAGTGAAAAGTAACTATTTTTTAGTAAATGCAGGTCTTAAATTCAAATCTTGAGCAGTAATTACAAAAAAGCACGAACCTTTCTTGACGAAATTGAGAACAAAATCAACACTAACTTGATCAAGATCAACATCATCCAATGAGATAGCGCCAGGTGGCATAACAACTTTCTTAATCAAAGTACCAGACAGAAAATAGTTCAACAACATCTTTCTGTCTCTCCTGTACCTCTGCAATAGCTCCACTTCATTCTCCCTGCAGTTTGTTTTCATAACCCACATAAATAAATAAAATTAGCTAAACATAATCAACGAATTAATAATTAGACTTACTCATCCATGTTGTGAGATCTGAATGCAGGGAAGGGGAGTGTTTGGATCTCTTTTTTGTTTTGTTTTCAAATAGATGATTGCTTGTCAAAGAGTGTGAGTCGACCGACCGAGTAGAGATATATAGAAACAAACAAAAATTCCATTATAATTCATACCAGATATAGCAGATTAGCAGAACTGATTATGTAACTTGTGCCTGGGGTTGCATTTACCACACTGATTATTCTTTTGCAAAATGGCTATTTGAACAGACCTATCAAAGCTGAGTTTGTCTTTACAGAAACACATATAATCACTTCTTTTAATTGGTTGCCAAATTTTTCTATTTCTGTGGCGTTTGTAAACACAGTAATCAACTAATCTACTTCAAAACACAATCCCAGATACCTTTAAAATTTACTAACTAAAGATAATTATTACAAACTCAATCACATGAGCAAGTTGAAACAAACACTTTTTCCTATTGTATGTATCGACTTTTTATTTTTTCCTATTAAATCAACAAACACTTGAAAACTTACTATTGTATGTAATGTATGACTTGTTTATACCATTTGAAGTTTTCAAGTGTTTGTTGATTTAATAGGAAAAATAAAAGGTCGATACATACAATAGAAAAAAGTGAAAAGTTGGGTACATTTTTATACCATTATCACAAAAATAAAACACCTGTTAGATTAAGGAGGCCGCTATGAGTCAACTGATAACTTGAATAACATAAACAACAGCTGCAGGAACCGGTCTTTGCATGTGGATTTCTGTAGAGAGCTGAAACAAAACAAAAGATTCAGAATTCTGAAAAAACACCGCCCGCCATAACACTTCATACACATCCATTTATGAAAATCCATATGTCTATTAAAAATGTCACTCATGCTATATATACAATTCCAACAAAAATGAAACATGTTTATTCTTGTTTTTTTGTTATATCAAGAAACATATAGACATATAGTAGTTATTTTAGAAGCAAAGTAATACTTGTATGAACTTATAAATCACAACAAAAAAAGCACAATTTTATAAATCTGCTGAACCTACACCATCTATGTCATCTACATCCCTGGATTACATGTTGGTTATTCTTACACCATAAATAAATAAATAAATAATGATTTCACGTTAGCAAAGAAAAGTCATCCTATGTATATTAATAGGAGTTGGGTTTAATCTAAAAATAAACACCAAACAAATACAATAGAAATAATATATTAGAAAAAGAAACAACCCTTTTATTGCAGTTTAGTTTCCCAAACAATATTCAGTAGTATTTTGATGTGGTTTGATCCTTCGAATGTTTTAGTTTGTCTAAAAATAAATGGTCGTCAAAGGCTCAATCAGTGACTTTCAAAGCTATTATAGAAACTTAAAAACTAAAGTTGTGATTTAGTTAGATTTTGAATCAGTTACTTGTCCCAAATTGATTTGGTTGTGTATTATTCCAAACCTGCCAAATGAGTTAACTACAAAAGGAAGATAGAATGAAACGGATCAAATGGGTCTCACTTATAAAGGTTGAAACATATCAATATATTTATGTCTATTAATGATTAGGAACAGTTGGTAATACAAATGATACACCCAAACAACAAAATCGTTCCCACACCCGAATAGCTTCTTTATTACAAACCTTTTTTAAATCGATGATGTAAGAGTGGCTACGTATTAGAATAACCATGTAACTTTTGAAAAAAAACCCAAAGGTGAAAGATGATGACCCGATTGAAACGAAATACTCCGTACATGTAAATGCTTAAATGCAGGAATGCATCATACATTTTGTAGGCATATCTTAAATTAGGTAACGAAAAGAAACTTCCAGACCTTTTTTCCTAAAAACTTATTGTCACCTAATCACATACAGTGCTATTGCTAAGTAACATGAAAAATGGTGTACATGGATATGCTATGTATAACATATATACATCTTCATGAATGTCGTACCTCTGGCCGATTGGCAAGTGGGTGCACCAGGATATTAATACTGCCCAAGTCTTGCTTAATTGATTTTGAAACTTCCTAAATACATCAACTACACATATTAGTAAACCCATGTTGATTAGAGTGGTCAAATGGGTAAATCAAAAAAAGCTAAAATGGACTATAAAGAAAAATCGACTATAAAGAAAAATCTAATTTACAAAATTACCGATAACAAATATTAAAACTTTGACCTTCATATCTTGTTAAACCCAAGATAACGACTGTTCGTCAAAACCGGATATTAAAAGCATTACAACAGGCGTGGATGACTTTCTTTTTCCTTGTTGTAGTATAGGATTTTTGTTAACCAAGATCATCATGTGTGAGCTCAACCTACACGTCCACAGTTATACCCCTGATCTCTGGTTGTGCGCAACTAATAAGAGGGTGTGTTCTGTTTTTCTTCCCAGATTGCTTCTTGAACCTGCAATCATAAAAGAAATAGTTTTATAAAACTATTGAGGTGACATTATCTTAAAATGATAATAGGTGTTTAATAATCGATTTCAAAACATGCTACTTAAACACCTATTATGTAAGATCAAAATGTAAAGTAACATTTGTTTAGAATCATCTAGTGAGATATTCAACCTGTTACAAACACTGCTTTGTTATAACCTTATTTCATTTTCACCATCTTATTAGGGAGTACTATTTTATGCAACAATATTCATACTATAACTTTTTCTAGCCTAACATTATATATCTCGGCATTCTGCATTTTGTATCTAAGAGAAATGAACATGCTTATTAGCTAACTTAACGCTAAAAGAACTTACGCTCAAGAAGAAACTCTCTTTAGAATGCTAATCCAAACACCCCAAATAATACTAATAAAGTTTTACGAATGCAAAATGGCTCTAAAACAATGCAATAAGCAGAAAAACGTACTGAAATAAGGAACGAAAATCGATATACAATCCCATACAGCCCCTAATTTAGCATCAAATATGTCTATTAAATCACGTACTGTTAGAAAGAAACTTAATACAAACTTACAGCAGTTGGATGACCGATCAACATCGAACCCGTAACAATAAACCCCTCATCACTCCATCCTCTCCTTCTTAACTTCATTCCCAAGAGGTCTCAAGCTGCATAACAAAGATTATAACAACGGAAATGATAGGCTTATGATCATCTAGTCATTAATACACATCATTAAAACTAATTACACTTCCCAAACATCCAAACACTCAGAACTATAAAATGATAACCCAGTTCTAATTAACCTTAATTAGAAACTACAAAAATCACAAACCAATTCAATAACCTAAAAATCAAACCACAAAGAATCATAACCCAATTCAGTTAACCCTAAAAATCAGCCAATCAACTCATAATGCTTATAAAAATACCTTATTTATTTGAAGCTTATTAAGCCCAAGAAAATAGTCAGTAGTAATTTGAATAAACCCTAAATTTAAAAACCATAAATTAAACACAATTTCAAAACCCATATTTCATTTTAGCATACTTCATTTTAGCATACTTCTTAGAAAAAAAAATAAATAAATAAATCAAAATCAATGTTCGAAATAAGAAAAAAAAAATTAAAATTAATGAATGAGTATACCTTTGCTACGACCACTTTATGCTCATATCATATATCAAAAAGTGAGATCAGTAAAATAAGGCAATCCAAAGACCCACCAAATCGTTTTGTGTTCATCGGAAAACAACAGCGTTAGTTTTTTTGTTTGTTTTTTTTTTTTTTTTTTTTTTTTTTTTTTTATGAAGTTTTTTGGGTGTGTGTTGCACAGATACAAATGAAAGAATTGAGAGAGAGAGATTTGTATCTGTGTCTGTGTGTTACAGTTAGAGATGAAGAGATTTGGGAATGTTATAGGTTTATGGGTTTTGTGTGTGTTTTGTATATAAAAAAAGAACCAGAAAATGTATAAAGAGAGAGAAGAGATTAGTGGATACCCAATGTATCAATCCCATGTGTTACTTGCTACAGTAACAGACTGACATAGTCACTGTTTCTGAACCGGGATTTATTTAGATAGCCAATATATCAATGACATGTGTCCCACTTATAGCTTCCAACCAATAGGAGCAAGACACTTAATGTCTCATTGTTTTTGGGAGGGAACTGTTTCCCCCCTTTTAGTATATATAGATAATTATTTTTAAGTGTTCTGCTTTACATAGTTTTTTTGGAACTACGATTAAGATAACAATTTCTGACAATCAGATGAAAATAATCAGTATCACCACTACAACAAAAAATAGAATGGGCGACGGAGATTTTGGCGAGGATAACGACAAAAAAAAACCCACTTTAAACTTTGACTCGGAAGAAAATGAGGATTTTTTTTTATTAAAACCTTTAGTGAAGAAATGTCCTCGCCAAAAAATCGACTCAATTTCATTTTTCTCCTAATTTTTCATTTTGGTTAATTGTTTCCCTCTAATTTTTCCCACCAAACGTTTAGCGAGAACTTATCATCGCCAAAAGTGTTAATAAATGTTGACATGTTCATTATAAGATTAATGAAAAGTTGTTTGGTTAAGTAAGTGTAGTGATGACGCGTCATTACTTTTAGCGAGGACATGCTCTTGCTAAAAGTTTTGAAAATAATTTAAATTCGTTATAAATGATTTAAATATTAAAAATAATTTAAATTAAATAAAAATAATTTAAAATGATTTAAATTAATTATAAATTATTTAAATTAATTAAAATGATTTAATTAATGAAAATAATTTAAATTAATAAAAAATGATTCTAAAATAATTTAAATTAATTAAAATGGTTTAAATTAATTAAAAATGATTTAAATTAAATATAAATATGTTTAAAATGATTTAAATTTTGTACTAGACGACGAGATGTAAGACGAAGACGGACAAAAATAATCTTCCGATAACCTCACACTCTCAACTTCCAATTCACCATTAAAAGAATTCAAACCACTCATCGATCCACCAAAACATACATTTTAACCATATAAACAATATTGCCACTCAAATTATATATTTGAAACGAACTAGAATGAATTTGATTTATATGTGTCATTTCAATACAACAATTTTAAGTGTGTTATAAAGATAGCAAAAGTTTTATACAAGATGCTTGTGAAACATTCGACTAGATTTTTTGATTTTTAAGGCCGTGTTTTAAGCATATGCACCGTTACTCCATCTCGTGTGGTTGCAATGGATTATTTGACAGAATTAAAATCGCTTATTACACACTAATTTTTTGGCTCTTTGCTCACAAGAATACCTTCTCAGTATCTCCACCTTTGTAGGATGATTTTTTATAGCATTTGTGATAAGCCTTCTTTGGTTCATCCATTGATGCGTTTTGTGGGATCCCGAATGCCTCATGTAAAGACTCATAGTATATATGCATTATCGCTCTTCTTCGGTGATCTTCTATATCACTCTTAACGGGTTCCGTGTTCAAAATTTATAACTGACACACCATTTGTGCTACGTATGAATACTACTTCAGAACATGTGAGCCATGCCCACTCTAATTTCTATAACCGATCCATAAGGAATCTGGGACTGATCGAAAGGAAAACCTATCTTGGCTTTGTGGCAAGTACAAGCTAAAACTATATCTATTTATATATAATATCTTTGTGCCTTATATATATTCTCTTTTTAATCTTTAGACCATATATAATTAGATAGTTAGGTGTAAATTTGGTACCAACTGTGGCTTGTTCCAGTTGTACCATTTACCCACCGCAAACGCTCAGTTCACCGCTCATAGAGGGTCATTTGGAGATTGACCGAGGTTCGAACCCAACTCATGGCTAATAATGTCATTGGGACAAGAGCTCATTGCCTCAGGAAGGGTCCGGTTGGCATCAAAAGATGCATGAGATCGAGGCGTTCCTACCGACTTAAACCTTTTGGAGTTAGGTGTAAATTTGGTTCATTAATAGTTGCAATTGATTATCAACAATTCAACACACATCATCCCTATCAAAAAACCATATCCAAACACCCCTCTTATTATTCCACCAGTACTCCTGCGAAATATGATTAAACTAGGAACAAATTGTCATGTACAATAGCATTACAAACTTTAATAAGATACAACATTCTTACACTTGCATCACCTTGTACTTAATCAAAACCTGATTACAAAAACAGTGAAACACGCGATAGCTAGTCAAAAAGAGAACGTCAACCACCAGCAGTGTCCCTTAAGACATTATCTAGAGGAGATCGGGTGGTATAGTTGATCATGACAGTAAATATTAAGCCTATCGAACAGTGGTGAGGTAAAATGTTGCTTACGTACTGAAAAGGAAGTTCATGATTTCCAAATTCCTTTATCGGAACCCGCGCAGGCCCATCATGCCATATGTTCCATGGCTTAAAGGATTCACAAGTCTTGTTCGGGTCCCTTCCCCTTAGTACTTGCTCCACATTATACATGTCTGAGTCAAAATTAAAATCTACACATACATATGTGTTTTAGATTCATATTAAACATGAAATAACAATTCACACATACAAATTTTACTAATTTAGACAAATTGTATAGTATTTCTCAAAGAGGGAACATTTATTTCTTTTTGTACCCAAATATGAAATTTAAGAAAGCATGCAACATTGATATATAGATGTATAGTATACATACAGAGTTCGTCGCCAACATGGAAATCCCGAGTAGACGCCCAGTCCTCGTAGAAAGTTTTGGTAGGAGGGATCGACCAGATGGAGTCTCCCACGATGTGTGTTACGCCGCTAGCGTGTGCCGTGAAGAATACTAGTACTATTAATCTTGTATGTACCACCATCTCAATCGTGTCCGTATAGAGTGAGTGAGTACGGTTATTAAAATCGAAAATGAAGGCAACGGTTATGAGACAGGTTTAGGCCACAAGGAGTCATGACTCCCAATATTTCAACCCTCCCAAATTTATCCAATAAAATTATGCCAACTCAGCTCAACCTTCCAGCCCTCCCAACCAATTTCACTCGCGCCCATGATTTTCCAGCCCTCCCAAATTTTTTATTTTTTCCCCCTAAACTATTAAACTACACAATTTATAACTAAAACACATAACATAATAAAAGTTCATTACATAATAATTAAAATAAAAGTACCAGAAAGTCCATAACATAATAATAGAAATAAAACCACGAATCAAACATTTAAAATAAACTTAAAATTCATTAAAAAAAACTTAAAATTCATTTAAAAAAACTTAAAACATTTAGAATTTTTTTTAACAAATATTGAAGTAGTCTACTAGTGTGATTACAATTTAATTCTAAAAATTAAAACTACTTTTATTGGTCTACTCCGTCAACCCACGTGGTGTGTTGTGATCCTACACAAATAATATGTGTACCTAATCTTTTTATTTCCACTACTCTCTCCAACATATATCATCTTCCTCCTCTAAGTCACTGTATTTAGAAACACAACACATATACACACATACACAAACACAACACATAAAAAAAAATAAATAAATAAATAAATAAAAATGAAACACCATCCTAGTAAGTTTAATCTTAATTATATCCATTTATTTATCTCGTAATATTTATTACTCATTAACCTAATTATTTATTTATACGAGGCATGAAGAACCCGTGCTACGCACGGGCTTCGAATCTAATTGTTAATCGCCTATTCTTTCTGTGTATTGGTGAGTGTATGCTTATTTATTGTTTAGTATGTTGTATGAAACGTTTTGACTTTCTTGTATAAAAATTTAAAAATGTTTGATGTTGTTTTGGTTTTGTGGTGTTGTATTTTATAAATGGGCTTTTGGTTATTAAGTTGTGATGGCTTTGTTTCTTTTGGCCTATTACTTATTTGCATGATAAAAAAATGGCTTTGTTTCTTTTGGTCTATTACTTAGCCCTACAATACTTGTCCATTAGATGGTTTTTGCATGGTAATATGAAGCACACGGGGTCTATCTAATTGGTAATAGTTTAATGTGTGTTATATATTTTCTTTATTAAGTTTGTAAGTTAAAGTTTGTGTAATAATGTATATATAATAATGCCACATAAACTGTATAAAAATCGTTACAAACCTTTTTAGCTTCATCTCATTTTATTGTACAACTAATTTCATTGAAAATTAATATTGAAGTCTAACTAATATTAATAAATTTTATCAATAAACTCAATTCTAAATAGCTAACCAAATGAATATTAATTAACACACTATTAATAATTCCTAAAACCTTTGGACTCCACTATTATGTCTTAAACTTAATTTTTTTAATTTACAAATGAGTTTGAGCAAAAATTACTTACTTTTTCTTTTATATTCATTATTCAAGTTGCATGCTTACATAAACTAATCACGCTAAAAAGTATCATTTAACCATTTAAATGTTGCTTTACATACATGCTCGTGCACATTTTCTTGAATCAATTCGCACATGTGAGCTACATCAATAGAAAACACACATAAATTACTTGTATATGAAAATGCATTAACATAATACATATATCTATATATATTGCATTAGGTTAAATCATCAATTATTCTTGCAACCTTTTCAACTTCATCTCAATCCATAACCGACTTTTAATTCTATACTAATTACTAAATATCATGTAATAAATTCTGGCAAGCCTTGCACTTCCATCTCAATGTTGTATATACTTCACATTAAATGCACCGGTTTTGTTTTTCGATAAAAGTTTGAACTTTTGCTTATGTTTAAAACTCAACTTTTTTATTTGATATTATAATTTACAAACGGCTTTAAGTCAAAATTATGTATTTTTTCCTTTGTATTCATTACTCAATGTGATATTTTTAATATGTCGTATTTTGCTATTATGGCAAACTCATTTAATGGGCGTAAATATTGGTTTCTCACTAATGATTCTACATATAGAAAAAGAAAACACTTTGATGTGCGGACCTTCTTCTTTTCAATAATAATTCAATTGCACACGATAAATTCATTCTAATATTTCTCAAAGATCATTCGAAAGCAACTACTTACATAAACTAATCACGCTAAAAAGTATCAATTAACCATTTAAATGTTGCTTTACATACATGCTCGTGCACATTTTCTTGAATCAATTCGCACATGTGAGCTAAATCAATAGAAAACGCACATAAATTACTTGTATATGAAAATGCATTAACATAATACATATATCTATATATATGCTTATCTATAACAATCACCTAAATATGTAAGAAACAAAGAAAATAATTGGTATCCCAATCTTTGGTTCCATTTATCTGAGCATGCATGATCTTGTGTGATTTTCATGGTACCTGCGTATGATAACTAAATTAAGAAAAAAAGAAGACCAATTTAATTACAAAGATCTAAAAGATGTGTGAATCATCTCCAAAATGGTGCAAAAGAGAATTTACATACCGCTACCAACAATCAAAGATCTAAAAGATGTGTGAATCATCTTCAAATGTACATACTAAATGTGATTTTGGCCGGTTTATATAGGCAAGAATTAGGTTAAATGATTAATTTTTTTCTTGCAACCTTTCGCAACTCTTGCACTTCATCTAACCGACTTTTAATTCTATACTAAATGCCTTGTGATCAATTCGGGCAACCCTTGCGCTTCATCTCCTTTCCCATTAATAAGAAATACTTGTAACCATGGACTCTTGATATGTAGCTAATAATTCTTGCAATTACTATAGATGAACAATCAAGGACTCAACACACCTTTTTAACTCAAAAATCTCTATCTTCATTACTCCACATTCAATTAGAGGGCCTAATCTTATAATATTATAGATTTGATATTGATTAATCTATACTACTTATAATAGAGGGATGTATCTTTCTCTTATTTATAGTCTGAATTTTCAGACTTACAATACACAAAGCATTGTGTACAACAAAAACAAGCATGAATCGAAATTCAGACCAAAATCCTTAGAATTATACATTAATAGCATTAAAAACACCCCTACACCCAGTATTACAATCATTTAAACATAATGTACAACCCTCCACCAGTACAATATTTCCTTCCACCAAAGTTTCTCCCTCCAGCCTCTTGACCTCCTTTTTCACTTTTTCGCACCTGTGATATTATAAAAAACCTGTGATTTATAATTTTTTTTTGTATAAATTTGAGATTGTAACAAACCAGTGATATTTATAAAAAAAATACATGGGATTTATTTTTTTAGTGCAAGTGTTTCTCTAAAAGCTCATCCTAAGTACTAAAAATCCACAAGCATAAACCCAACAACAACATGGCCTTACCAGAAAACTTGGTTGAGGTACAGCAGAACGTGCAGCTGGAAGCACCGAGCAACATTGTGATGGTTGATTCAAGCGCCGCCAATGAAGTAAACATCCGATTCTCCAACAATCTCATTTGTTGTGTGTCATGCCTGAAATATAACCATTTTTATCTTTAAATACAACTCGAACCACCAAACAAATAAACGAACAAACCCTTGATCTTTTTGTGGCGTCGAGGATGGTGGCGGGCAGCAGTAGTGATGGTGTGGAACGGCGGCGATGACACAAAGGGTGGTGGCGGTTGTATTGATGGTGATTGCGTCGGATATAGTTGACGGCTGAGGAGAGAGGGTATTGAGATAGTTGTTGTGTGATGAGGGTTAATGGCACCGGTGAAGGTGGTGGTTATGGTGTTGATGGTGATGGCGTTGTGGTGTGATGGAGATGGCAGCCAGAGGTAGTGCGGCGGCAGTGGTGTCAGCCGGATATTGGAATGGCGGCTGGAATAAGATGGGAGGGGATTAAGGTTTGTGAGGTGAGAGATGGTAACCAAATGAAAACCCTAAGTCTAATACCTTTATTTATAAATCCCAAATCAAAAGTTACAATTAAATGTGTAAAGGTGATGAAAGATGAGGGGGCGCGGGTAAAATTAACATAGGGACCAAAGCTGAAATTTTGACTATCTTTTGGAAGTTAATGAATCGAGGCTCTTTTCACTTGTTCTTAAGTTTTTTATATGAAAGAGAAGAGTTAAAAATAGACAAAAAGTAAGAGGAGATGAATGAAATTTAATTTTTTATGTTATGTTTCCGAGTTAGGAAAGAAGAGAAAAGATAACCGATGATTTTACAAATATACCCTTTGTTATATTTAAAAGTTATGTTTTATTTAGGTTATTTAGGTAATTACAATTATTAAAAGCTTCCTAATACAACTAAGAAAGTTTTGGAGAGAAGTTTAGCCAAATTTCCTCTCCTCTTCTTTTCTCTTCTGTCATAAAAAAAAAACTCGGGAACACGAATTTATTTTGTTTTCTTCTCACTTCTTTTCTCTTCTTTCAAAAATAAAACTCGAGAACGCAGCGTTAGGCCAGACGATTCCACATGTTGGTGTTTATCTACCGGATCCGGTATTCTCTCACGGACAACTTTATCTGGCGCTGTCTAGAGGGATTTCACGCAGCAACACAAAGGTGTTAGTAAAGCCTTCCAAAAAATTCAATGAAGATGGTGTGTACACGTCAAACGTTGTGTATCGAGAAGTTCTTCGTGAAGAGTAAAATATGAATGTGTATAGGATTTTCAATATGGTGTGGTCTCATCAATAAATGTATGTTATTCAGTTGTTGCACTTTATAAAATATCGTTAACCATTTGATATACTGATAATTTGTACGTGACGGACATGCGGACACGCTACTACATATTTTGTGCCGTTAATATTTATTTTAGGGTATCCGTCGCCGTAACGCGCGGGTACCCTGCTAGTTGATAACAGATCATACACTGATCAGACATTTTTGATCTTCTCGTCTTCCAGGCCTTTTTTTACACTTTTAGTCCTTTTAACGGCTAGTTTCAGCGGCTTGCTCACAGGGTATATAACCCTCCCACCAGCCCTCCCAAGCCAACCCGCTGGGCACGAAGTAGTGTTACCGGCGGGTTCAACCAGCCCTTTGGGCAACCCGATGGGCACTCCGCCCACCCTTATATAGTTTGGGTAGAAAGAGACAAGTTTGCTTGTTTAAATTGAATTTTAGAATATCTTACTTTAAAATATTATTAAAAATATAAGGTTGGGTTTACACGTAACATCATCGCATTTGTGAATGTTTATATTACTTTTTGGCAACTTATTTTCAAAATTAAGACTTTTTTCTAAAATGTAAAGATTATCTTTTAACACTGCTGCACATTAATGTATTACGGAGTAATATTAAATAGATATGTTTTGTTTGTTGAAAGTTTGACGTCTAAATGCAGCTACATTTATAACTTCGGCAGGTAGTTATAAGTTACCAAATGCATCCCTTTTATCTCGAAGATTGTCTTAATGCACAAATGATTAATGTGAAAAGTTGTGATTATCAAGGTTTTCAAGATCAGGATCCTACGCATGATCGTTTTCGTCTTTGCAAAATTGTGATCGTAAGATCGGATCGTGATCTTAAGATCCTACTATAATGTCATTTTCTTAATAGTTTTTGTAATATTATACGAAGTTACAAATTATTATATATCATAAACACAAAATTATATGAATTTTTCATAGAAATGTTGTCCTAAATTATGATTATGGAATGTTTAAGAAGATTAACATGTTGTTTTTATATTCTACAAAAAATAATCCAAAAATTTGCATTTTTTTAGTTTGTTATCCGAGAAAAGTAGGATTGGATCGGATTATATCTTAAGATCCTATGGTCAATATCGAGATCCTATAAGATTTTAAGCTTGCAAAGATCCTATGTAGGATCCGGATCGTTTTCGCTTTGCAATATCGTAAAATCGAGATCTTAAGATCAGCATCGAGATCTTAATAACCATGGTGATTATACTAACCCATTGTGAATCCTACTCTATATAATAGACATTGTATGATTATCTACATGACACATTAATAATAACTTAATTTCATGTCACTAATTTAAGTCTATGCCATGTTAAACTCATCAAAAATAAAGCCAGCTATGCATGCTTAATTTCACGTCACTGATTTTAACAATTCTAACCTTGTTGTTATCATTATTCATGTATTAAATACCGTTCTTGCTCGTTAGATTAGTCTTATACTCATTTCAGTGATATCCTAAAATAACAAACTTAATTTTCAAGCTATTAAAGTGTTAATGAATTTCTTTTTAAAAATAAATTAACTTTCTACAATAACATGTACTAAACATTTGGTAATATGTTTTTTTACATGCAAAATTATATCCAATTTGTTCGTATTGTCGCAACGATTAATACGAATATAAATTCACAATGTTTTGAACATTTAAATTGTTTAAAATAAAAAAAAAAAGTGTAGGCTATGTAGCATTTCCATTCTTCACCCTTTACATAACCTTAATGTCAATAATTTGTCAAAATGATAAAAGTAACATGATTTTAAATATCCAACTTTAATATGTAGTCTAACCAATATTTTAAGGAGTCATTTTTAAATTTTAATTAAATAGCTTCATCAAGATTTTTTTTAGAAAATACTATCAAATCCGCTAATTACGGTGTATCAAATAAATTAGAATTATAAATACTCATACGTTATTTGTTCAAATTAAAATACCTAATTATTAAACCTTTGTTTTTTCATCAGTAAGCCATAATGTTGAAAGTTTTTTATTGTGTCTTTATTTTAATGATACATATTTCATTTGAAATTTATAAGCATTTAATTTTTCATAATTTTAACGCAACTGGTGGTCTTTGGAAGGTTGTCTTTAGACTAGTTGTACCTTTATGAAATGTGTAAGGATATCATATGTTCAAATATGTGATATGTATTTTTCTCATAGAACAAAACACACAAATTAATTGCGTATTTTCGCTTCTTAATAATATTAAGACAACCAATTATCATATAAGAAAAGGGTGTCAATGGGTTATAAATGAATTATTTAACTTTTAACTTGAATGGGGCTGGAGGTAGTGGCAAAGCATCTAAGGTGACGAAACTCAAGAAGAAGTTTAACTTGTCGTTCATTGCTATTCAGGAAACTCAAATGGCTTCAATTTCTGAGGCTCAAGTGGACAAATTTTGGGATAATTCAGCTCATGAGAAGGTTAAGGTAGACGCTAATGGCAGGTCGGGGGGGTTAATATCTATCTGGAACTCGGTGGTGTTCAAAGTGAATGTAATTCAGTCAGGTCAGAATTTTATTCTTACTGGTGGTCAGTTAAATGGGTTAGATAAATATTTATATGTCTTAAACGTGTACGCTCCTACGGACCCGTCTCTTAGGAGACAATTGTGGGCTGACATTCTGGGGATTAAAGGGGCTTATGATGGGTTATGGATTATGTTAGGTGATTTTAACGATGTTAGGAATGCCGATGAAAGACATAACTCGAATTTTGTTCCTGACAATGCGTTGGTGTTTAATAACTTTATTGCTTCAGCTGGGTTGGTAGAGTATAGTATGGGTGGTAGACGGTTTACATATTTATCGGGTGACGGGCAAAAACAGAGTAAACTTGATCGGGTTCTAGTCTGTGGAGAGTTTATGGCAAAATGGCCTGATGCTAGATTGGTGGCGCTTGATAGAGACGTCTCTGATCACTCTCCGGTGGCTCTATCTATTGGGGAGGCCAATTTCGGCCCGACCCCATTTAGGTTTTTCAATTCTTGGATGGGAAAGCCGGGGCTAGAAGAAATTGTGTCTATTGGGATGGAAACGCAGGTCATTGCTGATAGAAAGGATGTTATGTTATTACAGAAATTGAAAAGCATCAAAAATAGGGTGAGAACTTGGAGCCGTGAAGTTACAGAAGCCGATGAAAAGGATCTGTTGATGGCCATGGCGGAGGTTAAAAGTCTGGAAGATATCGCTGAAGAAAGAGGCATGAACGAGGTTGAAAGGATCCGATGGAAGGAGAAAAAACAATGGATTAGAACATGGGAAGGAGAAAGGCTTAAGGATCTGAAACAGAGGTCGAAACTGAAGTGGGTTATTCAAGGTGATGAAAATACGGCGTTCTTTCACGGGATCATTAATAGTCATCGAGTCCGTAATAAGGTCGATGGGCTTATTATTGATGGTCTTTGGAATTCAGATCCGATTACCATTAAGACGAAAGCGGTTCAGGTCTTCTCAAAAAAATTTAGTGAACCTATGCAAAACAGACCATTGTTAGCTGGTGAGGGGTTTAAGAAAGTATCGGACGGAGATGCTATCGGTCTTGTTGCACCTTTTACGATTGATGAGGTTAAAGATGCAGTATGGGATTGTGGGGGAGAAAAATCACCGGGGCCAGATGGTTTCTCATTTGGATTTATAAAGAAATTCTGGGATAAGTTGAAAGATTCGGTAATGGGAATTATGGAGGATTTCTATACACACGGCTCTCTACATAGGTCATGCAACTCGTCTTTTATTGCATTAATACCTAAAGTTAGCGATCCTCTTACATTCAATGACTTTAGACCTATATCTCTCATTGGGGTTATCGGGAAGATAATATCAAAGGTGTTGGCGGTACGCCTTAAAAAGATTCTCGGGAGTATTATATCACAGGAACAATCAGCTTTCTTGAAGGGTAGGAATATATTTGACGGTCCTTTGATTGCAAACGAGATTGTGGGGTGGGCAAAGAGAACAAAAGCTAAAATTCTAATGTTTAAGGCGGATTTTGAAAAGGCATATGATTGCGTCTCGTGGAAGTTCCTTGTAAATACAATGCATAATATGGGATTTCCGACAAAATGGAAGGCATGGATCATGGGTTTGTTGTTTACTAGTAAAGCCTCGGTTCTAATTAATGGTGCCGCTACTGACGAGTTCCAATTGAAGCGTGGTCTTAGACAAGGAGACCCATTGTCTCCTTTCCTTTTTACGCTTGTGATGGAAGCGCTTCATGTGATGATGGTCAAAGCAATTGATTCAGGGACGTATTCTGGTGTTATGCTTCCAAACGGGGGGCCGGTGTTATCTCATCTATTCTACGCAGACGATGCACTTTTCATGGGGATCTGGACGGAAGAAAATATCAGGAATCTCAATAGGATCCTTAGATGTTTTTTCTTGGCGTCGGGACTCAAAGTGAATTTGGGGAAAAGTCACTTATTTGGTATTAATGTGGAAGAGGTGGTAATTGATCACATGGCTACGGTACTCGGATGTGGGAAAGGGAATCTCCCATTTTCACATTTGGGCCTCATGGTTGGGGCGAATATGAAGAAGATTGGGAGTTGGAAGCTGGTGATTGATAGGTTTAATGCGAAGCTGTCGAGTTGGAAAGCTAGGAATTTATCATTTGCAGGAAGGGTGGTTCTGATTAAATCGGTGTTGGGTGCTCTTCCTAATTATTATCTTTCACTTTTCAAAGCTCCGGCTTGTGTCATCAAAACTTTGGAAGGTATTAGGAGTAGGTTTCTATGGGGGTGTGGCAATGGGTCAATAAAAAAGATCCGGTGGGTAGCCTGGGATAGGGTGGTTAAACCGAAAGCAGCGGGTGGCTTAGGGGTGGGAAATATTAAAGACATGAACATGGCATTATTGTCTAAATGGTGGTGGAGATACAAGACTTCGGAGGAGCAGCTATGGGTTAAAGTAATATATTCGATTCATGGTCGAAGTAGAGGGTCGGGGGTGATTCCTTGTGTTAGTGCTGGTTCTGGGGTTTGGAAAGAGATTGCAGCGGTTGAAAAAGACTTCTTGTGTAGGGGGATAGATTTAAAGACACGGATTAAATGTGATATCGGGGAGGGTACGAAAGTGTATTTCTGGACTGATTGCTGGTGTGGTTCTGTTCGGTTGTGTGATGAGTTCCCAACTTTATTCCAGGCATGTACTCGCAAAAAGGCAAAAGTGGCTGAATGCTATATTCAGGTGGCTGACAATGTTACATGGGATTTGGTCGGGTTAAGGGGGCTGGGTTCTGATATAGATTTGCAGGCGTCTTTGCAGATACAAGCGGTATTACTGCAGCAGAATGTTCGGGGCGGCCGGGACAGGTGGTTCTGGCTCGAGAACGGGTCGAAAGTTGAATTGTCCGTTCAACAGGTCAGGAGATCCTTGTACGTGCAGGAGCAGCCGAATAATAATGTTTTCAAGTGGAGTAAAATTGTTGTTCCAAAGGTCAATTGTTTTGTGTGGAGAGCGATTGCTAATAAAGTCCCGACTTCGGAAGCATTGGCATTTAGAAGGGTCGTTTTGGGGGAAGGATTATGCAAGATATGCGGATCGGCCATCGAGACTAATAATCATTTGTTTGCAGGTTGTTTGTGGGCTAGAACGATATGGTGGAATGTGTGTTTTTGGTTGAAAATTCCGGATCCTCCTTGGTATGACTCGATTTCCCAACTGCTGGAGTATTGTGATTCATTGGGTGGGTGTAAGAAAAAGAAGAAGGTTATGTATGCTATTTTCTTGTTGACGATTTGGAGAATATGGCTGCGAAGAAACAACAAGGTCTTCAAAGGTATTAACACGAGCACGGTTAGGGTCATTGAGGAGATAAAAGAAGAATCCTATTGGTGGGTGATGAAAAGATCGAAGATCCCAGGCGTCGATATAGCTAGGTGGAATGAATTTTCTGATATTGATTTCGGTTGATTTTTGGCGAATATTATGTAATGGGCGTGTTAGTAGGTAGTAGTTTTGGGTGTTTCGCCCAAGTAACCTCTGGCTAACTGGGCAATGTACGGATAACTTGTTTATGTTTGGTGTTTGTATATAAGTTTCGTTTGGTTGTTCAAAAAAATATTAAGACAACCAATTATCATATAAGAGGAAGTGAATTGTAGTTATTTCATGCAAATAATCAATACTTTATGCATTTCTTTTTTCATTTTATGTCACGACTCCTTACATGGTTTATCTTAGCAAATAAACTTATAAAACAAGCTCGTCCATTCGGACAAGCCATAAAGCTAGTACAATATATATGACGTATACTTATAAATATTAGTTTGTGTTGATTACTTAGCTGAATCTATTGCTTGTTACATGCGAATGAGTTATGAATTGATTAAAATAGTTCCTTCTTATATAAATCAACTAAAATCTACCGAAAACAAATTATGTGGTCGAATTACTAATAGCATAGATACAACATATGTGGATCGAATTACTAGAGCACAAAAATAATAAAAGTACATATATTATTCAATATTTTTTATTAAATTAAAGAAAACAACCATAACAATAAAAGAAAAAAGTCGCCGTTCAAAAAAAATAATAATAATAAAAGAAAAAAGTTGGATGTAAAAAAAACATAAAAATACACTAAATCGGGGCACTTTTGACAAACATTACAACAAGTTCTTCCTTTTATCGATCTCCATATCTAGACGGCTGACTTCTTCTATAAGCACCTTGCATTTTCTTTTTAGATCATTTATAGGCGCTAAAAATAATGAAACGATATTCTTCGTGACTTCAAGGAGCGGAACTGGACCGTTTTGATCCTGTACGTTTGGTGAATTAGGTTGTTTTGGTGAAGCGTTTGAAGACATATTTGTTTTTATTATTTAAAAACTGAAAATCTGCGTGTGAGATTTGAAACCCTAACAGAAACTTGCGCGAACTATTGGATCTGATGTTTTCGCTTTAGATCTGAACTCTTTAGTTATAGCAACTTATCTTTTTATCTTTTGTTTAAGAAAATAAATTGTTTATTAGCTTTTTCCTTGCAACTAATCTGAACTTTTTGTTATAGCAACTTTTTTTTATCTTTTGTTTAAGAAAATAAGATGTTTATGAGTATCTTTTTCCTTGCCACTAATCTATTTTGACTCACTTTGACTAATTTATAAGCAGGCCGACTTTTTTGACAAAATAACTCTTCTATCCTATTTTAACCATAAAATAAGTTGTTTTGACATAATAAGCACTAAAAACTGTTTTAATCCAAATTTTAGCAATGAAAAGGTGTAATATCAATAAAATTAAGTTGTTTTGATCTAATAAAGTGTTTTGACTGTAAAACCATCTATTTTGACCAGAAAATGAGCCGTTTGACCTATTTAAGACTGAAATAAGCTGACCTATTCTTGACTGTTAATAAGCAGTAAAGTGATCTAATTAAGCTCTTAATGAATCTGATATGTATGAAAAAGCACTATCTAATAAGCAATTATATTTGAATAATCAGTCTGAATGAGTAATTTGAACGAATAAGTACACTAAACAGTTAAGTTTTAATCGAATAAGCACCATCAGAACAAATAAGTTGTCTAATAAGCACACAAAACTGTAATAATCATCCTTCTAGCTCTGATATCACATGTAGAATCCCAATAAGCTACTTAGAGATAGAGAGAGGTGAGATAAGTGTGTGAGAAAACACCTTAATGTGTGTTTATTGAATGAAGATTTAAGCTGGACACAGTCGATGACCCAAGCGACCTGGGTTATCGGCTGCCACGTCAGCTTTCTCTCTCCGGCGACCAGACATGACCAAAGTGCCACAGTCGATCTTTAAAAAAAAAGTTTTTTTTTTACACACAAACACACACAAATGTCGGTCGAATAATAGACCGATATTGGATTTGGATTTCATTCGACCAACCGGCGACCGACTTCCTGCAACCCAAGAGACCGACTTTTATATCGGTCAGTTTTCTCAACTTAAATTGACCGACCGACTTTTTACATTCAGTTGTGCTTAGCCTTATATACAAGATAGGTAGGATAGAGGACTTTATATCTTGTCAAGATTCATCTTGACAAGTGTAAACATTTTACACTTTAATCCCCCCGTCGTTATAAATATTACAAGAATAGTCCTGGACTATTTTCCTTTAAGCATATACATACTAATCTAGATAAAATCTAATTTACATCATAAGCTAGAATTAACCTCGAATTCCAACAAGTTTTCTCAGCTTGTGCTAAAAAATGAGAAATGTATTTGACAATGTTTTCATAATAGTAGATGAAGTATGTTTATAAGATTTGAAACGCGTATTAAACCCAATTTCATTGGCTCTTTGCTTACAAGAATAGCTTCTCAGTATCTCCACTACTGTAGGATGATTCTTGATAGCATTTATCATAAGGCTTCTTTTATTCATCAATCGATGCGTTTTGTGGGAACTTCTAAACATGCATTTTCTTATCTACTAGACGATTTTGGACCTATTGTGACGAAATTTTTTTCGTGACAACACATGTTGTCGCGACAAGTCCGCTAAACGACAAAAAAGTGGCATTCTGGCATCCATCTTTGACCAAAACTTTTCGTGACAATAATTTTTGTTTTTGTGACAACATGTTGTCACAACAGAATAACTACATGACAAAATAGAGGCATTCCGGTTTATAATTTTTTACTATATTTTATTGCGACAACAGTTTGATTTGTAGTGACAACAATGTTGTCACCAAAAGCTTTGATATTGTTGACTTTTGACTTTTATCTTTCGCGACAACCATGTTGTCACTATAAGTTTTGGGCCCAAAAAAAATTGGAGGGGAAATTACCGCCTAAACTTGTTGCGACAACTTATGTTGTCTCGATAAATGTTGTCACTAAAGAATTTGGTGATTTGGGGGGAAATTTGCCGCCTAAACCTGTAGTGACGAGATGTTGTCACGAGATGTTGTCACTAAAGATTTAGACATAATTATAACTAATTATAAATCTTTTTAAAATGTTATAAATTGATTAAATATGATTTTGATTGTTTAAAAATGATTCAAATTTATTATAAATTCTTTTAAAATATTATAAATTAATTTAAAAATGAATTAAATTAATTATAAATAACTTTAAAATGTTATAAATGAATTAAAAATAATTTAAATTAAGTTTAAAAACTTTCATTTAATATATAATTAAAATTAAATACTTTCGTTTAATATATAATTAAAATTAAAAACTTTTAGTTAATATATGATTAAAATTAAATACTTTTATATTTAATACTAATTATAAATATTTTAAATCCTATTAATTACAGATCGATAAAAGTTCAAATATAACTACTAGAATAAATAGAAAATGGCTACGCCATATATTCCGGCGACACAATGTTGTCGGCATTTTATACTAAACGACAAAAAAAATGCTTGTCGAGTTGTTTCGTTTGATTTTTAGTTTGCTTGTGTGTTGTTTGAGTTGTTTCGTTTGCTTGTCACGAGTTTTCTCGTTTGCTTGTCGAAGTTTTCACAACAACAACAACATTTTATTAAACAACAACAATAACACAACAAACAACAATAACAACAATAACACAACAAACAACAACAACAGCAAGAATAACAGCAACAACAACACTACATACGAAGATTTTCCATGTCACCTAACAGGTCACGAAGTATTGCATCCGACTGACATGCGTGGTCTTGGTTGTCGGGATTCGTTGCCATTTCAAGTCTTGCCTCCAACATCCTTACTCTTGCCTCTAACACTTGTTTTTGTGCCTCCAGCATGTTTATCCTAAGATTTTTTTCATGACAGTTTGAGCACCCTGTTGGTGCAGATCCAGAACCATGAGATGTTGAAGCACCGTGAGATGTTGAAGCAGAATAGATTACTCGTAACTGGTCATCAAATTCACTCTTCCACATAAAATATCCACATCCATGATCTTTTTCTCTTGGCTGTTACATAAATAATGAAATTATATGATTGTTTGTATATTTAAATAAATAAGAAATGCATAATTGTTCACCTTCGAAAGAGGACATGCGTAATATTCCAATCCAAATGTATCTGGTTTATGTGATGTTATTTTTTTTATATTTCCTGCTCCACAATTACACATAAAAGGATTATATCGTTGCATCTCAGGTTGAGTGGTTTTGAGGAGAACACTTGGCAGCGCGTAACATCATTGATTTGCCACAGCCCCCCGTGCTCGACCCCTCACTGTTTATGAACATTAATGAAGAAGAAGAAGAAGAAGATGTGGCCGAGGCTGAAAGTGAGTAGGTTAATTATTTGAACATGGTTTACTTTGGTATGTTGAATAACTTCTCGTTTTGGACAATTTATGTTTATGATGTTGAACAATTTACGTTTATGTCGTCGAATTAAATCGTTGAACCATATGTAGTCTTTGAACAATTTATGGAATGTAGTTTGCTTTAGTTATTGGTTGTGTTGATTTGAAATCTGGAAAATTTGGTTGCGGAAAAATCTGGAAAACAGGGTCGGAAAACCTGGGTAAACGCGACAAAACAGCCTAGCTGTTTTGCAGCAGATATCATTTTTAGTGACAACATGTTGTCGCTACAGGTTGTCGCCATATATTTGGTAAAAAAAAAAATCCAAACATTTTAGTGGCTACATGTTGTCACAACAAAGTTGTCACAAAAGAATGCCAAACTTTTAGTGGCAACATGTTGTCACTAAAACAGAGTCACAAAAGAAATAGGTCAATGAAAGTCAAACCTTTTAGTGGCAACATGTTGTTGCTACAAGTGTTGTCACAATAAATACACGAGTCAACAAGTCAAACTTTTGGTCAAACCCATTGTCACAATAGGTGAAAAAAGTTGTCACGATAACTTATTGAGACGCGCTTGTCGCGACAACGCTTCTAGTGGCAACATGTTGTCACGAATATACCTATAGTGACAACTTTTGCACTTATAGCGACAACATTGCGTTGTCACTATAGGTCCAGAATGGTGTAGTCTTAGACGAGTTTTATGGTCACGATTTTCAGTTGTCACTCGCCATTTGAGCTATGTATGTATCCTATTTTACAACGTGTGACTCTCTTTAATCTTTATATAACCGATCCATTAGGAAATTTGACTGATCAAATTGGCAAACCTATTTTGTTTAATGTCAACCCATTGTTCATTGCTCTGTGGCCAAGTACAAGCTAAAACTATATATTTATATTAGAAAACTGTATAATTAAGCTTTGTGCCTTATAAATAATCTCATACCATAGAGACATGGATGATCAGATAGGTGTAAATTTGGTTCACTAGTACATTGTAAACTAGCGCTATATATTATTCCACCAGTACTCGATCGCCTGCAAAAGTGTGAATAGCATTACAAATCTTAATTACTACACTTGCATCACCTTGTACTTAATCAAAACCTGATTACAAAAACAGTGAAACCCGCGATAGCTAGTCAATAAGAGAACGTCAACAACCAGCAGTGTCCCCTAAGACGTTATCTTGAGGAGATCGGGTGGTATAGTTGATCATGACAGTAAATATTAAGCCTATGGAACAGTGGTGAGGTAAAGTGTTGCTTCCGTACTGAAAAATACGTTTACGATCTACAGGATCCTTTAGTGGAACCCGCACCGGCCCAACATGCCATATGTTCCATGGCCGAAGGGATGCACAAGTCATGTTCGGGTCCTTTAGCACTTGCACAACATTGTACATGTCTGATTCAAAATTAAAATCTGCACATATTAAACAAAAAAGAACAAATCCATACATAAAAAAATTTACTAATCTAGACAAATTTACATTTCTCAAAGAGGGAACATTTATTGCTTTATGTACCCAAATATGATATCTATGCAAGTATGCAAACATTGATATATAAATGTGTATACATACAGAGTACGTCGTCAACATGGAAATCCCGAGTAGACGCCCAGTCCTCATAGAAAGTTTTGGTGGGAGGGATCGACCAGATGGAGTCTCCCACGATGTGTTTTACGCCGCTAGCGTGTGCCGTGAAGAGTACTAGTACTATTAATATGTTTTGTACCACCATCTCAACCGTGTCCAGGGATGGATAGAAGGAGTGAATACAGTTATTAAAAGAGATAATGAAGGTAACGGTTATGAGACAGGTTTATATAGTTTGGGTAGAAAGTGACGAATTTTAACTTTAGAATATCTCAAGTCATTTATACTTAAAAATGTTAATTTGGGACATCATCGTATTTTAGGTGTATTAATACTATTATTTTTTCAACAAGTTGAAATTTTGTATTAACAAGTAGGAGTATATTTTTTACAGAAGATGGATAAACTTATTTCATAGAAATAAGAATGATAAAGTCACAAAACAGATATTACTGTAGTATACAAAGCGTGGGAACGCTAAAATGACCGTGAAAGAACAATTTTGACTTGGTGCAAAATGAACAAAATTCATACATAAGCATGATCCGAAATATGTTAAGTTGAAATATGTAAAGATATCTTGGAACAACAAAACCAGTGTGCTCAATATACCAATCTTGTGCGAGATGATTTCACGTACATCGGCATAGAGACTCATCGTTTCCCGGACTGGAACAGAGAGATTAGGTTGAGGGGAAAAATTCAACCTAGTAAATTGAGGAAGATTTTCCCCGCATTAGTGTGAAATTTGATACCGTGGCTGATGTTTGATGTCTTACTTTCGTAGGCAACTAGATCAAAACAAGACAAATCATTTTAACGTACGTTAATCGAATCTCGGGTTTAGATCCCATGGCCGGATCGGGGGTCATTTGTAACACCCCAACCCGCCCTTGGTTAAGATGCCACATTATGGTGTCTATCAGACATACAAAATAACGCAAGCGGAAGACTTCATAATTAAAATAAAGTCAAGAACATCATGATTTACAAATTACAAGCTCCCAAAAATCTAAACAATATCAAATGAAATGAAATGAAATAAAAATATACGACATAAGTCCAAAACATATCCCAGACAATGGGGAATCTAAATAAGGTAGGTCTTCTACTCCTACTCACATCACTCTTGCCTCGCATCCTGCTTATTACCTGCCGCATGGAAAAGAAAACGCGGCTGAGCTTAAAAAGCCCAGTGAACAGATATATATACAAAGCAGAAAAGGTAATAAGCATAAGCAAACGAATATGAATCAAATGGATCAAATGCATAAATATCATGAAAAAGAATAGCTCTAAGAGTCAAATAATAATACGGCAACGAACGCGTCCAAACGAGCCACTCGAACGGACCAAAGATACCTAACAGATAGCCACGAGCCTGTCTAAACGAGCCACTCGAATAGACCACATAATCACATATACATATCCGTCAATTCATATTGTACAAGGAGGGGAGACCTCTCAAGTACCAGAAGTGAGAGGGGTGCATGGCACGCACAAACCAATCACTAAGTCAAATCATATAAGCCTAGGATGCATCCATACGCCCCCTGCAAAACAGAATACATATGCAAGTACCTCCATGGCTAGTTAGCTCGGGCGACAAAACAAAACAAAACTATCCATAACAAGCAATCATAATCAACAAAGGCATATCAACTGAACAGGCATATCAACTGAACAGAATCTCAATCAAGGAGATAATAAACAGATCATCATAACAGAATGGATAGCAACTGAATCATATCAAGGGAATCATAGCAAATGGATCATATCATAGTAACTGAATCAAAGTCAAGGATCGAAAATTCATGAGATCAGAACCCTTACTGAGAAAGGGTAGAATATATGTATCTTATGCAAAGCAACCAACAAAATAGGAAAGCACACCGAAACAGGGAATCACTCCTTCTTCACCGAACCTATACAATTTAATTATCACGTATTACTTATAAGCGCATTTTACAAGTTTACTGCTTATAGTTATTCAGGTTTCCCATTTAAGGTTTCTTTCTATTTTTAGAAACTTTCCACTTTTAGTAACTTTCCATTTTTAGAAACTTTATATTTTTAGTAACTTGCCATAATTAGTAAGTTTTCTTATTTAGTATTTTTTTCATAATTAGTAACTTTCTATATTTAGTAAGTTTCTCAATTTAGTAACTTTAGGGTTATAAATAACAATTTAGTAAACTTAAAGGCTTAATATGACCAACATTATAGTTTAGGGTTTAATTTGACAACTTTTAATAGTTTAGGGTTTAAAGTGTCATTTAGCATAGTTCATGGTCTAATATGTAAATTATACAATTGTATGAAAATTCTCATGCAAGATATTTTAAACAACACCAATATTGCTTGCCAGAAAACCATAAATCAAACTATGTTACTGACCTCAACACACAATTTTACACACCCACACGACTTCATGTTCTTCCCTTTTTAAACTAAACCACACTCGACCCTTTTGCCCTTTTTCTTTTACCCATTTTAACGTGACCAACACAAAATAATATCACACATTCGAACTACAATATCGCACCCCATTCGACCCCTTGTTTTCCTGCCCATTTTAACGTGACAAACCCACATGTAACCCTCTTGTTTTCAGCCCCACGACACACACCAAGACACACTATTCGACCCACATGAAATCATAACTCACACCCTTGTTGTCCCCAGGCACTTGACCCATTTTATACGACACAATCACAACCATTTAACCCATATTCGACCTACTTGAAACCATCTTGACTCGACTATTTTAACACACACAACATCCCCTTGTTTCCAGCCACATCAACACATCAAACAACAACCAATTAACACACACATGCAAGAACAGACCACACACATCAGACCCTATTTGAACCCTTTTAGATCGAACCAAACTCAACCAGAAAACCCTAGTTTAACCCATGCAACTTGACCCATTACTACCAGTAACCCACGACTAACAAACCCAATTTCTTCCCTGCAACTCGACTCATTCTATACACACACAACACAACATGCAACCTTCATATACATCAAACACATACACATATACTATCCAGATTATGATCCTTATATCCATACATTCTGTCCATTATTTCATGCACAATATAAATCCATATTTCACGCACATAAAACCTAATTTTAAAGCCCATAATTATTTGTTATATCGACATGTATAATGTACGGACTCATGTGACTTCTTTCCAGATTTTAGATCGTATTTAAATGATCAAAACAAGCGTACAAATAGATCATACAATCGTGTTTGGTTCAGATTTTACAAGCCAAGACAGACCCTATATATCGACTTACCATTTCATCATTTTATGTGTGATCTCTTCCAGGTTTTAAGAGTTACAAGGTAATCGAATTAAGGATTAAAACACCAGGTTTATATACTGACTCGAATTGCAAACAAAATCCTCATGTCGACCTATGCTTACACATCTTATCATTTTATGTTATATCCAACCCATGGGCGGAGACAGGGGGGGTCCGGGGGGTCACGTGACCCCCCGGCGAAAAAAATTGTAGTGTAAATTTTTGAAATTTTTCGGCTATTTTTGTAATTTGCCCCCCCCAACGGACCAATTTTTTAGTGTAGTTTCTAAAAATTATCATATTTTGCCCCCCCCCCCCCCCCCGAGCAAAAATTTCTGGCTCCGCCCCTGATCCAACCTTTCATTCTGATTATTTTAGATCGACATAGATTATTTCCAAAGTACAGATTTTATATACGATTTCCATGATCATGACGAGAAGAAAACGAGATCAAAGATTGGATATACCTTGGTGTCGAGTAAAACAGGAACAAAATGAGGCAGAAAAGAGCCAGAATCAATCCACTAAAAGCACCTTATACGAGTTACTCCAAGCCCTATTCGAATAGAGTTTAAACCCACCCCCCCCCCCCCCCCCCCCTTCAACCCAGAATATAACCACGATTAGCACCCTCTTAATACGCCTTTGCACACCTTTCTTGAACCACCTTGCTCGAATGAAAAGGAAGAAAGAACCAATGCTGCCACCAGGATTTGTTTTAGGGTTTCTTTTGTGTTTTTCTGAATGTATAATTTGGTTTGAGAAGAATGAGGGGGAGATATAGGAGGTGAATGCCGAGCAATGTGGAGATAAGAGAGACCAATTCACATTTCAAAAGTCCAAGTGTATCTAGAGCCTTCTATATTATATGTTGTGCACAAGATTTATTTTATTTTGGACCTAATATAGAACATGTTAGATGTGGCCAAATTCTATGTATAAGTCGATTTTATAAACTTTAGGTTATAGGAGTTTATATTTTGTAATTCACATGCTATAGAGTCGAGTTATTTTAGAAACCAAACATTCCTCACATACCAAGGGACTCATCCCCACCATCCATCTAAAAAGAAATCAATGGTTGAGATTAAAAGCATTTAATATTTCACCAATTTTTTATAATTTAAATATCTCTTAAACCGTTAATCGTTAAGCGAAAATAATTACACCATCGCGACAAGCATTTAATTATCTTTCTATAGACGGGCATTTTGATATACTTTCGACAAAAAAAAAAAAATTCGTTTTTTTCACGTTTTTTTTCGTAGCCGAAAAAATCATATATGATATATCATATATGATATTACATATCATATATGATATATATGATATATCATATATGATATTACATATAATATCATATATGATATGTAATATCATATATGATATATCATATATGATATATCATATATGATATGTAATATCATATATGATATATCATATATATCATATATGATATATCATATATGATTTTTTCGGCCACGAAAAAAAACGTAAAAAAATGAAGAAAAAAAAAATTGTCGAAAATATATCAAATTGCCTATCTATAGAAAGATAATTAAATGCTCGTCGTAACGGCATATTTTTTTTCGCTTAACGATTAACGGTTTGAAAGATATTAATATTTGAAAAAAAAGGATGAAAGTGGGTTTTTTAAATTGTTGGGATTAATCTCATCCATTAGATCAAATAAAGATGGAGGGTGGAGATTAGTCCCTTAGTATGTAAAAAAAGTTTGGTCCTCAAATGATCTTAAATCACATGCTATAGTTTCTAGTTAATACATTCGTGATCGGTTTTAAAAGTTCAATTTAGTCACGGACTTTATGAACCATGCTTTAGGGTATTATATCATTACCATCTCCCTGTTTCTTTTGCCACAACCTAAAACCTTTTGCCTTTGAAGCTGACAATTTGGGTAAGGTGGAGTTAACGGTTCCATTGTTTTGCTTATTGGTATCCCCTCAATCGGAATGAAAGAATGAATATCATTCCGATTCAAAGCGTTTGGTATCCAGAATAACTATCAAAAGTAGAAATTATATACAAATATATTCCATACTTGATAGGCATCAAAAGGGTAGTATATGATTTTTTCATTCCCGTGTTCACCACTTCCCCTCACACAATTTATGCTACACTTTTATCTAATTATCCTACCAAACAACATTTATGAGATTGATACCTCAACTTATAATCATTCCTATTCCACCCCTATATCAAATCCATACCTACGGACAACAAACCAAACAGCACCTAAAATCCCTCTTGATATATGTTGAGCTCAGAGGATGGCTGTGGCTAGTTTTTCTCTCTGTTCACTCATTGATCAATGGAATCAAGCTACAATAGCCCTCAAACCGCTCTTCTAGTAACGTACTCATCTGAGAGCCGCAAAAATAAAACAGATGAAAACATACATGTAGCTATTACAGACACCAGACCAACATCAAAGTCAAAGTTACAAGTCTGCAACCCCAACCATTAACTCACAAGTCAAACAAAATGTCAACAAGAGACATTTCCTACCGACTTTCACTTGTCATACACACAATCATATAATGAATATCAGCGTCCGAAGATGCTTCTCAAACCAGTTTTTCAAATAAGCAAATTATCCATACAGCTTAACAGGATCCAAAACAGATAGACTCGTTAACAGTATATAATAGAAAACGAAAATTACAACTGACATTATTGTCTTGCCAAGACCTATAGATGAGAAAACCTTGACCTCATAGCCCACACTTATTGCTGTGCACATTGTACCCTTTGTGCACCACCACCGTGCATGTCATCGTCTTCATCGTAAGCTTCTTGTTGAGCTTGTTGCTGTTTCCTTCTCATTTCCTCTTCAATGTTGACATCATGCAGAGTTGTCTCCTCACATTCGTCCAACTCCATGTCTGTCATCTGCATTGAAGGCCGGGGTGGTAGCACACCTTCCAAAGCCTTGCACTGCTCTGGAGACAAGGATTCCGGGAACTCCACTGTGAAGTGGATGTACAACTTACCCCTCATAAATGGTCTCTGGTACATCGGCATACCCTCATCATTTATTGCCTTGAATTGATCTATAAAACAATAAAAAGGAAAAGAATTAGCAATATATACTTGCACAAAATATGATCAGCAAAACCAAATCAAACAACACAAAACCAGGCAAAACAAATATTGCAACGTAAACAAATAAAACCATAGCATAGAAGAGAAGGCTGAGATAATTACCAGGCTTGACAACCTCCCCAGGTTGAGATTTGATAAGAAGCTGCCTATTATCCAAATGGGTCAAGATAAACTGGAATCCGCAAAGCGCCTCTGTTAAGCTCAGTGTGTGCTCAACGAAAATGTCATCACCCTTTCGCTTGAACTTGGGGTGCTCCTTTTGTTGCAAGACAAAGACGATATCTCCAGTAACCGTGTCCGGCTGCAGAACACAATCTGAGTCAAAGAACAGTAAAACAGTATAAATGAAGACAAATAGAACAAGGTGTTCAGCTTACAGCTTCGTCAGCCTCGCCAGGGAATGTAATTTTCTGCCCATTCTGCATGCCCTTCTCGACATGGACCTCAAGAACCTTCTTCTCCTGCACCACTTTCTCACCCTTGCACTGTGTGCACCGATCCTTGTCATTGATGGTTTCTCCAGTACCCTTGCACTCGTTACAAGGATGTTGCATCTGCTGAATCATAGATGGGCCAAGATGCCTGATTGACACTTTCATTCCAGAACCTTGGCAGCCAGCACATTTCATTGAAGCACCCGACTTTGATCCCTTTCTGCAAATTAAATACTAAAGTTAGATGACATAATAGAATATATTATAAGTAGCAGGTATATAGTGAACATGGTCAGCTCTTACCCTTTACACTTGGAGCAGAGTACGCTGCGTGAAAGAGAAAGCTTCTTGGAGGTTCCATTGTAAAGATCCTCAAGAGACACTTTGAGAGGATGGACAACATCTTCTCCCCTACGTTGTCTTCGTCCCCTGCTACTACCACCACCGAAAGGACTACCGCCACCGCCAAAGAAGGATTGGAAGATGTCAAATGGATCATGACCGCCACCTCCACCGCCCATTCCTTCCTTCAACGCATCCTCACCATATTGATCATAAATCTCACGCTTCTCTGGGTCGCTCAGTACCTCGTATGCTTGGGCAAGCTCTTTAAACTGGAACAGCAAATGTCAAGATGTTAACATCCAAAAAATTAAAAATTAAAAATTAGAAGTTTAATACTCCGTACACCACTGTCACATTAGAACAAGTCTATTTTCTAGGAACCTGCCACATGTAGAACTACAGAAGTCTTGATTGCAAAATCTAAGCATGTAGATAAAATTAACATCCTCGAATTACACATGGTTCAGACCTCTAATCAACAAAATCAAAAAAGTTGCTCTAAACTAGCTAGGTATTCGCAGTTAACTGATTTATCATTATGCATTAAGCTGAGTAAAAAGTACATATACAAAAGCCCACAACTAAACTTATGTAGCCAGCCAATTCATCACTCATATACCATATACCACAAAATATAAACAGAGGTGGCAATTTGGGCCCAAAATGAAAAAAATGGGCTAATTTTGGCTACTTTGTAAAAGATTTGGGCACATTTAGCCCGCTCCTTTTTTGGAAATGGGCACATTTAGCCCATTGAAAAGTTAAATGGGCACAACGGGCACATATTTTCTCTCAATTAGAAAACATTATAATCGTTTTTGAAAAAAAACTTATATATATATAATATATTTAATTTTTTAAATATAAATGGAGTATTACGTTAAGAAATTTATTGTCATTTTCGGTCTTCTATAAAGCAATTTGTATAACATGTGCCCGTTTAGCCCATTCCCGTTTAAGCCCGTGCCAGTTCTAGCCCGTTTTGCCACCTCTATATAAACATCACAGGCCATTATTTTTGTTACCCTCACTACATTAAAAATAGACAACTCCCACGAAGTCAACATCATAACACGAACAACTCATTCAAAGTATCAAACTTTCAACATAATGTGTACTATAATCTATTAATTCCTAAAGTTGGAGCTTGCAATTATAAGTACAGAATACACAATAAGCTATTAGACCTAACTCGACAAATAATTATAGACTGCTTAAAGCATAATTAATTCAATATTGCATTAAAATTCGATCCAAGATTAAACATCTATACAATTCTATTGCGTCAACTATTCAATTAATCCAAATCGATTTAATTCTAATCAAATAAGCTAACTTTCAACTAAATACCAATCAAATCAACAATCTTTAACCAATTACAATAAAACAAACAAAATCAGGCTTAAAAAACAATACCTTCTCAGGATCACCACCTTTATCAGGATGATTCTTAATAGCAGCTTTACGATAAGCCTTCTTCAACTCATCTGCTGAAGCGCTTTGTGGGACCCCCAAAACCTCATAGTATTTGGTATTATCACTCTTCTTAGGTGCTCTTCCAAACATCTTCTTCTTTTATTATTCTAATTCTTACTCTTCGATCTTCAATTATTCAGTTACAAATCTATAAAAAATCAAAATCAGATCTAATCCAGCAAACTATATATAAATTAAAAAAAAAAAAAAAACATAGTTAATTAAATAAATAACGAGATCGTACCAGTGAAGAAGAAGAAGTAGATCGAATAAGGGAAGGGAAGACTTTGAGTTTGTTCGGCGATAGAAAGAGGGTTTGGAATGAAGGGGATGGGTTATTTATTTATAGAGATGTATGTATGGACGGTTCAGATTGTTTTATAAAAGATGGTAAGCAAGAAGGATCTAGAACGGTCTCGTGTGTGGTTCTTTTCCACCTAATTGCTATGAGGAGAGTACTTTTTTTTTTTTTTTTTTTTTTTTATAGAATTTCTACCGTTTATGTGAATCACTTGTTTTCGTCGAAGGTGTGGATTACAAGTAGCTTTCCAATTACGTTCACACTTAACTACGAGTATTTGTTTGTTTACATCATGTTAGTCTCTCCCCTTTTTTTTTGGGGGTTAGTATCATTAAGACCAATTCTTTTTATAAGTAAATAAATAGAGTAAATTACAACGTTCGTCCATGTGGTTTGTCCAAAATCACTGGTTTAGTCCCTAAAGTTTAAAAGTTGCGTGTATGGTCCCTCTGACAGCCAACTAATAACACCCATGGTCCCTCCGTCACATTTTCCGTTAAAGTTCCCTCACGTGACTAAAACGTGAGGGTAATTCAGTCTTTTTCCCTCAGGGACCATAGATGTTATTCTTTTTCATAGTTTGGTCAAAGTCAACTACATAACCTTCTAAATAGAGTCCATCTTCTACATTACAAAACTGATTTTAAATGAACACAAAACCTTCATACAATGTCAAAAACCTGCAATACTATTAACAGGACTCGCATCTTCAATTTTTCCAGTTATCACAATTTCATTTTGTTACAATGTATATACCATACATGCATAGACGCCATCATCAATCAGCTATATTACGATACAAAATTTCATTCTTGATAAGAATCACAAATTCGGCTACTAAGTAGAATATCTAGAAAGCAAAACATAAGCTATAGTACGGCATAGACAGTAATTGCCAAAGATCTCCTTAAAACTTCAATATCGCACATGTTGCCGAGTCAAATTAACAACAATTCAATCACCTAAAAGAGCCTGATGTTAACAACAATTCAACCACCCATGTTGTGGAGTCAATTTCATCTCTTGCTGCCTTGTACAACCGTTATCTTCCATCAAAATCTTGCTCAGGCCAGAAAAAGAAAGAGTTACCATCTTTATGATCACCATTGTTGAACTTCACCCCCAAAACCCAACCCACCACCACCATATCAACCGCCAAAACCCAACCCACCACCACCATATCAACCGCCCCACCAAACGGATGAAACGGACCATCTTTGGACAAACCAAACAACCAAACTAACCTTCAATTTTCAGAACCCACGTCACAAATACACCCAATTACAAAACCCAGAAACAGAATCACTTAATTCAACCTATACAAAAAACCCTAATTTACAAACCCTAATTCACAAAATGAACCAAAACCCAAAATTAAAAAAACACAACACCTAATTCACAAAATTAAGATATGTGTAATTTATTCCAAACTTTCACTCCAAACTTTTACGTGACTGCTATAATGAACACAACATCAGCCACAACCAACCCAACACTAAACCAAATCCAAAACTAATCTAAAAACCCATCTCTTACTCACGACAGCAACCACATCAACAACAAATCCATCACTACCTATTCCCATCCTCCTCACCGTCATAACTCATCAACAAAACTTGAATTAAAACACAAAAATATACAAGATCTCAGATTGCTTCAACTTTCTTTCCAATCTTACAAAGATTTTTTTTACTTGAACTTTATCATCATTGATCCGTGTTGAAGATTAACTTCGTTAATATCCCAAAAAAATGATTTATAACAAGTATGTTACAATCATTCTTTGGTTCGTTCAATTAAAACACAAATGCACAGAACCTACCCGAGACCCCTTTGAAAGGATCTTGAAGCCAATATTGTGGTCTTCGTTTGCTTCGTATAACATGATAGAAGTGATACGGAGGTTCTTTGTTTGGCTCTTAGCAGCAGGATAGCAAAACAAAAGGGGTATTTTGTTTGCGATTAAAAGAAACCCACAAAACAAAATCATCACAACTTACACGAGTGTCATATCAATCGTATAACCAAAAAAAAATGCGGTTGTGATTTGTTGTGAATGAGTAGCAGCTTCAAGATGTGTTGATGGAGATAAGATTTGTTGTGAATTTAGTGGTAGCCGGAATTTGATGGTGATGATGGCTGGATTTAAGTATCAGATTTTTGATGGTGAGAGATGAGAAAGATGAGAGAGAATTTGATGGTGAGAGATGAGAGAGATAGAGATTTTTGATTGTGGTGGAAAAGTTGAATGCTCAGGCGCTATTGTGGTGATGTTTGTTTGATTTAAGTATATTTGGAGGAAAAAGACTGAATTACCCTCACGTTTTAGTCACGTGAGGCTGTTTAACGGAAAATGTGACAGACATCCACCTCAGGGACCATGGGTGTTATTAGTTGGCTGTCAGAGGGACCATACACGCAACTTTTAAACTTTAGGGACTAAACCAGTGATTTTGGACAAACCACAGGGACGAACGGTGTAATTTACTCCAAATAAATATTAGAGTGCAAGATGATGGAGTGACTAAGGGTATCTTTGTTTCGTTAAGATGTTTTAGGTCTGAATCTGACTACCATATTTTATCAGTAAGAGGTAGCTAGAAAGTCTAAATCTGAACGAAATAATGTTGTTTGTTTTTTTATAATTGTCCGAATGATTTTAAGTGTTCATTTCTGCAATTTATTTAAGTAACTTATATAAATATGAAACAAGACTTTTTATCATAAGTATAACATAGTTAATAAACCATCAAATATATTATATTAACACGAGTCTTCAATCTCTTATCGAGTAAGAGGCAGTAAGACAAGTCCCCCACCTCTTACTGAGTAAGATGTTATATGTCTAACTGAGTCTAACTCAAAAGAAAAAAAAACATATAAGCAAAACGTCTGACCACCTTTTACTGGTAAGAGTAAGAGGGCTAGTAAGATTTTTTTTTTAAACAAACACACCCTAACAATATGTTATTCGCTTGTCATTTCAGCGTTATCTCATCATTCTTTTAATAACACGCCAACAGCTAAAACAACTTTTTAACAAAAAAGAAAAATGATGCATGGAGGTCTCACAAAATAACCCACAAAAAATACTCACTCACCCACTCACAAAAAACAAAAAAAAAAAAAAAAAAAAAAAAAAAAAAAAAATGATAAAAAAAGGCACTGATTGATGCAATGGCTAAAAGCCGAACGGCGGGAGGCACGGAAGCACAACGTTCCACTCATGCGTTGTTGGGTCAAATGGTGGACCAACAATCTCCGTCACCGAGCACTCTCAGGAAGGTTGATGGGTGTGTTTTGCGTGACTCATGTTGACCCAAGATACATTTTATTTAGTTTATTAGCCTGATTTCAATTCGTTTAATGATACTCTATATCATGTATTGTGTAATAAAATTGGTGATATAATTAATGTAACTTGCTTCCAGCATTTCAACTGGAAAAGGAAGACAAGTGCATTTTGTGTGCTTGCCATAAAATGTATACATGCATCCATGATTTGTACTTGTCTTTATGAGATGACATTTTTCTGTCTCTAAGAGCTTGAGGTGTCGTGACAAGCCACCTTTGCCACGTCTCGCCAAATGATCCTTCGTCTTGCAGACGACGAACTAAAAACCCTGCACAGTGGGACCCAATCGATATATAAACGGTTTGATTTTTTAAAAATCCATACGTTGCAATTTTTTTTATTTTTTTTTTATTATTTTTTTTTTTTTTTTTTTGTGATTTGTAGATAATGACGGCATAGATTGATTATTGATCATAGCGAAGGATATTTGGTTGCCGTCATGGTGATGATGATTTTGATGTTGGACAAATTGTAGTTGTTGAAAAAGGGACTTGTTATGATGATCCTGAGAGCACAAGGTGTCGTGGCTAGTCACAACTCCTTATTTGGGGCCTGCGGGGTGCCACATCACTTTAACAAATCTCCACAACTAACCTCTCCTCATTCACAACTAACCTCAACTTACTCATTTGAGGCCCACCACTTAACAAACCTCCCCTCATTCACAACGGATCCCTGCAAAAAACTGACAAAAGTACAAATTTTACCCTCGCTATGCAGACGACGAGGGTGCAAGTGGCGAAAAATGAGTAAAGACCACGGTGTCGTGGCTAGCTATGGCGAAGGACGAATCAATCCACATCTTGTGTTCTGATGATGATCTTTGTTATGATAGCCATGAAAAAAGGGACTTGTTTTGGTGTCTTCTTGGTTCTCTCATTCTTGTATTTTAACTGTTTGTGTTTTTTTAGTGTGTGTAGATCTTAAGAGGTTGTTGTAGATCAAAGTATTTGTGGTGAGAAGTAACAATACATATAAAGATAAGTTTCGTATCCTTTTTCTTTGAGTAAATTACACAGATCGTCCCTGTGGTTTGTCCAAAATTTCACGCATAGTCCCTCGAGTTTCAAAGTTGCGTGTATGGTCCCTCTGACTGCAAAAGAATAATACCTACGGTCCCTGAGATGGACGTCCGTCAATATCTCCGTTAAAGTACCCCCACGTGACTAAAACGTAAGGGTAATTCAGTCTTTTTACCTCAACACAGGGACTATACATGAAATTTAACTCAAATGTACTAAAACCCAAATCCATAACAATATCAAAACCCATGTACATAATACCAAATGATTCAATATACAAATTAATGAATTTAAGATCATAATACCAAATGATAAAAAAGAACAAAATGAAGTAGATGTTATAAATGATTAACCAAGCTGTGTTACACAAGGCTGATGTACAAACCCAGATTCAATACAAACCCAGTTCCGGCGACCTTTTTTGATACAAACCCGACCTTTTTTGATACAAACCCGACCTTTTTCCAATACAAACCCAGATTCCGGCGACCTTTTTCGACTACAAACCCGAAAGATCTAAACTCTTAATTTTATTCTAATTATCAAATGATCAAAGATACAAATGACTGACCGTTATACATCTTTTAAACTAACTCAATCTAACTATCAATAACATGTGCACCAACTTCCTAAAATAGCACCTCATGAACATCAACATTCTTCTTCTTAAGCATCCCTTTGTCCAAAATTGCTTCCACAGCTCGTAGCTTTAAAATGTGCAATTTCAGAGCAACCAACATCAGTTGCGTTTAATCCCTTGTCACTTAGTAAAAAGCAATCACTAATCATTAGACTCTTAAGCTTTTTCCATTCCTCCTTAATGGCATAAAGATACGTGTAAGCAAATCTCTCAAATACTATATAGTGCTAACGAAGCCCCTGCCAAACAGAAAACACTAACAGCAACCATAGCCTCGTAAGTGACATTAACACTTTGCACACCCAAATTTTTCACAAAAGACCGCCCATTTTTAATTGCTTGCAAGAAAGTTGCAATAAAAACCTCTGGTGAATCAAAAATAGCCTTCGATGCCCAAAAAAGTAGTAATTGTTTCTTTGTATCAGCAACTTTAGCATCCAAAGATTTCTTAAGCAGATTACTATATTCATCCAACCACAATTCTAGAACAAACCACAAAAAGATCTAAACTTTTACAATCTTTTTTATAAAACCACAACAAACCACAACAATTAGACCAACCCCTTTAATAGCAATCATGTTATTTCCTTTCCTTGATTCGTTCACAAACAAACTCAACAAACAAAAAATAATAGGCCCATGCCTTCTCATCCACTTAACAGCCATAATCCAAAACACAACAATTAGACCAACAATTAGATCGATTGGTTTTGATTATTGTTATGGATCTGGGTTTTAGATCGATTGGTGTGAATGGTGTGTGAATGGATTTATGTGGTGGATAGAGATGGTTTTGATATTGTAGAAGTAGGTAGATCGATTGGTTTATGTGGAAGAAGGTAGAAGCAACCTTTATTGGAAAAGAAGTGCTACGGAAAAAGACTGAATTACCCTCACGTTTTAGTCACGTGGGGGTACTTTAACGGAGGGACCATACACGCAACTTTGAAACTCGAGGGACCATACACGCAACTTTGAAACTCGAGGGACTATGTGTGAAATTTTGGACAAACTACAGGGACGATCTGTGTAATTTACTCTTTTTCTTTTCTTTTTTTTTCGTATCGTTATTTTAAGTTTTGCATGTTTTTTAATATGTTGTATTGTATTTTAATTTTAATGAATAAATTTTCTGTTATTTGAAAAATCGAATAAAAAAAATAAAATAGGAAATGATGGTACCCAAATGAAGTTGTAGTGTTTAGTAGTGATAAGGGTTGTAGAAGGGGTTGTGTTATGGTGATGTGGCACCACGTGGGCCCAAATGACAAGCTAAAGCTTGCCGCGACACCTCAAGCTCTAAATTATACTCACCTCCTTTGTAAAACAAAACCCACACCATTTATCTGTACCATGGCAATCACCACCGATTTATTCAAAACAATGAGTGGTTATCTTTTTCTAAAGTACACTTTGATTATTTTTCCTATCCGATGTTGGTTTCTCTATCTTAAGTTCATATCGTATCTTACATCTAAAAAAGGTAGTTATAGATTAAGAAAAAATATTATTTTATTCATTCATCTCTCTTCGTTTTCTTTTTCCGACCTATTTTTGGGTTATCACCGGTCATTATAACAACCGACGCATAAGGTATCGAGTTTGTCGTCGTCACAGTGTTGCATGTGGCTTCTCTAGGTAAAATCTTATGATCTCCTTTTCATATGCCAATAGTGTTTGTTGGCGTCACCCTCACACCACTACAACCACCTCCGCCGCCACTTATCCTCCCACCTCTGTCAATATGAAGCTTTTGTTGTATTTCGTAATAACAAGCTTATCATGTTTATAAAGGATAAACAGATGCAACCTTAAGGTGAGAAAAGGAGGTAAAAGAACCCACCAATGGAAAACGTGTCTTGAGGTAAAAGACATCCAACAAAGGAAGTTGATGGCATCACCACATGAACCAAGATCCAAGAAAATGTACTTATTCAGCTTTGACACTCTAAGGAAGATAAAGGAATTTCGGAAATTGAAAGGCATGAGAACAGACACCCAGATAAGACACGCATTACATCACTTATAATTATATACAGCTCACGTCATCGCTAGGCGGATGTTACTTGACCAAAACAACATCATATGGATGACATTTATATAAAAAAAACAAACAAAATACTCTCATTAGGTCATGTAGAATGTAATGCCGCTAAACAACCACTAATTCTATACGTTTTGTGTTAAGCGCAAACATACTTGCTGATTTCATGGGTCATATAAGCCGTGGATTATCTGGCTGTAACTATGTTTGAGGTTTCGTTTTTTAGAGACTTAAAACGGTATCAGGAAACACTAAAGACGACAAACCTGAAACATGGTTATATTTCATAACATCCAGTTACAAACTGTTCAGAACCATCATAGCCAACCAAATAATACTAAAATTATATCCACATATCGCTACCACAAACCAAAATCCCAGGCTTAAGACGGTGTTGAAGCAAACAGAAGCAATTAACGTAATTAATGAAAAAAGCATCCTGGCTACGACATTTACATATAAATACCCACAATAGGTGATATAGAATGTGACGCCAGTAAATGACAACTTATATTAGTTGTTTTCTATACATCACCCACATAATTGCTAATTTCATTGGTCCTATAAAATTTGTATTATCTGGCTGCATGACCGAACTAAAGTTAGAGCAGACTCTAAAGGAACCCCAAAAGATGGTAATATTTCATGCCACCTAGTTATCAAATAATCAAAATCATCATAGCCAAGCAAGTCAAGCTAAAATTATATCCACATACAACTACCATAAACCATAGTCTCGTACTTAAAACTGTGTTCCCTTTGATGCTGAAAAATTACAATAGTAAAGCAAACAAAAGTAGTTAACACAATGAACGAAACCTTTTCAGTACCACACGCCAATCGCAATCTCTTGCCACAACAGACACATGCCTGACACATGAATCGACACCTCATCCTATCAAGAATGACTGCCAAAATTATATACATTATTTCGGTAAAGCTAAACGAACAAAATTAAGAGAAAAACAACAGTTACAAAACAATGCGAATGTCAAAAAAATTAAACCCATATCACCTGTAACACAACAATCAACAACTCACTACTTAAGCATTCAATCATGCAATGCAAGAAAATATTATACAGTCTCAAATGATATCAAAGCATAATAAGAAATTCAAAGTTATCAGTCATCGTTGATTAATCATAAACAAATAGACGATCTACTTCACACATGTCCCATTTCATAAAATTCGTATCCGAAAGCTATCAGAAAAACAGGATCCATCGGCAATAGCAACAAAGCATGAATATGCCTAATCCCACGTTCACATAAATTCTAAAAAACATTTGAACCAGATGATCACAACCACTTAGATTACCTTATAAACTGTATAGAAACCGAACCCATGAACAAATATTAGGCGATAAAAGATGCGACAATATTACAAACCACTTATGAGCACATGTTAGCATTTAAAAGACAAATTATGGGTTAAACAAACAAAAACACATATAATAAATTCACCAACAGCATAGCATAAAAACTGAAATCCATCTAAAATCAATAATATACTAAAGAAACAAAACAACTTGCGACCACATATCACTTTCGAAAAACAATATAAAATCAACACTCATAAATGAAACTAATGGCATACATTAATCAAAATCATCAAAACTAAAATACACATACAATTCCAGAAACCCAATCATCTCTCTTAGAAAACCGGAAAACATCATACCCACAAGCCAACATTAATTTTTTTTTTTACTAAACACTACAATTTCAGCAAACCCCAAATATTTAAATAAAATAACCACAACTAGAGTTCACAAACCTACAATTTGGACATGTAACTGAAGATTTGTCTATGTAATCTTTCTCCTCTTTCAATTCTGAAGTTGGCGACAATATTCAGAAACTTAATCTTGAATCTTTATTTTCTACTCTCTCTGAATCGTTTGCTGGGAGTATTATGATTTTGTGTATGGATTATTGTAAATAACGATTTGATGCACACATGTTCTTGAAGGATTTTTGTTTAAGTCACGGCTGTCTCAATCGAGGACACATATAAACTAAATTAGATAGTAAAACGGCGTTGTTTTGGGCCAACGTTTTTTGCAAGCATGAAACGGCGTCATATGGAGGCACATAAAGAATTAAAAAAAAACACACAAAACGACGTCGTTTTGGAGGCCTTCTAAATGGCGTCGTTTTTCACGATAAATGTATAGTATAGTAATTTGCTATGTGATTTATCATTTTAGTCAGACAATATTGACATTCATTCATTTTCACATCTCATATAAATTATTGATTTTCGGTGTTACATCATCATCCATCAGAGTAATCTCTAAAGTCTAAACACTAGTTATAAAATGATACTATTTTTAGAACTTACGCACACACGAGATTTAGACATATAGTATACAACTAATAATATTTTAGTAACTTTGTTTTAAAGTTAAATATTGTCAAAATTAATAAATTCATGATTTTGTAATGTTTAAGATTTTCAATAAAATTATACTAAATTTTTAATACTTATATAGTTATAATACCCGTGCACGCACGAGTTTTTACATTATTTTTTCATTATGTGTTAGTATCAATTAATATTTTGTATAGATTTTTGTTGCACGAAGGACTCTGTTTAATTAACATGGTGTTTAGGTTGATCTTGTTTAAATTTAACAATTGATATCATGTTCTAGACATTATGTGTGTTTAGTAGCACATAAGGACATTGAAAAAACATGTGTCGTTGTTATATGTAGAATCTCGTCTATTTGTTTTCTCTCACAATAACATGTGAGGTCGTCCTTTCATTTTAATATTTTTATTCATGTTACTAATAATTTAAGCCGATTTTTAAACCAGTGCACAAGTTATACTTGTAAAGAGTAATGTAACATCTCGTCTACTCAGACCACAATATTGTCCGCTTTGCCCGCAGGCTCACGGCTTTGCTTTTGTGGCCTCATTTGAAGACTTCCCGGCAGGTCACCCAAGCCAGTACTACTCTCACATGAGCACGCTTAACTGCTAGTTCCTAAGAACCCCACTCGCAGTAGACCACAAAACGCGTTGTGTCATTGTAAGGCGAATGTAATCTTATGAACCCAACATCACTCCAGGCCACAGCCGATGTAGGATTTGCCTAGGGTGTTACAATCACCCCCCCTTAGGGACTCATCGTCCTCGATGAGGTTTGCCCTACCATCCCGAACGGCTCAGGAGTGGCTTTGATACCACTTGTAACATCCCGCCTACTCAGACCACAATATTGTCCGCTTTGCCCGCAGGCTCACGGCTTTGCTTTTGTGGCCTTATTTGAAGACTTCCCGGCAGGTCACCCAAGCCAGTACTACTCTCACATGAGCACGCTTAACTGCCAGTTCCTAAGAACCCCACTCGCAGTAGACCACAAAACGCGTTGTGTCATTGTAAGGCGAATGTAATCTTATGAACCCAGCATCACTCCAGGCCACAGCCGATGTAGGATTTGCCTAGGGTGTTACAAGTAATATCATGAGTCGTTATTGAATGCGGATAATTAATAAGATTGCTTTTTTCGGGATACCCTTACAGAATCTCATAAAGAGGAATAACATGAGTCGTTCGCATACCTATACTCTCGTGTATTCATTTACATTCACGGTAACTCGTGCTATCTTTTTTATATTTATACTTCCGTGCAAATACATTAGTTTAATATACCGATAATCTATAATACTTAAAGATTCAGTACACTAATTTAATGTGCAAGTGTGAATGTGTAAAACACAAAGTACGGTACAAACATGCTAAAGCTTCACAAACTCTCTCAATTTAATGTCCACAATAGGTAATTCGAGTTGCACTTCCATGAATTATGCATTGAATGTCATACGAGAACCCAAGGATCTCGTTAATGGTTGCATCTTTTTGCTTCCCCATCCATGAGTTACAAAAGAGTGCTTCACATTTACACCAAATAATGGGAAAGAATACTAAGCATGGTGGAGTTACAGACTGCATAAATGTGGCCTGTATAAATGAGGCATAAACTTCTTTACCTGCTCATACATTGTAACTGATTTCAATATATCTGACCAGAACTGAACATCCACAACAATATGTCTGCAGATATTCCAAAAGCCAGCTCTCCTGAACTTCAAACCAACATCAGCAACATGTCTGCATATCTTCCAAAGTCCAGCATGTCTACAGAGGTTGCAGGTACCAATTCTGAAGTTGCAAACATTACAAAGGCCAGCTCTGAAGTTGCAAACAACACCTTAGAATTGTTCCTTGATGGCCTGAATGTGGATGTGACTGACACCATTGTGGTCATGATCTGTAGGATATGGGATGTTAGTGTTGTGACTGGGCGTTACTTGAGTACTGATTTTGTGGTGTCTGATGCTAAGGTAAGCTTTAAATATTTTACTTACCTTAATCACATCTGATTTTAACACAACCTTCTTGCAGGGTAATGCCATCCATTGCACTGCCAAGGCATTTGTAGCACACAATTTTCTAAGGTTAAAAGAAGGTGGTATTTACTCTATTAAAAATTCCATTGTTCTGCCTAACAAGGAAAAGTATCACATTAGAAAGGATGATACCTTTAGGCTTCAATTTGATGGCTCAACAAGCGTGAAGAAAGCTTTGGTCAAGCCTGATGGTTTTGTCAGGTATCCTTTCCAGTTGGTAGATCATGACAGCATTGAACCTACAGACAACAAGTATCTCATTGGTGAGTTTCTATTGCTTTTAAGGATGTGCCATAATAGCTACATCTACATGGTATGGTTATACTGACATGTAAATGAATGCCTTGTAGATGTTGCCGGTTGTGTCACAAATGTAGGTAGGATAAACTATACAAAGACAGGCTCCAAGAATCTTGATTTCTACTTGGCCAATGAGAGGTTGTTACCAGTTTCTATCTACTATTATATTTATGCATCATAATTTTAAGTAAATAGTTAAATACGCTGAAATAAATTGGGGAAGTGCTTACCTTTTGTTGTAATTTCGTATTGTATGAAACAGGGGACAGTCAATTAGGGTCACCCTTTAGGGAGGCCTTGGTGATGTGTTGATTGAAAAGAAAGTACAACATGTGGGCCTTTGTCCTGTTGTGGTAACCTCGACAAGTGCAAGACATTACAATAGTAAGTGTTCATCATCTCTGCATTTTCCCATATTTAAAAACTTTTGCATAATAATTTAAAAGTGCTTATTACCTTCCCAATAAGCTTTATCTATCAAGCAGCTCATCCACAATGATTCTCGATGATGCTGATATTCCTGCTGTGAAAGATTTGAAATCGGGTAACAGGTAGGTAGTCATGCACTATTTGTGTTCATTATTGAAAAGTAAAAAAGTATCAGCACTCTTAAAATTACCATGTATTTGTCTGTTGGTAGTGAGGAGTTATCACAGTTAGATTCGCATGTTGACCACTCCCAGCCAAAGGAAGGGACTCTCGAGAACTTACTCATGTGGGCCCGCAATCATAAAATGATGTATGCCTCCTTTTTTAAGACCCCCATGTCTATACTTTTACCCCATTGCATACAATTTATAACATGGTTATTTTTCCCGGACCGCAACCTTCATCTGTAAGGCAAAGATCGACTGTGTGATGACAAGGAAGGGTTGGAGTTTCCCGTCATGTGGTGGGGAAAAGTGCAAAAAAGGTGCCACTCAAAAGGATGGAGGGTTTTGGTGCGATGCATGTGACAATCCAATTGCATACCCTATTTTGAGGTAATATTATGAATTATGAGTATGCAATGTGAGCTATAATGCAATAAGTAATATCGCTGACGTACCTCGTGCAACATATGCTTGGCAGGTATAGGCTTGAGTTGGGTGTGTCTGATGAAACTGCACAGACTGTTGTTGTGCTTTTCGATGACCCGACGACAAAATTGGTAAAGTGCTCATCATCATCACTCATGGAGATGGATGATGATGTAAATATGTAACCTGTGTATTGCTTCCCGTGTTGTTTTTACACTAACTTTCCTTTGCAGTCTCCAGATGACCACTCGAGTTTGCCACCCGCCATATCCAACATCATTGGCACAACCCATGTTTTTGAGCTTAAGTCCCATACATATTATGAATATGGAAGCTTTGAGAGTTTCACATGTTGGACAGTGGACCCAAGTGTGGAAGCGGAGAGTTCTAGCACCACTACTAATGAGACCACCAGCAAAGCACCTTCATTTAAAAGATTGGCAAAGGCTCCGTCTGTCTCCACACCCTCCAAACCTACTGAGGGAAAGAAACAAAAAAGGTTGTCAAACAATTTTACTGTTGATACCCGCATACAATAATCAATGCATAATGTCTTACCATGAACAATACATCTGAAATCATTTACATGATCTATATGATGGCATTATTTCAGTTTGGAGATTGGAGATTCAGACGCTGAGATATCATTGGACCCAACATCCGAGGTAGAAGAGGGTGTGTCAAGCACTCAATCTGATAAGCAGAAGAAAAGAGGGTAAGCATGTGCTCAGCATAAACTACACAGTCAACTACTGGCTTAACTTTGATCATATATTAACAAGCTCTTATTCGTATTTTATGTGTTTAGGTTTGTCGTAGAAGATTCTGAATGAAGTATCAGTCATGAAAAACAAAATAAGCATAGAAGCATCTCACAAATAATCATTTAGGAACAAAATAATATGTATGGTCTCAAATGTTGTTGGGATCCATTATCTTTATATCTTAGGCATTGCAGAACTCATCATTTGTTTGAGATTTAACATTACTTGAATTCTAGATAAACTTTGGTTACATTTGATTTTATCAAAAGTTGTGTTCATGTCACACCACATTTGTTTAATAATGGAATACTTAATTCAATTTGGACAATCTATCAAATATGTTATGCATCGAACATTTAGAATAGCAGACTGTAAATCACTTAAGAATCATAAAAGATACACTTCAAACAGTTTTTAATCAGTTTATTTTTAATATTGGAATACTTAATTCAATTTAGACAATCTATCAAATATGTTATGCATCGAACATTTAGAATAGCATACTATAAATCACTTAAGAATCATAAAAGATACACTTGAAACAGTTTTTAAGCAGTTTATTAGTTGAACTTACTCGTTTATAAGTAGATGGTTTGAAATTACCATCTATGTTTTAAACTTTTAAGCAACATCATATTTGGCATAACAAAATCAACATAAAAGAAAAATTCATGTTCCAGCTTATTTCCAACTAAACTACAAACATAAACTTGGAAAAAAAAAGGAATGTACAATCTTTACAAGCAGATGCCTTAACAGGGTTAGTCACATAAAAAAAACTTACTACATCTATATATGATTAATACTAGACGAATAACTACATAACTACATACTAAAACTTGGAAAAAAGCGTATACAAGCTTACAAGCAAATGCCTTAAAAGGGTCAGTCACATAAAAAAAATCTTGCCACATCTATCTATATAGGTCTAATACTAGATGAATACCCTAAACATTGATAGGCAACCTAAAAACTGTGTCAATTTACATACTGATAATATATCATGTGGCAATGAATAAAGTCAACATGAAAACTGTTTTACTTTGTAACATAAAACAGACATCATATGGCAGTAAATGTCAATAGAAGTTAAAAAATTTCTTATAAATATCTAATAATTTGACTTTATGGGAGACAAGAAGTTACAAAACCTTTTAGTAACTGCATTGAAACTCAAAGGCTTGGCAAGGCTTTAAAAGGTCTGATCCATTTGTTTGTTCACACATACATATCCACTATCTATATTCCAAACTCATGGCATTCAGCAGGGAGGTGATCGCTCAGTACTTTCGCATGCCAGTAACGCAAGCTGCAAAAGAGCTTAATGTTGGTTTAACTGCTTTCAAAAGGTATTGTCGAGATGTGGGTATTAGGTATTGGCCCCATCGTAAGCTTAAGAGTATAAAAGTAATGATTAACGATTTTCAGGTTAGGATTCAATTGAAGCTAACATTTTAATTTAAATTTTATATGGCAGAGCGTATTTTATGTGACATGCATTGAACATCGGTTGTCAATATTGACAAATAAAGAATGTTGTGCACTTTATAGTTGAAAGATTTCAGCCTAAAGTCCACCTCATTTTTCATTTGTTAATATTGACAAACAATGTTCAACATAGTTGCGCACTCTAATCTTCCCCTCGAATTCCTTTTGTTATCTCGATGGGCTAGCAAAGACTGATTAGATATCAAAAGGTATTTGAAAGGGAGCTTAGAGGTCCCAACTATGTTAATATTTGTCTACTACAACTGTATTCACTGCCATGTTATGCGTGTCCTTTGTTTGCATTCTAGGCTAAGAATGGAGGTGCACAACCTGTTGGGAAGAAGAAGAAGATAATAAAAATGCTGAAAGAAGAACAGAAGCAACTAGAAGAAAACCTGAATTTACAACTTTCAAAAAGCACCAAAAGTTTGAGACAAGCTTATTTCAAATATAGGTACAAAAAAAGGAAAACCAGGTCGTTAGTATTGTCGTTAAAAAACAAAATAGATTCAATAGAAGCTACACCGTTGCAGTCTTTATCTCCTAACAATCACTCAGACTATGAAGAGATGGATGATGGTTATGGTAGTGACTATGATGAACCCATAGGCTTGGTATTGTCATTGACAAACAAAACAGATGCAATTGAAACTACACCATTGCAGTCTATATTTCCTAACAATCACTCAGACTATGAAAAGATGGGTGATGGTTATGGTAGTGACTATGATGACCAAGAGTAGGTCAAAATTGATCTTGAGATCTTACAGTTTAAACTAAATGTTGAAATCTAAATTATTAATGTTGTCTACTTATAAGCAGATAAGCAGTTTTGTGGGTTTCAATGAATGTGAGACAACATATGCCACTATATTTCCACTTCAAATAAACATATTAAGGTTTGCAGTTTGCTTTTATCCAAACACTCAAAACAATTTATTTGCTGACTAGATATTCAATAAGCATATAAGCAATGCTATCAAAACACTCAAAACCTCTTATTGCTATCTAAAGAACTCAATAAACATATTTAGTCTGTAACCATATAAAAAAGGCGAACACTAACCTAAGTTACTTATAATCCTAACATCACTCACACCCGCCCCCACCTCAAATGCATTTTCCATCCCAAATCTGCCAACTTTTTTTGAACATACACTACTAGAAAAAGGGCTATCCTTGACTCGCTTTTTATGACCCACGCTAAAAGATGACGCGCAAAATTGTAAGTCAAAAAAAAACTGTCATAAATTGTAAAATCTGATGGATAGACGACATAAATTGTAAAATCTGAAGGATAGACGACAGGCATTTTTGTGTGTCATAAAATTCGTGTCATATCTAAATTTTTTTAAGAAACACGAACTACACTTTCATTTGCGTTTTATTATTTTTGTTTCCCGCTCGACGAAAACTTCAAACTCCCAAAAAATTTGAACCCCTCTACACTTTCTATTTTCTCAAAATAAAAACACAAAAACCCCATTTCTTCTTCCACACAATTCTGAATTCTCTCTCAACTCTCCACAACCCCATCTCCTCCCTTCCCCAACCGTGACCCCTCTTCTCCAATTAACTGCTGCGGCCAGTCAATTCTCGCCCCTTCACAACCACAATTCTCGCCCCTTTACAAATCTGTGGGTATGTATTTTTATAGTTCCATTTATAGATCTGTCAGTGTTTTTGTGTGTGATAATAGATTTGTGGGTGCGTGTGTGTGATAACAGGTGGTGTACAGCGATTTTATGGAGGTGGTGTACGACCCTGGTGGTGGCCGGAGGTGACGACGGCTGATGGTGGTGGAGGTGGGGGCGGAGGTTTTCTGAAGCCTTGGAACTTCTTCAGTCGGGTGCTTGTCTTCAATTAGAACACGAGCAGGTAAGTTTTCATTCCTAGTTCAATCCATTAGCATTAGAAAGTTTTTTTTTTTTTTTTTTTTTTTAATGTGCGAATGCTTTAATGTTAGGTTTATGTGTAAAACTTATTCATAATGCCTATATAGAAAGCAAGGCAGGATTTATGTGTAAAACTTTGTTAACGTAGCCCTCGACTCCCCATAGATCCTACAAATTTCATCAATAGAGTTTAGTGCCTTCAGAGTTTGGCTCCACCACAAGGCCATAAAGCCTTTGCAATTGCAATTTGATTAACTTTAAGAATGGTTTTTAATTCATTGGTACTTTCTGTACTAGGACTATAGTAATTACAAGCACTTGTTTTATTCTTTTTAAGTCATCTATGTAGGGGGACTTAACAAATTATATGCTATCAATGTGTAAGGTTAATTACCATGTTTACAAACCCCTGAGCTTTAGTTGATGTTCCAGTCCAAGTGATTGCTAGAAGAAGAAAGCAAAAACAATTTCTCCACACTAACAGTCAATGGGTGTACAACTACGCATTAATGCCAAATATAGAATGCGAGCATTTCCGTTTTACAGCTGACCGAATAACCTGTTGAGTATTACTAGTTGACACTATTCTAGTCATACAATGGAGAATAAGAATTTAATTTGATTTGTCAATCTTGAAGAAATGATGCTTTTAAATGTTGTCATATCTTGTAATGCACATTTTTGTTTGTCTGATGATCTTAGTACAGGTTCACAAGGCATATGTCAAAATTATTACTACTTTTTATATGGTTTGGAAGGGACATGGATATCTTACCCTGCAAATTAAGTTCTGTAGCATATTTATTTGGTATAGCATGTAGCATACAAAGTTTTGAGATTCTACCTTAGGAGTTAGGCTATGTAGTAATTTTGGAAAAATATTGCAGAAAAACAGCTAATGATTTGTATTGCTGAATTGGTTCCTCGACACCCTGGTAGAGTGAAGAAACAAGAAGCTGCATCATCTACTTCAAATGCTGCTGCCGTACCTTCGAAATCTGGCAAGGGTGGAAGAAAGAAGAGATAGCTCCGTTAGTTTGCAGCTTTCACAACATTCAGTTTGCACTTCCTTTTCTTTTGTTTTTATTGGGACCTCCTGTTTCTATATACAACTGGTTGTAGTTTAAACTAGGCCCTTTGGCTGCTTAAATGTGAACCATTAGCTTCAGTCTGGTGCACTTATGCTTGCTGACAATGGTGTTCGTTGTATTGATGAATTTGACAAAATGGAAGTCAGAGATCAGGTAACCATCTCACCTTTGGAACCTTATTGTTAGATTTTTGTTCTGCATATGCAATACTTGAATGTGCCACCATCTCATATTCATGTCAATTACAAAGGTTGCAATACATGAGGCGAACAACAAACAATCAATATTACATATAGTACATGTATAATTTGCATATGGTAGGCGATGTTGCTAAAAGTTTGGTCAAATACGTGATCTATGTATGCAGCTTATGATCACTACAGTAGTGTCGCTTAGCTTTGTTATCGGAACCTCGATCACATGGAGGACCTTGGCATTAATAGGTAGAAACATTCAAATCACACACTCTTATTATCATTTGGCTCGAAGTTCACTAGTTGAGATTTTTTTATAATTACTTGAACCTTAAATGACATATCAGCATTGTACGTTTGCAGGACTGGCCCCCTGTATTGTTTTAGTTACGGGAATGTTTTTCATACCCGAGTCTCCTAGATGACTGGTAAGATCTAATTTTTTGCGTGGTTAAATTCCCACATAACTAGTAATAAGAAAATCTTGTCTAACTAATGTGCAGGCTTAGACAGGTAACAATAAAGAGTTCCGTGTGGCGCTTAGAAAACTTAGAGGAAAAGATGCAGATATATCCGAAGAAGCCGATGAGATTCAGGTTCGTGTTCACAAATTTTTGCTTGATTAACAAAAAATAGTCATGGAAGGTACTGTTTGCTTGTAAAGGTACTGCTAGTTAGTACGGCTGGTTATGGAAGGTACTGTTTGCTTCGACCTACACCGCGACCCAACTAGGGTGCGCTTGGTTTGTTTATTACCTGCTATCGCAGCCCACCCCGAAGGGTGTGTTTGCCTTGTTCGCGACCCACCACAGCCCGCCAGGGGTGCGTATGAGTTGGCTTATTTTTGGTCCAACACCAGCCCCGACGGGGGTGTTTGGTTATGCATAGTTTCAGCCCATCTAGGGCGTTTATTTCTGAAATGATCTGCGCAGTGGGGGGTGTTTGTTTTACCTATTGCAGCCCCGATAAGAGTGGGATTTAGTTCGGTCAAAGAACCACCCAAAGGGGTGTTTGTTCCTATTTAAAATAGCCCTAAATGGGGTGCGTTATGTGAATTTATTTGCTGCAAAACAGCCCAAAGGGGGCGTATTTTGCTGCTGATTTTTCAGCATGTGTAAGTGAGTTTCATTGCTGATTTTTCTGCATGTTTAAGCATGTTTCATTGCTGATTTTTCTGCACATTTAAGTGTGTTACATTGCTTATTTTTCTGCACGTTTAAGTGTGTTACATTGCTGATTTTTCTGCACGTTTAAGTGTGTTACATTGCTTATTTAATAATTTTATCTTGTTTGTGTTGCAGTTATGCTATTAAGAAGAAGGACGAGATTGAACGAGTTGCCAAGGCAAATCGTTGAAGAAGGTTTATGGTATTTGTTTCTAGTGGTTTATCTTGGCTTTTGTGAGGAACACTTGTGAAAACAATTGTTTCATGATGGATTATGAGTTTAGATTTTATGTATCTGTTTTGGTACTTTACTTTGGTATATATATATATGAAATGCGTTATTTTGATATTTGTGTTTTTAATTTTGTATTATCAGGTTTTTAATTGTCATTTAATAGAAAATTAGGAACTGAAAAAAATTAATTTTTAAAAAAAAAATTAGGTTATGACACGCAAAAAGGAGAGTCATAAAACGTGGGTCATAAATGCGCGTCATAGAGGGATGACGCACAAATGCGAGTCATGAAGCTTTATGACTGATCCATCCTTGACTCGCATTTGCGCGTCATAAGACCTCTTCTTGACTCGCATTTAGAGTCAAGGATAGCCCTTTTTCTAGTAGTGATATCTTTTATTATTCAAATATGTTACTGACCATTCTAAAGGTACGCATCCACAAAAGATAATTGCATTAAAATTGTATAAAAATTGGGATTAATATCACAAGTATGCATGTGCTATAAAACCATATATTTTTACCAACATTAACCTTAACATGTTACTAAATAACTACAATTGTACCTTCTTGATAAATTAAATGATATACATATGACTAACTTTTCATTGGCAATCACACTTATTGCATCAGTTAAATTGTTACTACTTGAAAAGGTTGTATATTGAATATCTTCAACTTATAGACTACCAAATATCCATCATGCTATACAGCAAAACTGAATCACATTCTCAAATAAAAAATGAATAACTATATACTTGAATTTAACAAGTTTTCATACCTTGAAATTATTTATGTTCTTGCAATCATCTCTATCCTTATGTTACAGGTTCCCTAGTCGAAAATGCGATTAATGCATCTCTCACAGGCATGCTCCACAATTCTGTACACATATATTCAAATACAATAATCAGGCAGGATGGTAGAGTACAGAGTTATTTTGGTTTGATGCTGTCAAAAAACGTTGGATCAGATCCAGGTAAACACCCGTACTTATCCCTTCCTTCCATTAAGGATATAGACAAACATGGTAAAAATACAAATCTAATTAGTGTATGACGCATTATTAACATACTTACTTAGGACAATCGTCGACCCCCATCTTGACTGAAAATAGATATACAACCGAATGCAGCAGCATCTAGGGGTGTTCATTAATTGGTTACACCCAATAAACCGACCGAACCGAATGACTTTGGGTGAAGTGGGGTTGGCTTATTTGGTTTCGGTTTGGATATTTGGTTGCACCCGATAACGATGACGGTTAACTGGATTGGCTTTGGGTCCAATATCTTTATTCGGGTATCACCCGAATACCCGAGAGGTTTAGACCAATCAAAGAAGCTATTACGAGTATATAGTAAGGAAACTTTTAATCAAATATAAATGGAACGTCTTATACTTTTATTTAGTATGGAAATTATTTAATATTTATAGAAACTAATTATAGAAAACCAAAAATCTCGCATGCACATTCTTCTTCATTTCCTTAATCAACAATTTATTATATTTAAAAATGGCATCACAGAATGGTCTTACTTTATTTGCATGTGTGATTTTTTTTTTCACGGTTTGATACCTTGTCACAACCCGTAAATTCAGGTCACTTTCCTAACCTCGACAAATCACCATTCATGTCCATCATTCATCATTCATTTCAGCGTAACCGGTTTGGTTTAGCTGCAAAATTTATGCATCATCAGTAGGATCATTGCATACGGACTAGTAATAGTCTGCATATCATCATATTTACATTTTCATACTATTCCACTCGTAGGTTTATCAAATTAATATTTTTGTTACATTTGACGTTTTACGTATAATTACTTTTAATTAAAACGTTAACGCGCGATCAATAAATGTGACTAACACGTCCGACAATCCCCACGATGGTCCCGATATATTTTTATACTCATTTTAACATCAAGAAAATTATAAAATTCATTTACCCGGTATTTTGCGAATTTATTTAATTTATATCGTACATTTAATATAATTACGACGGTTTACGTAAAAACTAAACAATAATTACCCGAACACCCAATATTTGTACCCAACATATTTTTGTAATTTTTATGACTTCGTCAACTCCCGACTAACTCCGTTAAATTTTATTTCTAGCAAACGCGGTACCCGATTACACCTAAAACTAATTAAAATTACACACTTAAACAAATGTAATCACCACATGGTTAATCAAAAGAGGCCCCCCCCCCTCTTGTCCCTTTGTGCGCCGGCCATGAGCCCCCAAAAACACCCCATCACTTGTAAACTTCCTATCTCATTTAATGCACATCATATCTTGTCTAATATACCTACTTAACTTCCCTAATACACTTCATTTTAGATAATATCTCAAGAAAACTCTCTCATCTCTATATGTGTGTGTGTGTGTTCGGCATAACAAGAACAAGAGGAAGAAAACATCAAACTTTCAAGATCAATCCATAATCAAGTCCATCTAGTATTCCTTTAAGGGTTTTGAAATACAAACTCAAAGGTTTCTTAGGTTTTCATCATCTTTTTATCACTAATCTTTCAAGTAAGTTGTCAAAACTCATATTCATAATTTTACCAAGTTAATATAATGTTCATATCATTTTTATGCAAGATCTATATGTATATGTTAGTTATACCACTCCTTTTAAATCTTTTTGCAAGTTATGAGCCCTAGAAGTGTTTTATACTTAGATCCTTGTTAGATCTACATGGATGATGATGTTTAGGACCCTTGACACTTTAAAAAGATATATGGTAAGTTTTAGAAAGATTGGTTGTTGTTTGTGACATTTTTGGACAAGTTACTAACTAGAAAATCAAGTTTTAACTAGTATATAAAACATTCTGTCCTTAAAAGTGAAACGTGGGAAAATCAGTAGGTGTGAGATAATTTTTGGCCAAATATTTAGAAAATACATTCCGAGTCGAAGCCGTGGCCGAAAACGGGGATAAAAACAAGTTAATAACGAAGGAGATATGATTTTTCAAAGTTTAACGACGAAAACTAATTTTCAGAAAAATAACATGCTGTTACACGACTTTCGACGGACAAACTGAGGCGTTTAACGCGACCTAGATGACCCGAGCTACTGAAAATATATTAGTACATGTTTATACGAAACCACAGATATAAAGAACGTCGAAAACGAGCTAATAACGAACAAGATACACGCGTTTAAACATCGATAATATACCTTTCATTTTGACAGCTTTTTTTTTAACTAGGAAATGTTTACGTACTAGAAACTATATTTTTCACGTAACGACTATGGAGAACCGTAATTCTTACCCGTTGGAACACGTACGATCAAAGACTTATTAACACGACTATCATATTACATTTCATGTTTTCAAAACGCCGATACTAACACGAACGTTTTATACACTTTCTTACATGACTAGTTTTGACGAAACAAGTTGACATATTTATATCAAGTTTTGGAGAAACTTTACACATTAACGATAACTATTATTTTCAAAGTACGAGTGGTATAGGTTACATATACATGTACATGCACTACATTGCCTCATAATCTAAGTAGATTATGCTCATTCATGATAGGTAGCGGCTAGTGTACGCGCCTTGTTGTTCCTGTTCATCACATACTCATAGCATTGTTGTACCATCACTTGAGGTGAGTTTTCATAGCCCCGTTTTTCAATTTATTATTTCATTTCAAATCCCACGGGGGAGAATACATTGCAACCATTTTTATATGCGAGCCCTAGTATCAAATTCCTTGTACATAGATTAAGTTACCTTGTTGCCATATGAAAGTCCCCTATATCATGAACCGTTAATTTACCTGTAAGCGAGAGTGAGTGGATAGATCTATCGAGGGTGACGCCTCCATCCGTGTTGGCTTTGACCAACAACCGATAGCGGATGCATTTCATGTCTTTTTATTAGAGTGCCTGGCAAAACACTCTGAGGGGCACCACAGATTCAGTCATAGTTTCGGGGTCATGAGCTTAAGTCTATTGTACACCATTTTTATGTGACTTATGTCATACACTTTATACTTGTGGCTATCGTATACCTTCATTTTATTAAACCTATGATCTCTCACCAACTTTATGTTGACCGTTTTTAGCAATGTATTTTCAGGTAATTAGCTAGCGTGTGGACATGCATTTGGCTATTTTGGAGTCGCGGGGTCGACTTGCATCACTTATTTTCATGCACTTATGTAACGTTTGATCTACTATGGTTTTGTTATAAACTTGCAACATCATTTGGGACCTATGTTTTGTAAACTCTGATTTTATTTATGATCAAACGTGTATTTTCAAAACGACACTTTAGGTCGTTCAATATATCCATTGTATGAGACGCCATGAAAGTCACACCAAGGTATTCATATCCGCTGCCATTAACAGGTAAAATTCAGGGTGTGACAGATTGGTACCAGAGCAATGGTTATAGCGAACTAGGCTGTCCTCATAACCTAGACTATAACTACCCCAACGGTAGCGTCTTATCATTTCATCATAAGTGCATATTTATTATTTATGAGTTTCATTACATGAGTTATTCATTTCATTTTGCATTGTTTCCCCAGAGATATGTCTTCTAACTCCCGCCCGATTATCATACTTTCCGATGTGGACATTGAGGACGCTATGTCTTCCACTATACCCATGGTTACACCCGTTCAGCCTGCACCACTTTCACCACCTTTGGCACAGGATACCGAGGCTTTCTACGAGGATGAGGTTGCTCCTACTCCTCAGATTTCACCCATTGCACCACCTCTTGTTACCCGTCCTCTGACAGAGTCATCATCCCATACTTCATCAGTTCCAGCCGAACCTGTTCTTATGTTTCCTCGTCGCAAGACGATCATTGGTGCTCGTAAGAGCGTACGTCGTGTTACCACTACATTCAGGACACCAGCCATTCCTACACTACCACCATCATCAGATTTACCCACTACTACACCTGCTACTACACCTGCTACTACTCCCTTCACCTGCTCTATCTTTGCCGCCTAAAAAGCGTGCAAGATGCACTACCCCAGCCTTACCCACTACTCAGATTTCAGATATACCACCACCTGCACATTACCACATTGGAGAGAGCTCGCGGGCTGCTGCCGCGAGGGTACCCACTGCTCTTACCTTGGATGCCCAGCTGACTGATCAGCAGGGGCAGTTAGCTAGATTGAGTTACCGAGTAGATGAGATCCTTGCGCCTCGACTAGATGTGGTTGAGGAGGATGTGGAGGATTTGGTTCAGGGTAGAGTTTCTATTGATGTGTCTTATCATGGACTGGAGACACGTCAGCTAGCGCATCAGGAGTTGATAGACCAGTTGAGGGATGAGTTACCCGAGATTCGGGACAGAGCCGAGCAGACTCAGGAGGAGCTACGCCGCCAGGCTATTGAGTTGGCATCAGTTAGAGCTGCTTTGACTGCATCACAGAGCAGAGAGACCGATCTTCAGTTGCAAGTGGAGCAGCTGGAGAAGGTTGCTATTTCCATGGCCAAAGTGGTCAAAACTTGGAGGCGTGGACCAGGTGGACCAGGTGGAGCACCAGGGAGTGCTTAGTGTTAGACTTTATCATGTAGCTTGTACTGTTATTATCCTAGTCCCGGGGTGTGGGACATAGTTATGAACTTGTTGTCTTTTGGTTGTAGTACAAACAAAATGTATCAAGTATGACTCTACTATGTAGGATTTGGTTGTGCTATTATGATATCGGTCCACGTAGGCCGAAATTTTCATGTATGATATTCATGTGTTGTGATTATTTTATGAAATTTCATGTTGTGGTTGTTCTCATCGTGATTTCATTGTATTTATACATGTCGTGGTTGTATTTATACATGTTGTGTTTATATACATACAGGTTGTGGTTGTATGTACTTTGTGCGATAATCATTTCTAGTATGATTGTGGTTGATGTATTCTGTTGTGATGTACCAGAATTATGGCACCTAGGAAAACAAGATCCAAGGCTGCTGCAACGACTACCCCAGATATGACTCAAGCTGCTATCAGGAAGCTCGTTAGGGATAGTATAGCCGAAGCTCTAGAGATTGAAAGAGCCGCTGTTGCCGCAAGAGCTGCCGAAGATGCTTCTCGGACTGAAACATCGGGAGAAGCTAGCAACGGGACTAATGGAAAGAAATGTACGTACAAGGATTTCAAGAGTGGAGATCCTACTTTGTATAAGGGTACTGAAGGGGCTACTGCCATGGTTCGATGGTTCGAACATACCGAATCCGTGTTTATCTTATGCAACTGTCCGGATGATTCCAAGGTAAAGTTTGCCGTTAGTACACTCCGTGATCAAGCCTTATCATGGTGGAACTCTTACGCGAAGCCCATAGGGATGGAGAATGCTTACAAGATCACGTGGGATGAATTCAAGAAGCTAGTGACTAAGAAGTTTTGCCCAAGAACTGAAGTGAAGAAGTTAGAGGTAGAGTTTTATGATCTGGTAACCGTGGGGAATGATATCGAGACTTATATTAGGAGGTACCAAGAGTTAGCCGCTCTATGCCCATCTATGGTGCCTGATAATGAAAAGTTGGTGGAGAATTTCATTGGTGGCTTGCCCGAAAACATCCGTGGTGATGTGATTTCTTTTGATCCGCAAACCCTTGATGAGGCAATCAGGATGTCTCAAAAGCTCATAGCTCAAGTTCTGAAGAAAGTGACACCCGCCAACAACAACAACAACAACAATAACTCCAACCGAAACCGTAACAACAACAATAACACCAACAATTACCGGAACAACAACAACTACTCCAATAACCGAAACAACACCAACCATAACAACAACAACAAAAGGAAATGGGATAACAACCAAGGTAACAACGCCAACCAACCACCACCCAAGAGGCAAGAGACTGCAAAGGCCTATGCTGCAGGTCCGACAGAAAAGAAAGGTTACTCCGGTACTCTACCAAAGTGTAACAAGTGCCAAACACATCATAACCCGGGAGATTGCCCTAGGCCTTGTCAAAATTGTGGGAAATTTGGTCATCAAGCTAATGGATGTAGGTCTGCTCCTGGGGTAAACAATCAGAATCCACCGCCAACGTGTTATAGTTGTGGAGAAGTGGGACACTTTAGGAACAATTGCCCGAAGGTAAGGAATCAAGGAGGAATAGCTCGAGGGAGAGCTTACGTCATGGGTGGAGATGATGTCCGAGAAGACCCGAAGGTTGTCACGGGTACGTTCCTTGTCAATAATCGTTATGCTTCTATTTTATTTGATTCGGGAGCCGATAGGAGTTTCGTTTCACTTAAGTTTGCACCTTTACTCAACATTACACCAACCGCACTAGACATTTCATTTCAAGTTGAACTAGCTAATGGGTCTTTAGTTAGCACCAATACAGTTCTCCGTAATTGCACCATCAATTTCCTTAATCATCCATTCAACATAGATCTCATGCCCGTAGAACTTGGTAGTTTTGACATTGTCATCGGCATGGATTGGTTGTCCCGTCACCGTGCAAAAATTATTTGTGATGAGAAGGTTGTTCATCTTCCTTATGATGGGGAGACATTAGTCGTTCGTGGAGAGCGAAGTGGAACTAGACTTAGTATCATATCATGCATCAAGACCGCGAAGTACATCAAGAAGGGTTGTTATGCATTTTTGGCTCACATTACCGAGAAGAAGTCGGATGAGAAACGACTTGGAGATGTGCCAATTGTTAAGGACTTTCCCGAGGTTTTCCCGGAAGAATTACCTGGACTACCACCTACGCGTCAAGTTGAGTTTTAGATCGACTTAGTGCCAGGAGCCGCACCTGTTGCAAGAGCACCGTATCGTTTAGCGCCTTCCGAAATGCAAGAGTTGTCGAACCAATTACAAGAATTACTGGACAAGGGATTCATTAGACCGAGTTCCTCGCCTTGGGGAGCACCGGTTTTGTTTGTGAAAAAGAAAGATGGATCTTTCAGGATGTGCATTGACTACCGAAAACTGAACAAGTTGACGGTGAAGAATCGTTATCCACTCCCTAGGATTGACGATTTGTTCGACCAGTTGCAAGGTTCTAGTTATTACTCCAAGATTGATTTGAGATCCGGTTACCATCAGCTTAGAGTTCGGGAGGAGGATGTCCCGAAGACCGCATTTAGAACACGTTATGGACACTATGAGTTTCAAGTGATGCCGTTCGGATTAACTAACGCACCTGCAATATTCATGGACCTCATGAATAGGGTGTGTAAGCCGTATCTTGATAAGTTTGTGATTGTATTCATCGACGACATCTTAATTTATTCCAAGAGTAAGCAAGAGCATGAAGAACACCTCAGAACGATTCTAGAACTGCTCAAGAAGGAGCAATTGTATGCCAAATTTTCTAAGTGTGATTTTTGGATACGAAAGGTTCAATTTCTTGGTCATGTCATTGATAGTCAAGGACTACAAGTTGATCCAGCAAAGATTGAGGCAGTTAAAGATTGGGCTACGCCCAAGTCTCCGACAGAAATTCGCCAATTTTTAGGACTTGCCGGATATTACAGGAGGTTCATTGAAGGGTTTTCCAAGATAGCTAAGCCGCTGACCAAGTTGACACAGAAGAATCAGAAGTACGAATGGGGAGATAAGCAAGAGTCCGCATTTCAGTTGTTGAAACAGAAGCTTTGTAGCGCGCCGGTTTTAGCACTACCAGAAGGAATTGAAAATTTTGTGGTATATTGCGATGCATCACACAAAGGGCTTGGAGCCGTGTTAATGCAGAACGAGAAAGTGATTGCTTATGCGTCACGTCAGCTTAAGAAACACGAGAAGAATTACACTACGCACGATTTGGAATTGGGTGCTGTAGTTTTCGCACTCAAGATTTGGAGGCACTATCTTTATGGCACCAAGTGTGTGGTATTTACCGATCACAAGAGCTTACAGCATATACTTGATCAGAAGGAACTCAATATGAGGCAACGTCGTTGGCTAGAGTTGCTTAGTGACTACGATTGTGAGATCCGATATCACCCGGGAAAAGCTAATGTTGTAGCTGACGCTCTTAGCAGGAAAGAACGACCCAAACCTTTGAGGGTCAGGTCATTGGGAATGACAATTATTTCACCTTTACCATCAAAGATCTTAGAGGCTCAGATTGAAGCACTCAAAGAAGAAAACCGACCACACGAGAAGATTTATGGTATGCCCGAGAGCGAGAATGGATTTGTAAAGAGATCCGATGGAGTGTTATGCTTCAAGGACAGAAGTTGGATACCCCTTTATGGTGGAGTACGAGAGTTGATTATGCATGAGTCGCACAAGTCGAAGTACTCTATTCATCCAGGTTCTGATAAGATGTATCAGGATCTCAAGCAACTTTATTGGTGGCCCGATATGAAAGCAGAGATCGCGAGGTATGTTAGCAGATGTCTTACGTGTGCTAAAGTGAAAGCCGAGAATCAGAAACCGTCAGGGTTACTTCAACAGCCAGAGATTCCTCAATAGAAATGGGAGCGTATTACAATGGACTTTGTTACTAAACTTCCTAAGACTTCAGGTGGATTCGACGCTATTTGGGTTATAGTAGATCGTCTCACCAAATCAGCCCATTTCATACCGATTAGAGAGTCTTATTCCATGGACCAACTCGCTAGACTTTATGTCAAGGAAATAGTCTCAAAGCACGGTGCACCAGTCTCCATCATTTCCGACAGAGATAGTCGTTTTACTTCAAATTTCTGGAAGTCTCTACAAAATGCATTCAACACCAAATTAGACATGAGCACTGCCTATCATCCTCAGACCGATGGTCAGAGTGAGAGGACGATTCAGACATTAGAAGATATGCTCAGGGCGTGCGTGATCGATTTTGGAAATGGTTGGGCTAACCATTTGCCATTAATCGAGTTTTCTTATAATAACAGTTATCATTCAAGCATAAAGGCCGCACCATTTGAGGCATTGTACGGTCGTAAATGCCGGTCCCCAGTGTGTTGGGCCGAAGTTGGTGAAGTACAATTAACCGGTCCAGAGATGGTACGAGATACAACCGAGAAGATTGTTAAAATTCGAGAAAGGCTCGAAACAGCTAGAAGTCGACAGAAAAGCTATGCAGATGTTCGACGCAAACCATTGGAATTTCAAGTTGGAGATAAAGTCATGTTGAAGGTTTCGCCTTGGAAGGGCGTGATCCGATTTGGGAAACGCGGGAAGCTGAACCCGAGATACATTGGGCCATTCAAGATTCTGGAAAAGATTGGTCCGGTAGCCTACAAGCTTGAACTTCCGCCAGAACTCAGCAACGTTCATAACACATTTCATGTTTCAAACCTCAAGAAGTGTCTTTCCGACGAGTCGTCCGTTATTCCACTTGAAGAAATTCAACTAGATGACAAGCTTAATTTTGTGGAAGAACCGGTAGAAATCATGGACTGTGAGGTCAAGCAATTGAAGCAGAGTCGAATTCCTATCGTGAAGGTTCGCTGGAATTCTCGAAGAGGACCCGAGTTTACTTGGGAACGAGAAGACCAAATGCGACGCAAGTATCCACACCTTTTTCCTGAACCTGCTTCTGAAACCAACAACAATTGAATTCAGGGACTGAATTCCCTTTTGGAGGGGCGACTGTCACAACCCGTAAATTCAGGTCACTTTCCTAACCTCGACAAATCACCATTCATGTCCATCATTCATCATTCATTTCAGCGTAACCGGTTTGGTTTAGCTGCAAAATTTATGCATCATCAGTAGGATCATTGCATACGGACTAGTAATAGTCTGCATATCATCATATTTACATTTTCATACTATTCCACTCGTAGGTTTATCAAATTAATATTTTTGTTACATTTGACGTTTTACGTATAATTACTTTTAATTAAAACGTTAACGCGCGATCAATAAATGTGACTAACACGTCCGACAATCCCCACGATGGTCCCGATATATTTTTATACTCATTTTAACATCAAGAAAATTATAAAATTCATTTACCCGGTATTTTGCGAATTTATTTAATTTATATCGTACATTTAATATAATTACGACGGTTTACGTAAAAACTAAACAATAATTACCCGAACACCCAATATTTGTACCCAACATATTTTTGTAATTTTTATGACTTCGTCAAGTCCCGACTAACTCCGTTAAATTTTATTTCTAGCAAACGCGGTACCCGATTACACCTAAAACTAATTAAAATTACACACTTAAACAAATGTAATCACCACATGGTTAATCAAAAGAGGCCCCCCCCCCTCTTGTCCCTTTGTGCGCCGGCCATGAGCCCCCAAAAACACCCCATCACTTGTAAACTTCCTATCTCATTTAATGCACATCATATCTTGTCTAATATACCTACTTAACTTCCCTAATACACTTCATTTTAGATAATATCTCAAGAAAACTCTCTCATCTCTATATGTGTGTGTGTGTGTTCGGCATAACAAGAACAAGAGGAAGAAAACATCAAACTTTCAAGATCAATCCATAATCAAGTCCATCTAGTATTCCTTTAAGGGTTTTGAAATACAAACTCAAAGGTTTCTTAGGTTTTCATCATCTTTTTATCACTAATCTTTCAAGTAAGTTGTCAAAACTCATATTCATAATTTTACCAAGTTAATATAATGTTCATATCATTTTTATGCAAGATCTATATGTATATGTTAGTTATACCACTCCTTTTAAATCTTTTTGCAAGTTATGAGCCCTAGAAGTGTTTTATACTTAGATCCTTGTTAGATCTACATGGATGATGATGTTTAGGACCCTTGACACTTTAAAAAGATATATGGTAAGTTTTAGAAAGATTGGTTGTTGTTTGTGACATTTTTGGACAAGTTACTAACTAGAAAATCAAGTTTTAACTAGTATATAAAACATTCTGTCCTTAAAAGTGAAACGTGGGAAAATCAGTAGGTGTGAGATAATTTTTGGCCAAATATTTAGAAAATACATTCCGAGTCGAAGCCGTGGCCGAAAACGGGGATAAAAACAAGTTAATAACGAAGGAGATATGATTTTTCAAAGTTTAACGACGAAAACTAATTTTCAGAAAAATAACATGCTGTTACACGACTTTCGACGGACAAACTGAGGCGTTTAACGCGACCTAGATGACCCGAGCTACTGAAAATATATTAGTACATGTTTATACGAAACCACGGATATAAAGAACGTCGAAAACGAGCTAATAACGAACAAGATACACGCGTTTAAACATCGATAATATACCTTTCATTTTGACAGCTTTTTTTTTAACTAGGAAATGTTTACGTACTAGAAACTATATTTTTCACGTAACGACTATGGAGAACCGTAATTCTTACCCGTTGGAACACGTACGATCAAAGACTTATTAACACGACTATCATATTACATTTCATGTTTTCAAAACGCCGATACTAACACGAACGTTTTATACACTTTCTTACATGACTAGTTTTGACGAAACAAGTTGACATATTTATATCAAGTTTTGGAGAAACTTTACACATTAACGATAACTATTATTTTCAAAGTACGAGTGGTATAGGTTACATATACATGTACATGCACTACATTGCCTCATAATCTAAGTAGATTATGCTCATTCATGATAGGTAGCGGCTAGTGTACGCGCCTTGTTGTTCCTGTTCATCACATACTCATAGCATTGTTGTACCATCACTTGAGGTGAGTTTTCATAGCCCCGTTTTTCAATTTATTATTTCATTTCAAATCCCACGGGGGAGAGAATACATTGCAACCATTTTTATATTCGAGCCCTAGTATCAAATTCCTTGTACATAGATTAAGTTACCTTGTTGCCATATGAAAGTCCCCTATATCATGAACCGTTAATTTACCTGTAAGCGAGAGTGAGTGGATAGATCTATCGAGGGTGACGCCTCCATCCGTGTTGGCTTTGACCAACAACCGATAGCGGATGCATTTCATGTCTTTTTATTAGAGTGCCTGGCAAAACACTCTGAGGGGCACCACAGATTCAGTCATAGTTTCGGGGTCATGAGCTTAAGTCTATTGTACACCATTTTTATGTGACTTATGTCATACACTTTATACTTGTGGCTATCGTATACCTTCATTTTATTAAACCTATGATCTCTCACCAACTTTATGTTGACCGTTTTTAGCAATGTATTTTCAGGTAATTAGCTAGCGTGTGGACATGCATTTGGCTATTTTGGAGTCGCGGGGTCGACTTGCATCACTTATTTTCATGCACTTATGTAACGTTTGATCTACTATGGTTTTGTTATAAACTTGCAACATCATTTGGGACCTATGTTTTGTAAACTCTGATTTTATTTATGATCAAACGTGTATTTTCAAAACGACACTTTAGGTCGTTCAATATATCCATTGTATGAGACGCCATGAAAGTCACACCAAGGTATTCATATCCGCTGCCATTAACAGGTAAAATTCAGGGTGTGTGATTTTTTTTTTCACAGTTTGATACCTTGGTGTATTGACGAGCTAGTGATTTTACAAATATGTAGTTTATTGATTTGCTCTAACTTCTTAGTTCTTACATTGAGCTCTTCTGTTGATTTTACAAATTTAGATCATGATATGCGGAAGTCGTATAATATTGACATAGAATCTCGCAGAATGTTCTCCAATATTAAATAAAGTTAAGAACATGTTACACTTTTTATGTTGTCTAAACTATTTCAGTTTAATAGAGAACCAAACCAAATAACCCGAATTCTTATTTGGTTCGGTTTTTTGCACTAGCAGTACCAACTGCTATCTTTTTTGCGCAAGCAGTACTAACTGCTACCTTCTTTGAACCATGATGACATCAAATAACGACATATTATTAGCATCATTTATCCTATATTATTGACTTGTTTTATATCACTTTATATGAGAATTGATACTTAATCGTTTACTTTTGTAATTCTCAGTTATAAACAAGCATTAAGTAAAAGTTAATGATTTCGGACGGAAATTGGAGCAAAATGAATCAAGTTGGAAAAGTCTACTGAACTGAAGGAAGATGCGCCGTATCATTCTTGATAGATACGTCGTACATAAAGACTTAGACGAATCTGAGACCATTGCCTGACTTTAAAGAATGCGCCGCATGTATTTATCTCATGCGCCGCATATAAAACCTTGGTCAGCGAAGACGATCTGACTTATCTACTCCAGATACACCGTATGACATTCCTAACATATGGCACATCAATCTCAAGACTTCACCAAAGATTATCCAAGATACTGAAGGACATGCGCCGCATAAAGATACAAGTTACGCCGTATCTGAAGACGGTGAACGAATATTCTGGAATATAATAATCTTGGACCCCATGCGAAGTTACCTAGATACGCCGCATCGGACCAATCCGATGCACCGTATTGGCCATATACAATCTTAGCCGAGAAATCAAGTGAAGAATAGAAGCCCAATGAAGAAGTCAAGATTACATAATGATACTCGGAGATGTTTTCGTATTTTGGCCATAAAATCTTCATCCGGACTCCGTTTTAGGTGATTCAAGCGGCCACGGAAAGAGAAAAAGGAGATCTATATTTTTCAAAAGGAGATACGGCGCATTGGCTTTGTGGATGCGCCGCATCGAGGTCGGAACAGCAGCAGACTAATTTTGGTAAACCTTGGAGGCTACTCTTCCTTACCCCTATAAATACCACAGCCCTATGGACGATTTGATCATCATAAAAATCACTATTATCAGTTGGGAACAACCCCAAATCGTCCCCAACACCTTCTCCATCCACCATTGAAGATCGACGAAGAACATCTCCATACTTATCTTTGTGTATCATTCGGTTAGCATAATAAATTTGTCTATGAATTTCTTATGTTTAATTTTTATGTATACTTTATCTTTTGCTGAGATTATGGGCTAACACCCTTAGGTGTTAGCCATGTTTATGAAGTTTTATTAGTTTTTATGATTTTTTCGATGTGTTTGCTTTGTTATTGGATTGGGTGCTTGTCGATAAAAACTCGTTTATTGCTTATAACTAGTAGAAGTCTATGTAACTAGGTTATGATCCTTATAACTTTAATTGATGTGACTTAACTACCTGTAATTGTGGTTGCTTAGGTTGAGTTATTTGCGTGTTAACCCGAATCTCTATTAGGAATCATTGTTTGGCATAAACGGAACGTGTCTACAACCTAATAGGACTAGTAGCGTGTAATACCGAACTAGGTTAGATGGTTTAAAGCAATAAGTTAGTATTGATGCTAGACGAGTCACTATGATCATGTCCTCTTTCCCACCACGATGGTAGGTTATTTAATCGTGACAGGATTAATAATCGGATTGGCGACAAAACAATTGAATGAATTAAAACAAGTAGACATAAGCATGTATAACTATAAAATGGATTAGACTTGGCTAACCCGTTCTTCCCTATTGATATCGATCTATTGTACTATCCTTAGTTTAGATATTTATTTTATTGCAATTAGTTTAATTAAAACACATAAAATCGTGATAGCCTCTCAGGCTAAAACCCCCAAAAATATTTACTTGCTTTCTAGGTTAGAATAGTTAGTTTAGTAATTAGAATACCTTTAGATCATCTTAGCTTCGCTCCTAGTGAACGACCCTTGCTTACCTAAAAACTATCTACATTGATCGGGTACACTGCTCGTGAGTGTTTAGAGTCTATAGGTTAGTTCGGCAATAAATAAATTTAAAACTTGGTTGATTTTTATAGACCTAAAAAAACACATCAAGTTTTTGGCGCCGCTGCCGGGGAGTGATTGTTTTAATTTGATTTATTGGTATTTTAGTTTAGTTAGTTTTATTTGTTTCTGTGTGTTTCTGTCTCAGAAAGGCAATACGGCGTATCCTTGTCTGTGGCTGCGGCGTATCTGTCTTATATCAATACGGCGTATTGACGTTCTGTGACCAATTTTTTTTTATCGTTTTTCTTTATTTTTGTTTATTTAATTTTTATTTTTCGTTTTAGTTTTTATTGTTTTTGTTTCGGTTACTGCTGTTCTTGGTTGTTTATCTTTCAGGTAATAATGATGATGGATAATCCGGACATAACTATGGAAGAATATCTTAGGCTTAACAATGAAAGATCCTTGAGCAATAAAAAGGTTTACGATTGGGAAAGAGCAAGATATGGTGCACAAGTCATCAATGATAAAGAACCCACGATGGAAGAGTACTTATTATCAAAGCAGGAAGAGTCAGGGAAAGAAAGAAAGACATTGTCATTTAGACACACTTGGACTTTATCCAATGATGATGATGAAGAAGAATCATACGATTTTGGTGCAATTAGGTTTCCGGCAATAGTTATTGATGATGTTATTTCTCCGGAAGTTGCCCAAGATGAAGAAGAGTCACAAGTGTTTGATTTGAATGAAAATCCGGCAATTGTTTACAAAGAAGCTTATTCATCCGAAAGTGCTTATGATGAAAATGAAGATGAATTTGGAACAATGGTGTATGGTGTTATTACTTGTGATTTTTCACCCGAGTTGGAAAATATATTCTCATCATATCAAAAACACCATGATGATATTCCATCGGATGAAGATAACGAGTATTCTAATATTGAAAGTTTTGATTGTATTGTGTACGATGCCATACCGCAATTGCCACAACAAAATGAAATATTCATGCGTGGAACAAATGAGCCAGATTATGACCCCACAAAGGATTTTGAAGAAATGTGGGATGACTTATTTGAGGCGGCTATTCGGGAAAAGGATGAAATTACAAGACCACTAGTTGAAGATAGAGACTCACAAGATGAATTGGAGTCACTTACAACAAAAAGTGGTACTACTTTATTTAATATTATTAATCCCGTTACTAATAATCTTGCTAGTTTTCCTAAACAGGTTGCAAAACGAAAGAATGATGAGGTGGAATTTACTACACCAACTAATGATGAATATAAAGCACCTGTTATCAACCCATTTTTTGTTGAAATAGAAAAAGAATTCAAGGATGAGCTGATGGACACGACCATGATTGAAGAGGATGATTTCAATCCTATGAAGGATATAGAGGAACACGAACTTTTACTCGCCAAAGACCCTTTCTCATCTTTTATGGAAGTCAAGGGACGCCTTACAACCAATAGAACAAACGAAGAAGAAGGGAGATTCATTGATCCTCAACATACTACTCTCTCACATGTAATGTTCATGTCATCCAATTTAACAACCAAACCGGGTAAGGTAATGAACGAAGTACACATATTGCCAAGGTATTATCTTTACATATTCTATCCATCTCTAGTAGCAAATTTACACCGTTATGGTGCTTATTGCTACTATCACCCGCACTTGACCGCAAGTGGGGGGAAAAACACCCTATTGCCTAGTAAATAAGGGTGGAGTCAGGCTCGTGACTCAAACAAAAACAAGCGCTTCTTGGGAGGCAACCCATGCTTGTCTTTTATTTTGTTTTTAGTTTATTTTTATTTTCGTATTTATGTCAGTTGGTCAAATACGACGCATGCACTTTTAGTAGATGTGTCGCATTAACCCACGACGTGCATTTTAGTATTTCCTACAGGTTTTTGATGCGGCGTATCCAATATTCCATGGATACGGCGCATCGACACTCAGACCTGTAATTTTTTTTCGTATTCTTATTTTCCTAACCAATGATTAACGAGATGCTCTCGAGATTCTTTTTCTGTGGTCTCTATATTTTTACAGGTCTGGACAATTGAAGAGGTTTATGGACTCCCGCATTATATACGCTCGCACGTTTACATTGGAAGATCATACCGAGCAAATCTCAGGGAGTTCTCCGTTCTAATTCTTTCTGTCTCTTGTTTTTAATTTTAAATACAAACAACGAGGACGTTGTTTAACTTAAGTGGGGGGATGGAGAATTAGAACGTTACTTGTCCTAAATTTTCAAAAATATGCTTTAATCTATGCTTAATTATCAAAATTTAATTTTTTTTAGCATGTTTTTGTTTAATCTAAGTTGCATAGCTGCACACATAATTTTATTTTCAAAAATTGTGAACTTATCAAAATTCACAAATCTATGAGTGTGCCGGTGACTTGTAAACTTTAGAACTTGGCTTGTATACTATTCGAGACCACCATAATGAGTATTATTGATATAATTGGAGTGACTTGTCTAACGAGGTAAATTTCTAGGATTACACCCAAAAAGCCTATTATATGTTTTGTGTTATTAACTTACTACACTGGTTAGTTAACCCCCGTATAAACCCTTTGTTTACTCTCATTTTTAGAGTAAGATACCCCTAGAAAAACCCTCAGAGCCATTCCTTTCGTTTCTTACACCAATGTTTAAAATGTTTCGTTACACCCTTACACCTTAGCCTACCCTGTAGATTAAAGTCCGTGGTTAGTTACTTTAGGCAAAGTGTGTTTCCTTACAATTAACTGTGTTCGCGTGCGTAATTCATTATCTATGGTTAAGGTCGTGAAATTGCACAATGCAATTGGAGTGAAAGTAGATATTGTATAATTTGAGTCTTGTTATTTTTCGTGTGTTTACTACTTTCACTATTACTGTTATTTCTGAAGTCATGAAAAGTATGGAAAAATTATCCAGAGTTATCGTTATAGTGATGTGGTGAAAATTTACACATCTATGTTTATGTTAGTAATTTGAAAAAAAAAAAAAGAAAAAAAAAAAAATCGAAAAAATGAGAAAAGAAAAAGAAAGAAGAAGTTGGAAGTTTGTTTTTACCAACATTGTAAAGTTATGTAAAGTTATCATTATTGTTGTTGTACTATATTTATGGATTGAATGGGAGTTGGCCGTTATGGGAACGCCAACTAAGGTTTATTCTTTGATTGAGATTTTATTGAGTCTAATTCGTGTCTACCCAAAGCGTGAGTTTCAAGTGTCAAAGCGTGAGTTATTCAATGATATGAGTCTTATTCATGGGATGGTTGGGAAAGTAATTAACCACACTTAGGATTTTAATCTATTTGTTTTGTTTATTTTTCATTTTACACCAATTTATATCCCAAATATTATCCATACCCTATATCATTCTTCATCCAAACCTTTGATTTATTGAGATTAGGGATTTGAGCAATCTTAAGTATCGTAGTCGTGGATTCGACTATGTATTTATGATTTTGTCGCCCTTTTTGATATAATATTATTGGTGAAGATTACTTGGTCCTATCTTTAGCCTATTCGAGTTAAGGAATTGAGCAATTGCGAGTATCGTGGTCGTGGATTCGATCATGTATTTGTAATTTTGTCGCCTTTTCTGGAATATGAGATCGATAGAGATTAAAAAGGATGATCAACCCTTAACAAAAAAAAACCCTTTTTACCGCTTTAGACTTGTTACTCCTTAGCTTTAGTGGGGGAGATGTGTATCATCGCCAAGCTTATGATAGAATATTCGTCACGACTGGATAGTTAAACGATTAGATTTACTTTTATCGAAATATTTTATTTTGTTTCTAATTCGTTAAGTGTTTGGTTGTGCAATTATGATAAAACGAATAAATGCTTAATTGTTAAAAATACATCCTATTCAGGATACATTTTCATAAGTTTTAATCTAAGGTTTACTTGAGGACAAGTAAAGTTCAAGTGGGGGGATATTTGATGACATCAAATAACGACATATTATTAGCATCATTTATCCTATATTATTGACTTGTTTTATATCACTTTATATGAGAATTGATACTTAATCGTTTAATTTTGTAATTCTCAGTTATAAACAAGCATGAGGTGAAAGTTAATGATTTCGGACGGAAATTGGAGCAAAATAAATCAAGTTGGAAAAGTCTACTGAACTGAAGGAAGATGCGCCGTATCATTCTTGATAGATACGTCGTACATAAAGACTTAGACGAATCTGAGACCATTGCCTGACTTTAAAGAATGCGCCGCATGTATTTATCTCATGCGCCGCATATAAACCTTGGTCAACGAAGAAGATCTGACTTATCTACTCCAGATACACCGTATGACATTCCTAACATACGGCGCATCAATCTCAAGACTTCACCAAAGATTATCCAAGATACAGAAGGACATGCGCCGCATAAAGATACAAGTTACGCCGCATCTGAAGACGGTGAACGAATATTCTGGAATATAATAATCTTGGACCCCACGCGAAGTTACCTAGATACGCCGCATCAGACCAATCCGATGCGCCGTATTGGCTATATACAATCTTAGCCGAGAAATCAAGTGAAGAATAGAAGCACAATGAAGAAGTCAAGATTACATAATGATACTCGGAGATGTTTTCGTATTTTGGCCATAAAATCTTCATCCGGACTCCGTTTTAGGTGATTCAAGCGGCCACGGAAAGAGAAAAAGGAGATCTATATTTTTCAGAAGGAGATACGGCGCATTGGCTTTGTGGATGCGCCGCATCGAGGTCGGAACAACAGCAGACTAATTTTGGTAAACCTTGGAGGCTACTCTTCCTTACCCCTATAAATACCACAGCCCTATGGACGATTTGATGATCATAAAAATCACTATTATCAGTTGGGAACAACCCCAAATCGTCCCCAACACCTTCTCCATCCACCATTGAAGATCGACGAAGAACATCTCCATACTTATCTTTGTGTATCATTCGGTTAGCATAATAAATTTGTCTATGAATTTCTTATGTTTAATTTTTATGTATACTTTATCTTTTGCTGAGATTATGGGCTAACACCCTTAGGTGTTAGCCATGTTTATGAAGTTTTATTAGTTTTTATGATTTTGTCGATGTGTTTGCTTTGTTATTGGATTGGGTGCTTGTCGATAAAAACTCGTTTATTGCTTATAACTAGTAGAAGTCTATGTAACTAGGTTATGATCCTTATAACTTTAATTGATGTGACATAACTACCTGTAATTGTGGTTTCTTAGGTTGAGTTATTTGCGTGTTAACCCGAATCTCTATTAGGAATCATTGTTTGGCATAAATGGAACGTGTCTACAACCTAATAGGACTAGTAGCGTGTAATACCGAACTAGGTTAGATGGTTTAAAGCAATAAGTTAGTATTGATGCTAGACGAGTCACTATGATCATGTCCTCTTTCCCACCACGATGGTAGGTTATTTAATCGTGACAGGATTAATAATTGGATTGGCGACAAAACAATTGAATGAATTAAAACAAGTAGACATAAGCATGTATAACTATAAAATGGATTAGACTTGGCTAACCCGTTCTTCCCTATTGATATCGATCTATTGTACTATCCTTAGTTTAGATATTTATTTTATTGCAATTAGTTTAATTAAAACACATAAAATCGTGATAGCCTCTCAGGCTAAAACCACCAAAAATATTTACTTGCTTTCTAGGTTAGAATAGTTAGTTTAGTAATTAGAATACCTTTTGATCATCTTAGCTTCGCTCCTAGTGTACGACCCTTGCTTACCTAGAAACTATCTACATTGATCGAGTACACTGCTCGTGAGTGTTTAGAGTCTATAGGTTAGTTCGGCAATAAATAAATTTAAAACTTGGTTGATTTTTATAGACCTAAAAAAACACATCAAACCAGCAGTACTAACTTAAGTTAGTACTGCTCGTTATAACTTGAGCAGACTTCAACAATACACTAGCAGTAAAATAAAATACTCTAGCAATAGAATCTTTTATGCCTAGCAGTAGAATCTACTTGGTGTATTTTGCTTATCTTTTCAGTAATCCTTGTGTTTCATTCTTAATGTTTTTGATCATCAAATCTATGAAATATATAAAACCCAACAAAAGTTGCTAACAAACATGGACAATTGTCTAATCAGAGAAGCGATCGCCTTTGATATTAACAATAGTAAGACTGAACATCAACAACTTCATTCGTTGTTAAATCCCGAACAACGTTTAATCTGTGAAGATGTGATTGATTCTGTCTATAATCAAAAAGGTCGCTTTTACTTTGTTTATGGGCCTGGAGGAACAGGGAAGACATTTCTATACAAGACTATCATTGCGAGGTTAAGATCAGAATGAAAGATTGTGCCTGTTGTAGCATCTTCAGGTATGATTTAATAATACTCAAATTATTCAGTGCAATACTTATATAAAATTAAAAAAATATTCATAACTAAATCGTGTTCCTTAATTTATCTAGGAATTGCTTTGTTACTCCTACCAGGAGGGAAGACTGCTCATAGCAGATTTGTTATACCCCTCGAGTTATTGGAGAATAGCACATGTGGTATAAAACATAACACGCATTTAGTAGAGCTCATTCAGGAAGTACAATTGATTATCTGGGATGAAGCCCCAATGACTCAGAAATACGCTTTTGAGGCCTTGGACAAGACGTTAAGAGATATATTAGGGTACCATAACCCCGAAAAAAGAGCCACATAGTTGGAGGTATGACGGTCTTGTTGGGAGGTAACTTTAGACAAGTCTTGTCAGTCATCCCAAAAGCCAAAAGGCCCAAAATAGTTCAGGCTTGCATAAACCGTTCTGAGTTGTGGAAATAGTGCAAGGTCTTCACACTAACACGCAGTATGAGGGTCAATGAGTATACTGAAAATGGTGAGATTGATACTCGAAAGCAAGATTTCAATAAATGGGTTTTGGCTGTGGGCGACGGCAAATTGCCAGCAAAAATTAAAGAATGGGAGGATGAGCCAACATGGATTGACATCCTAGAAGAATTCCTAATTAAATCATGGGATTCTCCTATTGAGCAAATTGTGGCATAAACGTATCCGAATTTTATTACAAGGCAAACTGACGATGGTTATCTCAAAGAACGAGCAATTCTAACCCCCAGAAATGATGATGCTGATGCCATCAATGAGTATATGTTTAAAAAGTTAGAAGGTACATTTGTTACCTATAATAGTGCAGATGAAATCTATAAAGCATCGACAGAAACCCTAGACCAGCATACCTTATATCCAGTTGAGTTTCTAAATTCCTTAAATTTCCAGGGGATGCCACCGTATGCGCTCTACATAAAAAAAGAACTCCCCATAAAGATTTTGTGGAATGTTAATCTAAGCAAGGGACTATGCAATGGGACCAGGTTGATCATCACTGAACTAGGCCAGTTTTTTATACGTGCCAAGATACTTACATGATCAAATATAGGGGAAATTTTGCTATACACAGGATCATACTTACTGATGCGAGATTTTCAAGACCTCGAAACGAAGTTTTACAATCCTCCAGGCAGTGTACCTGATCGCTGTAGTGTAGTATAGGTAAATCCGAGGGATTGATCATTCTCTAGGGGAATAGTGTCGTTAGGTCAAGAAGTATGACGAGATAGGTCTAGAGGTGAGAGATGATTCTTTTTGTATTTTTATATTTTATGAAAGCAGTAAAAATCTCGAGTTTTAGAAGAGTGGGCGGAATTAGTTGCTAGTCAACTAACCTAAAAACTAATTATAACTGAATTAAATAAAAATAAAAAGAAAGAAAATACAATTGGTGACTTTTAATGATAGGGAAAAGCGTGTTCACTTATATTTAATTACTCCCTAATTATCTCCTATTGATCTGTCGAATTGTCACGTCCTTTTTCTAGTTGAAGCACTTTATTCCTTAATATCGGTCATGGGGAGGTGCCGAAGTCCCCAACTCTATGAATCTTAGTCTCCCCTAAAAACCTTAAAGTCTATTAAATTTTCTAGCATCTACAAGCCGCAATTCAAGCCAGAGGTCGGCCAGTTTTCTTAGCCTAACGCGAAGCAATCAACTAAACAATAGACGACAAATCAATATTCAACAACTAGGTTTCACTAGATCTAAGCAAACACAAGTAATCTTAAGCTAGCATGATAGATAGAAGAAAAGATAAACAAGTAATTAAACAACACATAGACATATTGAATGATTAAACGAGTAACTTATATTCAATGAAACATAAGTTTGGAGGGTTGAAAAACCCTTACAAAGCTGCTAAAATTCATCCTTAAACCCTAATCCAAGATGCACCCAAAGATGTCACACTAATAATGAAAAATAAAGGAAAATATATATAGGAATACAACTCTGACGGCGTCAGCTTATGGGTCCTGACGCCGTCAGCTCGCCGCCATTAGGGTTTCGTCTTGTGCAAGTCGCTGTTATGACGGTGTTACCTTGTATCTTCTGACGCCGTCACCTTCAGTCTGACGCCGTCCTCTTGTATAGTGTCTGGGACGTCTCTTGTTAAATTAACACGTGACTCTCATCTTCAGTTAACACTTGACGCCGTCAGGTTGTGGATCTCCAGAATTTGACTGAGGCGTCTCTTGTTAAACTTGAACTAAAAATCCAGCATAATCAACAAGTGACGACGTCAAGTTGTAGCCTGTGACACCGTCAGAGCTCCAGGTCTGACAGGTATTTCGCGACTTCGTCCTTTTCTTCACTTTTCCGTCCAAATACATCCAAAAAGTGTCGATTTCTAGATTTCTCGTCCCAAGTACCTAAAATGGAAAAAGAAACGATTTGAGGCAATATTTGATCATATTAATACGATTTTGGGCTTAAATGACTCCTTAAAAAGGTACCAAATAAATCCTTATCAAATATCCACACACTTGGGATTTGCTTGTCCTCAAGCAAATATGCTTTTATTCTAATCAATTTACAAGTTAGGGGTCATTTAAAATTAACATAAAAGTAATTACAACACATGATCGTTTCACGTTTGTCAAAATAAGCACGGAAATTACATACTAGCACCTCTTACAAAGTGTTTGGATTCTCACATCTCTTGGGTGTATAAAGTTATATAACATATGGAAACGGGAAAACATAACACTCTCTACCTGTCATAGTACATAGATTACCATAGGCTTGAGAACGAATCAAACCTCCACCACTTTGGCGTAAGCACCTAGGATAAACTATCAAATAGGTCTTTAAAGGATTGTAACGTTAGCTGTAAGGGTATAGAAACACGGCTTTGTTGGATAAGGGAAATTGATGTGTGTAAAATTGAGTGTATATTATGTCCTAATTTTCACTCAAATTTTAAATTTATAAAATACTTTTTACCGATTATTAAGAAAAATGCATACGAGCAAGTATACTCGTCCGTGTGTAATATGGTTTGTGGTAAATAGGGATCGTCCCAAGAGACTATGCGGTTTAAACTTAGCAATGTAGGTGGTAGCACAAGAAATAGTACTAAAGATTGTCACACTCTAAAGCACCGTAAATAGACAAATAAACAAACAATGGTTCCGAGTTCAATCAATCAAACGAACAAATACTTGTTTAGGAATAATAAACAATCGTGATAAAATGTTGAATATGTTTGGGTGAAACATATATGTAGAAGGCACATACCAATTTTCACAAGGTTTTCTAGTCAACGGGTAATATCAAGAAAATCCATGTTTCTACTAGTTTCACGGGTGAGTCCTTTCGGCCAATACATAATCCCATTACGCTAGCCCTTTGTGTTATCAAATGTATGAAAAAGATGATTAGTAACATTATTTCATACGAGTCCTTTCGGCCCAATCTCGTGATTAAATATTCTCGAATTCATTTAAAAACTTGAATACTTAATAGTTGTCAATTATCAAGTACCAATCCATTTGTGCACCAACTTCTTGGAATTAGACACTATTAGAACTTCTTTCGACCTTTAAATCCAACAATGTTTAATCAACAAGTTTTAGAACTCGAATTATATTTAAACAAACTTATGAGAACAATCACTTTTTCTAACCGACTAATCATTCATCATTCACACGAAAGTCTACATAATTCCCAAACAAGTATCACAAATTACTCCATAACAAGTTTCATCAACAAACGTAACATTTCATTCAATATCAAATTGTTCAACATAATAATTAAGTAAAAGAAAGTTACCCAAAACAAGACAACAATGAGTAAGAAATATAAAGAGTTATAGCACTCCTTAAAGCCTCCAATCGAACAAGGGAATTCTCCGCCTCTTCTAACAAGTATCACCAACTCTTCTTGGTAAGAATGACAAGAATTATTGAGCTCTTTCGGGTTGTATAAGATATGATCAAGACCTTATGTTGTAAGGCTTGATTGAGATTTGTTAATTATGTCTTGTCTCTATTTGTATATGATAATGGGGTGATTAGGGTCTTATTTATGCTTGAAATCACTCACAAAAACTGTCACAAGCCTTCAATAATCATAAAAGAGAGGAAATGATCGGACTTGAGTCATTATGGTAGTTAAAACCTTGAGTTAATGCAACTCTTCATCTCAGAAATATCTCAACCTGCGGTTCAGACTCGAACCTGCGGCTGGGATGACTGCTCAACCTCAGGTTGAGCTTTTGAACCTTGGGTTTTAATCTCAGCTTCAACCTTGGGTTGGGAATTGGTTTACACATGTATTTCAACCTTGGGTTGACATATAAATTCATTCTTTAACACTCTTTTAAGCACCAAATATTGACTCCATCTTTTATTTAAAATCTTCACAACCTTCTCTTGTACATCGGAAATAATCATAACATGAATCAATATCTTTGACGACGATCTTTTCTTGAATATTCTCTTAATCTCTTGTCTTTTCTTCGTCATTCTTTGATATTTCCTTGTACCTAGACCTGAACACATCTTAATACCTTTTAAGCGCAAAATGCTCATAAACATAACTAAATAATATACAAAAATATACAAATAACGCGACTAAAACATAGACAAAATGAGCGTTATCAAATCCCACTCACTTAAGTTTTGCTTGCCCTCAAGCAAAGTAATCTTTTGAAAAAAATTGTTTTCCAATAGCCAATCATCATGATTTTCAAAAAGTTCACCAATCGTCCTTATTGCCAAAGCAAAAGATCAAAAAGTGATTTTTATAATTTATACGTGAAATTTAAACGAAGTACTCGATCAATCTAGATAACACAACTAAGATCCTCACGAAAAGAAAGTAATAATATAATTCACTCAGCACTCATTTCTTTTGTTGGTGGTGTATTTCACTCAATTGCTCAGTCATGATTTCATTTCATACCAAAAGCTTGTACACGTATCAAAACTAATCCAAATCATGTAAGAAATAAATAAACTTATCAAAGAGGACTTTTATTCGGGTTGAAATGTTAGGCTAAGGGTTAATATCAACTTATGCTCAAATAACTACTGTACAAACATAATAGATCTCTAGCACGCATTCTTGATTTATTCAAACAACGGATGGTCACTAAAATAAAATACCTTAGATCGCTAGCGCGTTATTCGATCACTCAAGAACCAGATGGTCAATAGAATATTCATACAGTCGATCTCTTCACAAAGCAAAAAGGGTTAGGATAAGGTATGTGATTATTTAGGTGATTTAGTAATGTAACAATAATCAAGTCAAATACCAAAAATCACTTGTTGCAAAAAGAATCGAACCATGTATCCCAAAATGATTATATCCTCCAAATCAACTTTTCCTTTCTCTTTTATTTCTTTCATCGATCACCATATATAAATATAAACATATCACGTCTTAGCACATTGGCTAATCGATATCTCAAACATACTTCATTCTACTTCATCTTCATAATTAAAGCACATTGACTATATATTTCTTTTTCATCATTTTTTTTCATATCCCCCACACTTTGGATGAGCATATACCTCAAAAATACAAATAAGAAGTAGCTACCTTCGTCTTCGTCGGAAAGGTATATCCGAAATACAAAGTGTAAACTCATAATCATCAAAAACTTCTTCACGCCAACAACAAGTAATTCATCAATTTGACTTGACAAAAAGGTTAGGCTAAAGTTTAAAGGTGTAAAAACTTTTTGTGTTTTCTTGATGTAGCAAAACGAAAAGAATGGCTCAAAGGGGTGAACTAAGGGTATCAAGCGCTAAAAATGAGCGCTAACAAATGGGTCCATAAAAAGTAGTTAACTAGCCAATGTGGCTAGCTAATATATCAATTTATGTAAATGGAAGGCCATTTGGTTGAAATCCTAAGTTGCCTCTTATCATTTAAATTTATTTATATCACACGAATGTGACCTTACTTTGGAATTCATAATGCGTAATAAGCACAAGTTCTAGAATCAATTCAATCACCGGCACACTCATAGCAAGAAAATAGAATTTAAGCATAAAGATATGCTTCAAATGATAGGCTCAAATCCTCACATATTTGTAGAATGGGCTATAAATGCACAAGTAATGTTATCAACCCCAAGAACGGATCGCTTCACTTAATCGAGATACGTTAAAAATTCCAAATTGTAATTTTATGCTATTGGAAAATTTCAAGTTGTTTTAATTATATATAATATTTTAGGTGTAAAAACAACTAACTTCCTTAAGGGCAATAAACAAACTCCAAAATAATCACAAAAATTTAAAAACTATATCATTTTCACTATTTACTTCCCTCCCCCACACTTAAGTTTTGCATTGTCCTCAATGTGAAAAATTAACTTCAAAACAAAGGAAATAGGGAAAATAAAATAGTAAATGATATCACCGAGAAATCCTGCGAGATCCATATTTGGTATTTAACGCATAAGTAGGTCATTCCAAACTCCAAAAAATGTACCAACCATATGAATGAGCAATAATTTCATGGTATCTCAAACCTGAAAAATAAACACATGCACAAAACATACAAAAACAAACACACAAAAATAATAATAATAATAATCATAATACTAGATAATCCTAATCAAATATTAAGAATAAAAGTAGTTCCTAAAAAAAAACATAATAATAATCCTACATACCATAAAAATAATAATAATAATAATAATAATAATTAGAAATAAAGTATGAGAGAAGATAGAATAATTGTCCGTCACACATCATAAATAAACCTCGAATGATAGTCAAAATCATTCATCATCCATGTCATCACAATCATCCCCTCGATAATCAACCAATGCTCCAATGCCATAACCTCCCGACGATGTTCCTGCTTCATAACCTCTTGATCCCATGAACCCCTCCTGATTAACTTTATACCCTTCATTTCCTTGAAATGCACTTGACGATGTTGGGAAAGGTACATGTTCCGATGGATATGGTGTATATAGGTATGGGTAAGGTGGAACACTAGGCGGTGCATAAGCCATTGGAAACGAATATGGTGGAACACTTTGTTGACCAAGGTATGTGAGAATCGGTGCACAATAATCCAATTGATGTCCAATCCTCATCATAGTCATATCTCTCCAAACTTCTCTTCTCTCAACTTGTGGCAAGTTCGCATGCCAGTCACCCCATCCCGAATCTAACCCCGATGGTTGTTCCATATGTTGTGGTTGAGGTTGTAGTTGTGGTTGGCTACGAGCCACGTTTGCAATGGTCTCAACTAAACACATCCTATCATGATCGAGCAACCCTTGCAAACTCTTCATGTCAAGCTTTTCAAACTCTTTCATCACCGTGAACCTATTCAACTCACTAGGTGTATCATACCCCAAACTCTTTCCAATCTTCGACACATAATGGCCCCCATTAATGAAACCATGCTCGGACATAATAGTTGCTCTTTTGGACAAGTAAACTGCCAAAGTCCATACCACATTCATCTTTAATTTCTGTCCATCACGATTACCCATAATCATCTCAATCAACCACAAATCCGGTTGATGAACTTTGTCATGACTATTACCCCGGTGCACAAACGAGTTCACAAGCATCTTGTGCAAAAGCCTCGCCATCGGTAAATAAATTTCTGTCACCTTTGGTCTTGAACTATTGGGATCTCCAATCTCATTCCAAATTCTAGTACCAACATACTTCGGTGGCTCCCTTTCCAACTTACTAAAGTGAACAACAAACTCCTCTTCATCAAGGTCATTGTCATCATACAAACCAAGTAATTTCCCAAACTCCGGCAAAGTCAACACATGGTTATCCCCACACAATCTAAACCGAATACATTTTTCTTCCAAAATATTATTCAAATTTACCTCTTGGTTGAAATAAATGGTGGAAAAGAACTCCAAGCACCATTCCTTGTAGATTTACTTTTCATTGATCCTCAAAGCGAGCTCCAAACTAAAATCCTCAAAAACTCCATCGTCATACTCCGTGCTAACTTCCAGCAACTTTTCTAGAGTCTCATAGAGGTTATACTTCTTGATCAAGCTCCAACTAACCAACTTTGGTACCGCAATCTCCTTCCTTTGTAACTTAGCCAAACGGCTATTAAAACAAGTTTTAGCTTCCTTGCTTAGTTTCCCCCATTTCAAGTGTTCACTATTGATTGGCATGAGACTAGCTTCTTTTGTGGTTCAACCTTGTTTCGCGTACAAAGCAATATGTGGGTTCTCTTCCTCTTGACGAACACATTTCTACAAAAACACAAAACAAGCACACAAGAAATGTTGGAGCTAAAGGTTAACTTGTAAGATAAATTAGCAAAGCAAATTTTTTTTTTTATAACAGTAGGTCTGAGCCGCCCCGGTTGGATTCCCAGCCGGTGGTTCAGAAAATATGTTGGGACAGAAAGTCTGAGCCGCCACGGTTGGGTTACCAGCCGGCGGTTCAGATTTTGTTTATGGGACAGAAACACCCAGCCGCCGCGGTTGGGTATTGAACCAGCGGTTGGGTTGGTCAGGTGGGTCTCCGAACCGGGGGTTTAGGTTTCAACCGCAATTCGCTGCACATCAACATCAAACCGGGGGTTTAGGTTTCAACCGCAATTCGCTGCAATCAATTGGAATGATGTTGAGAGTGTTGGTGCTTGTGGGTTTTTTTCTTTTCTTTCTTGTTTGGAAAATTTGAAGACTCAAACCGTGGGTTGGTATTTCAACCGGAGGTTGGGTTATCAACCGCGGGTTGGTAAAATATTTAGCACAAACCCGACTTAAACAAAATCGTGTCTTAATTCCTTAACATTTCCAAATAATTTTTGAATGATTACGACAACTCATAAACACTTCAAACATTTCCAATAAACTTAAACTAAGCAAACTAAACAAACTAAAAAAAACAAAAAATTCAAACTTAAAGTACTTCATATTATTAAAAGCTTATAAAGCTTATAAAGCTAAAACATACTAAAAATAACATAGAAATGCAAAACATAACAAGATAAACAAAAATAATTAAAATGCAAACAATCATAATAAGGCTAATCAAAGACAAAATGAGCGGAAGCTTAGCAATAAGCTTCTTTATTCCTCCAAACACTTTCTTCAATCAAAATAATTCCCAAACCGTAGAATATCTTCCGAATTGAACTTTCCCGAAAGTACCCTATCGGTTTCCCTTGTCTTAAACGCACGAGTGAAACGACGTCCACTTGGGCTAGTGATCTCAATCTTAGTATGCCAATCTTTGTCTCCCTCAACTTTTTGATACTTGCTATGACCATCGGATGTCCATTCAATATTCTTGAGTTTGATTGGCAAAGAACCAAGAAAATCAACCATCTTTTTGTACACAATTATGTTTTTGAAAGGATTGAAATAGTTTTCCATAGCCAAGGCACGTTCCATATCATCCTTAATATGTTCAAACGATGGTGCGGTTATTCCATATTTCGGGTTTCCTTCACTATCATGGCTAATATCAAACATGTCCAACCAATCTTCCTCATCCGATTCCTCATCCGCTAGAATCTTGTTCCTTTTCTTAGCATGGTAAATTCTCCTAGCAACTCCATCATCAATCTCCATTGTTCCTTTACCATTATCAATCACGGCTCCAATTGTACTCAAAAATGGACGACCAACCAACATAGGCGTCTCCTTATCAATGGGCACATGTAAGATCAAGAAGTCACACAAGTAGGTTTGGAAACCTATTTGTAGCCTTACGTTCTTAACTTTTCCATAAGCTTTAGCCATGGTATTGTCCGCCATCAACAAAACATCATTAGAAGGACAAGCTCTTCCTAACTCCAAAAGCTTATAAAGTTTATATGGCATGATACTCACACTAGCCCTGGTATCAGCCAAGGCGTTTATTGCGATGGTTCCATTAACTTTGAGCGGGATAAGATAATTTCCCGGATCCTCCTTCTTCTTAGGCAAACCTTTCTCCATAACTTTCTCTTCTTCCTCTTCCTCAATCACACTTTTCTTGTCAAGTTTCATCTTTTCAACCGAAATTTCATCAAGTAACTTCCTATAATGAGCATAGTGTTCCAAAACATGGAGTATGGGTTTCTCATTAAGTAATTCCTTGAATTTTGCGGTGATTTCTTCAACACATTTGGCTTCATCAATGGTTTCTTTGGGTGGTGTTTCTTTTGGTGAGGGTGTTGGGTTGGAAGAATTTTCTCCCTTGAGTAGTGTAGTAGGGTGTGGTAGTGAGGATGGTGAAGGTATAAGAACTTTGAATGGTGGGTATTTTTGTTTTAGATGAGAAGCTTTTCCCATCTTGACTATTTCCGTGCTCCCTAAAGTACCATCTTCATTTTCACAAGCCTCTTCCATTTGCTCAATCAACCAATCAACATCCTTATCATCTTGCAATTCCCCAATCTTAAGTTGCATCTCTCCTAAACCAAAATCAAGAACACACTTGGTTGCTACCAAGAAATTCCTTCCAAACACAACGGAAGGGTCCGTAGTGTCTTCATACTCATCAACAATCAAATCCATAGTAAAAGTGTAACCATGAATCTCAATCTTAACATCCCTTGCTATCCTTCTATTGTACTTGTCCACTTCATACTTGCCATCTCCAAATTTTTCATAAAATGCATAAGTCACATAGCTTTCACTTTGTCCAATATTGCACTCCGCATCCCAAGCTCCAAAACCTTCGATTCCACAAGGCGTAGAATACCTCATACTTGGTTCATCATATTCCCTTAACTTAGCTCGAGTGAAAGTGATCACCCGTGGCTTTTCCGGTTCGCATTCCATAAGTTCAACATCTTTTCCTTTAGCTTGCAATTCCAGTTTCTCCACATCAACCATTTTCTCCATTCTTTCCATAACATCTCCAACATCCATCAATTCCATTTCCATATTGTCCAAATAAGCCGACACTTCACTAAGCGAATCCATAACTAAAAATAAACTAAACATTCATAAACAACAAATCCAAAACAAACATTAGGGGTTAGTTAATAAAAACTAAACTATTCAAATAAGAAAACATAAGTAAATATCTAAATCTATTTAAACAAAACTACATAAACAAGTTTCTTAACAAACAAAAAGGAAATATACAAAATAATAATAATAATATATAATAATAATAATAATAATATATATATATATATATATATATATATATATATATATATATATATATATATATATATATATATATATATATATATATATATATATATATATATTTTTAGAGAAGCACTTTTTGGCGGTTTGGTTCGTTCGGTGTTCACAGAAAGATCCCAACCGCCGCGGCTCAAGTCCGAACTGGCGGTTGGTGGGTTTGTTGTTCTCAGAAAGTTCCAGCCGGTCCGGTTCAAATCCGAGCCGTCCGGTTTGGTGTTTTGGTGTTTCATAGAAGGTCCCAACCGCCGCGGTTAGGTTTCCAGCCGGCGGTTGGTGCATTTTTTCAGAAATTTTTTTCTTCTTTTAGACAAACTTTATACTAAAACCAATCAACATAAAATAGAATAAAGATGAGATTAACAAATGAAACTAGAGCATATCAATCAAAAACACTTAACAAATCTTCAATCAAAGAAAACCAAACAATCATAAGAAACAAAAATAAAAATAACTCTAAAATCATGCAAAAACAAGAACAAATTCTATGCTACTATTTAAAACTAAACTAATCTAAACTAATCTAAGTAGTCCCCGGCAGCGGCGCCAAAAACTTGATTCATGTAAAACCGAGAGAATATTATGTCCTAATTTTCACTCAAATTTTAAATTTGTAAAACACCTTTTTACCGATTATTAAGAAAAACGCATACGAGCAAGTATACTCGTCCGTGTGTAATATGGTTTGTGGTAAATAGGGATCGTCCCAAGAGACAACGCGGTTTAAACTTAGCAATTTAAGTGGTAGCACAAGAAATAATACTAAAGATTGTCACACTCTAAAGCACCGTAAATAAACAAATAAACAAACAATGGTTCCGAATTCAACCAATCAAACGAACAAATACTTCTTTAGGAATAATAAACAATCGTGATAAAATGTTGAATATGTTTGGGTGAAACATATATGTAGAAGGCACATACCAATTTTTACAAGGTTTTCTAGTCAACGGGTAATATCAAGAAAATCCATGTTTCTACTAGTTTCACGGGTGAGTCCTTTCGGCCAATACATCATCCCATTATGCTAGCCCTTTGTGTTATCAAATGTATGAAAAAGTTGATTAGTAACATTAGTTCATACGAGTCCTTTCGGCCCAATCTCGTGATTAAATATTCTCGAATTCATTTAAAAACTTGAATACTTAATAGTTGTCAATTATCAAGTACCAATCCATTTGTGCACCAACTTCTTGGAATTAGACACTATTAGAACTTCTTTCGACCTTTAAATCCAACAATGTTTAATCAACAAGTTTTAGAACTCGAATTATATTTAAACAAACTTATGAGAACAATCACTTTTTCTAACCGACTAATCATTCATCATTCACACGAAAGTCTACATAATTCCCAAACAAGTATCACAAATTACTCCATAACAAGTTTCATCAACAAACGTAACATTTCATTCAATATCAAATTGTTCAACATAATAATTAAGTAAAAGAAAGTTACCCAAAACAAGACTACAATGAGTAAGAAATATAAAGAGTTATAGCACTCCTTAAAGCCTCCAATCGAACAAGGGAATTCTCCGCCTCTTCTAACAAGTATCACCAACTCTTCTTGGTAAGAATGACAGGAATTATTGAGCTCTTTCGGGTTGTATAAGACATGATCAAGACCTTATGTTGTAAGGCTTGATTGAGATTTGTTAATTATGTCTTGTCTCTAGTTGTATATGATAATGGGGTGATTAGGGTCTTATTTATGCTTGAAATCACTCACAAAAATTGTCACAAGCCTTCAATAATCATAAAAGAGAGGAAATGATCGGACTTGAGTCATTATGGTAGTTAAAACCTTGAGTTAATGCAACTCTTCATCTCAGAAATATCTCAACCTGCGGTTCAGACTCGAACCTGCGGCTGGGATGACTGCTCAACCTCAGGTTGAGCTTTTGAACCTTGGGTTTGAATCTCAACTTCAACCTTGGGTTGGGAATTGGTTTGCACATGTATTTCAACCTTGGGTTGGCATATAACTTCATTCTTTAACACTCTTTTAAGCATCAAATCTTGACTCCATCTTTCATTACAAATCTTCACCACCTTCTCTTGTACATCGGATGTAATCATAACATGAATCAATATCTTTGACGACGATCTTTTCTTGAATATTCTCTTAACCTCTTGGCTTTTCTTCGTCATTCTTTGATATTTCCTTGTACCTAGACCTGAACACATCTTAATACCTTTTAAGCGCAAAATGCTCATAAACATAACTAAATAATATACAAAAATATACAAATAACGCGACTAAAACATAGACAAAATGAGCGTTATCAGAAATTTACTGGTGGCAAGTCAATCTTTTTAGTTAATTACATGTATAGTGAGGCGTTGCTAAGCCAAGACTCGACTCGACTCGCTAACAACTAACTCTTTTTGCATTTTTCTTGACACTATTTTTACTTAAACAAAAATGAAAGACAGGATGGTAGTCCGTATGTTTTTTATCTTGTCTTTTTTTTTTTTTTTTTTTTTTTTTTTTTTTTTTTTTTTTTTACATTTTTCTTCTTCTTTTTCTTTTTTTTTTCAATTTTTTTTATTATTTTATTAGTTTATTAGTATTTTATTTTATTTTTTTCATACATTCTTGCCCTACCATCCAAAATAATACATCAAAGGGATTTTGCAACCTCCCTACACTTGAACTTTTACATGAATAAAAACTAATCTAACGACCCGAATCAAGAAAATCAAAACACGTGAAGTACCTCAAACATTAACGCACATATTGGGGTAAGATTCCCATTACTCCATAAAAAGCTAGTACTTTTACCCATGAGTCCCAATCGTCCCGAAACTGTATTTACAAGATATGACTCGACTTAGCAACCATGTAACCAATTAGACAATTAACAACGGGTTTAACACAAATGTTGTAACAATAATGCACTAAAGGCGAGTGCATACAAGGAAGGCTAAGGCGATTTTGTTGTACATTTGGGGGTGGATTGTAAACAATGTTCTTCATTCATACTTCGGAATCCACCGAAATATCACGAGAACCGCGAAAAAGATAGGCTCTGAGGGGTGGTGTACTAAAAGTGAGTACATCGCAAATTTGTGGGTAAATTATTTGACTTTATTGGTCAAGTAACATGGCTCATCGGTCAAGTAATTATAAAACAGGTTTAAAACAAGGGTTATCCTAATGCCTCTTATCATTTAGTAAATCCTAACTACATGAATGTAGTCTCACTAGCGGTCTCGGAATGCATCACAAACGCAAGTTCTAGAATCTATATACTACCGGCACACTCATAAGCATTAAAGGTAAATGCTTTGTCATAAAGATCTAAAGGCGAACCTCACATTTTTGGGGTGAAAATTTTTGAGTGAAAAGGTTTTTGTGCTAGCTATATAATTCCTATCCATGAGACGCTTATTAAGACTAAAGTTTCACTACTACATGTTGTAAAAAAATTTAAATTTGGTGCCAAAATTGCCCTAACAAGTATTTCTTTTAGTTTTATTACACATTTACTCTAAGGCAAAACAAACATCAAGCGAAGTTATAGTTTCTAAGGTATCCCATTTTACCCTCCCTACACTTAAATTGAACATTGTCCCCAATGTTCTTGAAAAGTATCAAAGTTATGATAACGGGAAAAATAAAATAGGTGAAAGAAACTAATACTCCCCTGATTTGCTCGGCATGAACGATGTAAAAACATGGTTAAATCCTTCTCCAAGAAAATAAACTTCAAATAAATGCTCATCATACTTCATCTTTTATCTTCTTGTTCAATGTAACCTGTAATTCACTAAGAAAACAAACACAAAACCTCGCATAAAATCGGCGGTAAACACTATATATATAAAAACTAGTTTGTAGAAAGCAATTAAGATATAATGCTTGCAAAATAAATGTCTACAGATTCCTGGAAATTTACGAATTCTGGAAATTTTCAAAAATCAAGCTCCAACAGAAAAACAAAATCCTGGAAAACTGTGCTGCTACAGTGCCTGACGTCGTCAGGTTATAGACCCTGATGCCGTCAGGTATGACCTGACAGTATTTTTGCGTTTTGTTTCTGGAAAATTTCTAGAAAAATCTAATTAATAAAACCTGAAAAACTGCAAAACATTCATTATGACTCGATACAAGCATTCGACTCTAACAAACACACAAATATATATGCTAATCAATAATTGTTAAGTTTCATGTTCGAATTCATTCTTGTAAACCAATGTGATCTTCCCTACACTTATCTTTTTGTAAAATACCTTTATATGTGATTAAGCCGAGATTAAAAACAAAATAAAGCATTTTCACAAATAATTCGAAACATGAACGATAAACAGTAATGATGGATCATATATATGAAATCAAAAATAAAAACAAACAAACTCCCAAAAAGCGCTTTTCTTTATTTACGAGTCTTGTAGCTAGACTCAAAGTCATGACCTATTAACCTATGTGAGTAAGTTCCTCATCGAGGACATCTTTCGGATCAAACTTTCCTTTTAGTACGTTTTGTTTGGTATGACTTTTCAAACTTCTCTCCATCGGGATCATATATGGTCATCTTGATGTGCCATGATCCATCGCCTTCTTTTGTTGGCCTATTCCAATTCCACTTATATTCTGAACTCTCACTCTTCTACTTATTCATTCCTAAGTTAATTGGCAAGGCTCCTAGAAATTCAATCATCTTCCTAAAAACTAAAGGATCCTCAAATGGGTCCACCTTAGTATCCCTAGCCAAAAGTTGTTCTATAGAGTGTGTTTTGTTCAGGAATTCCTCTTCTAAATAGAATGGGCGTTGAGGTCCAATGAAATCTCCATTAATCCAAGGGCCATACCTTAATGGTTTCCTATCCATAGATACCCAATGAGGTATTTGTTCCTCATCATTGTCATAAGCAGGTTTCTTGACATCGTAGACTGTCCTAGTATCACCTTCCCCTACAGCTATCTTAGACATCTTACAACCAATCATAGCACTAGCGGTAGCTAAGAATCCTCTTCCTACTAACAATGAGCATGTAGCGTCACTAACCATATCATGGACATGGAAATTCACCAAAATAGTTAATTTCCCTATATGTACTAACATGTCCTTTATTATCCCTACCGGATAAGCGACACTTCCATCCGCTAAACCAATTATCACTTTTGTTTCTTCTAACCTTCCTAAGTTGAGAATGTTGTAAAGGGACAACGGAAGTAAGTTAATGCTCGATCCTAGATCCGCTAATGTATCAAAAGCTTCGGAATTCCCTATCCTACAAGGTAGAACAAATATAACCGGATCATCTAACTTCTTAGGCAACTTGTTTTGAACAAAAGCGGTCCCATTCTTACCCAACTCAAGTCTCTCCTTATATTTTTTCAAAAGGGCATTGTAGTAAGGAGCATTTGTTAAGACATCAAGAACCGGACGTTCAAGATAAAGATCTTTGAATTCATCGTCAATGGTTGAGTTAGGTTCTTGTTTAGGTGGTGTTTCAATCACTTGGTTTACTGACACATTAGTTGGTGTATTATCTTTTTGGTCATTTTGAAATATTTGAGTTTGTTTGAAACATTTGTTTATTGCATTGACCGAGTAAAATTGAGGACAAGAACTAGGAGACGAAACCGATGAGATGGAGTTAACGTTTAGTTTCGGGTTCTTGACGGTGTCACTCGGGAGTGCTCCCAATACTTGATCATTGAAAACCTTTAACATGTCGTCAATTTTGTTAGTCATCTCGCTTTGTTGTTGTTTAAAATCGGCTTCAAACTTGGTCAAACGAGCTTCTTGAGATGCCATAAAATTGGACACTAACCCTTCAAGATTATTGGAATTGTTGGAAGGATTATCGTTGAAGGCGCGGTTTGAGAATGAACCATTTGATTGAAAACGATTAGGTGAATTTGAAGGATTGTTTTGAGATGAGTTTTGGTTTTGTTTCCACCTAAAGTTTGGATGATTCTTCCAAGAGGGGTTGCATGAATCACCATAAGTGTTTTGCTCGGGTTTGAAAGTGAACCACTTATCTCCCGCCCCGTCGGTACGCGAGGATGCATAATCTGCAAAAGCTTGTTCAGGGAGTTCCATGCAATCACGAGTGTCATAGGGACCACTACATAATTTACACGAAGAAGTGATTTTGTTCACTTGACTTGAAGGTTTAGGAGCTTCGTAGGATTTCATGAGAAACTTGACTTGGTCTTCAAGTTCCATGATCCTACGCTTAAGTTATTCGAAGGCAAGGATATTGCCTTGACCGTTTTGCTTAACTAGCGGGGGTCATTCCAACATTCATTGTCATAGAGAGCTAGATCTTCTATGATGCCCTACGATTCTTTCGCATTCTTGTCACGTAGCTTGCCACCGGCCACTTGGTCAATGGTTTGCCTTGTGGACTGATTGACATGATCATAGAAAATTTGGATTTGGAGCCAAAGATCTATGCCATGATGAGGGACTTTTTGAAGTCAGTCCTTGAAACGAGTCAACGCTTCGTAAAGAGTTTCACCTTGACGTTGTTGGAACATCAAGATGTCATTCCTTAGCTTGGTAGTTCTCCCTGGTGGGAAAATTTGAGCGAGGAAACGAGAAGTGAGATCATCCCAAGATGTGATAGATCCCGCGGGTAAACGCTCAAGCCATTGACTAGCTTGGTCACGTAGTGAGAATTGGAAGAGACACAATCGCGTTGTCTCTTGAGTGGCAACATCAAGGTCTATGGAATCTACGATTTTAAGGAAATCCTTGAGATGTTGGGTTGGATCTTCGGAACGAAGTCCATGGAAGGCACATCTGCTTTGCACCAACCGGATGGTGTCGGATCGCAAGGGAGACACATTGCCTCTTTGGGGGAGCTCAATGGTGTTTCGATAGCCTTGGTGGCTTGGTTTGGAGTACTCACCAAGAGTACGGGCTCGAAGTGGGTCTTGGTTAATTGGTAGGTCTTGGTGGGGTTGCTCTTGGTGTTGTTGGTGTGGTTGGTGTTGTTGGTTGATGGGGTCAAAGATACCTTCATTCACCATGGTGGCAAATGAAGTAGATTACAAAACAAAGGGCACGAAGAAAAGATAGACTAAAGAAAGCTAATAAAAAGGAAATAAAATCTCTCTTGATAGGAATCTAGTGAGTAGGCCTAAACGAGATAGAAATTGAACCTAAGCAATAACTATTCCCCGGCAGCAGCGCCAAAAACTTGATGTGAGATTTGCAAGACCTCGAAACGAAATTTTACAATCCTCCAGGCAGTGTACCTGATCGCTGTAGTGTAGTATAGGTACATCTGAGGGATTGATCGTTCTCTAGGGGAATAGTGTCGTTAGGTCAAGATGTATGACGAAATAGGTCTAGAGGTGAGAGACGATTCTTTTTGTATTTATATATTTTATGAAAGCAGTAAAAATCTCGGGTTTTAGAAGAGTGGGCAGAATTAGTTGCTAGTCAACTAACCCAAAAACTAATTATAACTGAATTAAATAAAAATAAAAAGAAAGAAAATACAATTGGTGACTTTTAATGATAGGGAAAAGCGTGTTCACTTAGATTTAATTACTCCATAGTTATCTCCTATTGATCTGCCAAATTTTCACGTCCTTGTTTTAGTTGAAGCGCTGAATACCTTAATATCGGTCGTAGGGAGGTGCCGAAGTCCCCAACTCTATGAATCTTAGTCTCCCCTAAAAACCTTAAAGTCTATTAAGTTTTCTAGGATCTACAAGCCGCAATTCACGCAATAAATACAATGAGAAAAACCATTAGTGCACTCTACGGTTGCGTTTCTAAGACGTTCAAGCCAGTTACATGTAAGAGGTCGGCCAGTTTTCTTAGCCTAACGCGAAGCAATCAACTAAACAATAGACGACAAATCAATATTCAACAACTAGGTTTCACTAGATCTAAGCAAACACAAGTAATCTTAAGCTAGCATGATAGATAGAAGAAAAGATAAACAAGTAATTAAACAAGACATAGACATATTGAATGATTAAACGAGTAACTTATATTCAATGAAACATAAGTTTGGAGGGTTGAAAAACCCTTACAAAGCTGCTAAAATTCGTCCTTAAACCCTAATCCAAGATGCACCCAAAGATGTCACACTAATAATGAAAAATAAAGGAAAATATATATAGGAATACAACTCTGACGGCGTCAGCTTATGGGTCCTGACGCCGTCAGCTCGCCGCCATTAGGGTTTCGTCTTGTGCAAGTCGCTGTTATGACGGCGTTACCTTGTATCTTCTGACGCCGTCACCTTCAGTCTGACGCCGTCCTCTTGTATAGTGTCTGGGACGTCTCTTGTTAAATTAACACGTGACTCTCATCTTCAGTTAACACTTGACGCCGTCAGGTTGTGGATCTCCAGAATTTGACTGAGGCGTCTCTTGTTAAACTTGAACTAAAAATTCAGCACAATCAACAAGTGACGACGTCACGTTGTAGCCTGTGATGCCGTCAGAGCTCCAGATCTGACAGGTATTTCGCGACTTCGTCGTTTTCTTCACTTTTTCGTCCAAATACGTCCAAAAAGTGCCGATTTCCAGATTTCTCGTCCCAAGTGCCTAAAATGAAAAAAGAAACGATTTGAGGCAATATTTGATGATATTAATACGATTTTGGGCTTAAATGACCTCATAAAAAGATATCAAATTAACAATTATCACTTACTAACACACAAACAAAATGGCCATTCGTGATGAAACGACGACAGTTCCCTATAAAACCATGCTACGCACTGACCATCAACAAAATTCAAGGCCAGTCACTTAATTATGTGGGCCTTTATTTACCAAATCCCGTGTTCAGTCATGGACAACTATATGTAGCACTATCTAGAGTCACAAGGCCCGAACGACTAAAAATTCTAATGATAGAAGACGAAAACCCAGGGAGACTTTTAGCAACCTATCTTAAGACACCTATGTAATGTTTTCATAATGATTAGCCAGCATTGATTGAATTTCAAACATATTAGAACCACAATTTCATTCCAAGTGTTGCTGTCAGGAATAATCAATGCAAACACACGCAAATCTATAAACATAAGTACTCAACATCTTCTGGCCAATCTTGATCCATTGGGACGAGCGTTTGCTAGGGATCAATGATTCTATTTCTTAACAGAACTATATATTCATGGGTCGCCAACAAAGGCTAGCCACAATGGAAGATGATTGACTTGAAGAAATCTACAAAATGTGTAAACTCATTTCTTAATGTGCTCAGGTGCTGTCACTATAACATGCGACTGATAATGAGTCCATTATCAAGCTTAGTAGTCACTTGCATGTGTTTAGGAGTTATGCGAGGTTTTTATAAATCGATGGACTCATTATCAAAACCATTTCATTGCAACAACTATTAACCCTCAGGACTCAAACATATAATCAAAATCAGTTTAACTAAACATACAGACTAATCAGATACTCACAACAAACACCGATAATCCGATAATCCCTCCAAACAACAAAACATCGTAAATTAATCAACTTTAAACGAATTAACACATTTTGAAACACACCCATTAAACTAATCAGGCTAAAATGCAATTCCAACTTACAAAATCCAATGAGCATGTAAATCAAAAAACAATACCTGAATAACTTAAGCAACTGCCAAATCAATATTCAGATTAATGACCAAACAATCAAACCCTTAAAGATTATTGTTTGATTACATTTCTATCGCCTGAATCTGAAACCCCTAAAATCGCTAGAGCGATCTATTTCACCAAGATCCATTTCTGTGTGTGTTTTATGGTTTTGTGTGTAAGATAAATAGTAAAACACACAATAAAGACTAAATATGTTACTATTTTAAATAATAATTTTAAAAAATAAATGTAAAATTAAAAAAAAAAAAAAAAAAAAAAAGAAAAAAAAAAAAGAAAAAAGAAGATGCCATAATCAAATACAGAATTAGATTAAAAACTGATCATTGATCAGTTATACTTCCATTACTACCATAGTACCATCCAAATAATTACAAACAAAGTTCATCAACAAGAAGCTTCACAATAAAGAGACTAAGACAAGCATAAACTGAGACCAAAACACAAAAGCAATAAATGAGAATGATATAAGCATCTCCATTTTCATCAGACCCCATCTTGGTTACATGGCCCTCCTTCTCAATAATTCCTTTACGAGCTTCAACCAGGATTGAAGTCAAAACTCGAAGCCTCTACTGCTCCCTCTCCTGAGTTTCAACAAGAAAATCCCACGCCTTGGTAGCAGCATCGTTGAAAGGCCCAAATGTCTCAGTCTCCTTGATATTCTCTTCACGTTTCTCTATCTTCGCTCGAAGTTGACTGCATTCTTCCCCAATGCGAATCAAGAAACCCTCATCTCCAGTCATTTCCTGAGAAAACAAGAACGTGAAAGCATCACTCAGATCATCTGAACCACAGACATCTTTCGACTCATCGATATTCAGAGTAGCAGCCATTGATGTGATTATCAGAGGGAAAATTCTCAAAAAATAAATGGATGGAAATGAGTTTGAGTTTACCAATTGTCATTAAGCGTGTTATATAAGCTTTTAATAAATTGGGTGTTACAAACAAAAAAACAACCGAGAAGGCATCATTTTACATAATAACACCCATTTAATTGAAGTACACTTCTTCTTCCCCAATGCATAACTATCATTTCAGCATTTAACAAAAAGATTTAAAAGTTAACATAAAACCCCTCATATTTAACATTATGACAAATAAGGCCCTTAAAAAATACAATGCATAACATTAACATACTACACCATTTTAATAACCATATCATAGCACAATATTATTTCGTAATTGATCTCAACAACCACTTAAATTTAACATATTACCGAAAAAGGCTAAGTCTAGACATAAAAGTTACCAAACAACTAATGAAACTCATTCATCTTAATAGCATTAGCAACTTCCTCACGAACACCAGCTTTCGCTTGATAAAACAAATCATTTAACTTTTCAAGCAATACCCGATGCCTCTCTTGAGTATTTCTCAAAGCATCTAGCGAGTCCAAAGCAACACCACGAGCACCTAAAGCTTCATGTTCGCCATCATGTTATGGTTCTTCGCCATTACCCACCTCAAATGCTGACAACAAGCAAAAAACAATTTGGAAAATGCATCATCTTCACCTGCCTGTTGTACAAACCACAAACGCATACAATCATACAATTTAGAAGAACCAACAACATTCATCAAGTTCTCTAACATCTCGAAATCTACCATTGGAAAAAAAAATATCAAAGTACAAATGGTTTTATAACTCGCTATGACAAAAGTACAAAATATATAGCCAAAAAATAATTTATGTAACTTATTCGTATTAAAAGATTACATGTGAAGAGACTCTTTTAATTGTAACATCTTGGAAAAAATCTCTTCACATATATTCTTTTAATGTGAAAAAAATATTTTAAATACTATAATTTGTAATACCATCACAAACAACTAGTATGAAAAGATAACTTGGAACTTGGAACCCGAAAAATAAAAATACAACATCCAAAATCATATCCAAATGTTCTAATATTACTTCAGATAATAAACTAAAGATTCAATAACAAAATGGAAGTTTATATTTATTCTCAATATCATAAACACCAAAACAAACAAAATATTAAAAATCCCAAAACCAACAAAAGGATCTAATTGTTTTCAGCCATTTTTCCCACATAACTTTGCTGCTTGCGAACACCAGCTTCAATTTCAACAAAAAATTGATCAAAACGAGTAAGCACGTCCCTTTGCCTCGCCTGAGTTTCTCTCAACGCCTCTAAACAATCTTCAGCCACCCTACGCCATTTCAAGGCCTCATTCTCAACATTCAATTCAATCCGCTTCGTTTCTACCCTCCTTGGAAGGTCACAACGACCACAAACTAACTTGGCCAAAGCTTCTTCTTAAAAAACCTCCTGCTCAAACCAGACGCCCATACGGTCATGCAATAACGGCGACCCAGCAACATCCGTAAGATTATTCAAGTTGTCAAAATTAGTTCCCAATACAAAATATATGAAAAATGATAAAATATAGATAGTTATATGTGTTTGTCAATGTGACTAAGGAGTAGCAAATAAATAACCATGGTTACGTAAACGAAGGGACATGTTTTACTAAATGCAAATTAAGTACATTCTTTAATGCATGCATGGAGAAAATAGAAAACGTAAAGTTATACATTTTGTTATAAGATATCCCTCAAATAAAAAACATTCATTATCATAGCAAAAAACAACAAATATATAAATAGACCAATTCGATAAAAATAACGTAAATATTTACGTAACAAACATTACCTACGACACATCGCCTAATAAAAATGCGGCAACAAAAATCCGTAAAAACCAAACTGTGCAGCGCACAGGTCTGAATGCCTCGTAATATTTATAAATAACAACAACATATTGTTGTATTTTTTTAAATAGAATATAAAGTATAGGAGGTATAAAATATAAGTGGTATTTATTAAATTTAAAAAGTTATTAAATAATAAAAACTGATAAGTATAATTAATTTTATATAATTTATTTCAAATTTAACAACTAAAATTTTATTAGTTACCCTCTCATTTTTTTAGGTTTCTTTTTTACAAAAATTGACATATGTATTTTTATACATATTTATTTTACTAGATGAATTTTGGATAAGTTTGATCAAATTAAAGTTGATGCGTCACGTAAGCATAATGATGCACTCTAATTGATATAACCTCTCTCAACCTTGTTTTTTCCACTTTTTAGAAATCTATGTATTATTATCATTATCTTGTTACAAACATTGTTATTCTAGCTATTTAGTTGTTCAATTCATTTACTTGCTCCCATTTTAATGCAAAAAATGGCCACCTCCAAATCTTTTTTTTTTTTTTTTTGAACAGACACCTCCAAATCTACATCAACAAGAAACACCTCCCCACTTTTACATCAGTAATGTCCAAAAGACCAAAACCACCTTCATACTCACTCTCCCACTTATTTACTTGAGGCGTTTATCTATTTTAATTTGTAGGAAAAAGTTTTACTCAACGATGTTCGATCCCGACAAAGTTTGTGGACCCAAAATCACATATTTAATTTGCAAGAGAACAAATAACTATAATAATTGATGGGCCTAGTGGACAGATCAACAACAACAGAACCTTTTTTTAACGAACAATAACAAAACTTGATGAACCAAAAATAACGGATTATTACGAGCCCAAATCTATTCACATAACAGGAGGGGTGTTTAGCAGTCCAGGTTTCATATCTTTTGGGTTGAAATTATTTTAAAGGAAAACTGAAACCGAATTCGAAAGCGGATCTATTCACATAACAGGAGGGGTGTTTTGCAAATTTTTGATGGTGCTTTACGATATAAAACATATTAAATAACATGAAATAAATGAATAAACGCAGCGGAACAAATCACCAAAAACGGATCCATATAGACACATTTCTAGTGTGATTGGTAGATCGTGAGAAGACTTGCACAAACTCGATTCACCAATAAGAAACCCTACTGACCAATGGAAGATCAGCTTTACGTGTATCCACGCTACACGTCCTAGAATACCACCCGATGATAGTCCAAACTCGTAATGCGTCTAGAAACCTTGTTCTATAATGGAAGAAGGCACAAGATCAAAGATCAAAACCGAAAACGCTAGGAAAACCCTAGGTGTCGGCAGGGGATGGGGAGGAGAAATCTTGAGTGATATTGTGATTAGGATAAAATGATTTGATCAAATCAAATCCTTATTAGCTAAACTAATTTCACTTAACCCCTTATGGGATTTCTCATCATCCTTTCTTTCCTATGGGCCAATTATTTGGACTAGGTAATTGCCAATTACTTAAGTCCAAGTCCAATATACTAAGTCCTTAGCTACTTAGTGATTAATGGGCCGTTACTTGATCACGAGTTACTTAGGTTATGTATAACATAAATACGATAAGTACATTATACTAAATGATATCTTTGTGTATATGCGTGTGATCCCATAGGCTCACGCGTATTTAGCCGTATAATTATTTTTATGACACAAGCATAGTCCAACAATTTCAAATATAAAATATACTACCTCCGTCTCATAATAATTGTCCACTTTGACTCTTTTGAGTATTTTTTATTCAACTTTGGTAATTAGTATTTTTATTTGTTTAATATAATATTTGATGAAAAATATATGAATAGATTGAGTTTTAAATGTATTTTCATTTGTATAATTTTCATCAATTATTATATAACACAAATAAAAATATTAATGGTCAAAGTTGACAATTATTATATAGGACGGGGGGAGTATCAACTAGTAAAGCTTAAACAACGTAGAGTTGAGATCAATATAGATACCATATTTGTAATATATCTGATAAACCAATCATGTCCATTCATTTTTTGATCAATTAAAAAAAAATAAACTTTCATCATTTTTTTAAAAATTAAATATCTCGCAAACCGTTAATCGTTACGCGAAAAAATCATATCATCGCAACGAGAATTAAATTATCCTTTTATAGATATGCACTCCTATATACTTTCGACTATTTTTTTTTCAAAATTTCCGCATAGAAAAATCACATGTGATTTTTAAAATGAATTACATGTGATTTTTCTCGTCGGAAATTTTGAAAAAAAAAAGTTCATCAAAATTATATAGAAATGCATATCTATAGAAAGACAATTTAATTCTCGTTGCGATGATGTATTTTTCGTATCTTGAAGATTTACCTTTTACAGGATATGTTTATTTCAAAAAAGTGGAAAATATATATTTTTTAATTAATTTTGATGAAAAATGTATGGCTAAAATTGATTTATTGAATTTATGGCAAATATGAGATCTATATTGATCTTTTGGCAAACACGTATGCTCAAGTAACTAGTTTTTAAACAATGTATATACACGAGTTGGAATACTGTTTATTTTCATTAACTTATGTTCTAATGAGTTTATTAGTATCATGAATCATGAATAAGTGTTACGTAAATTTTACACTCTGTTCCCGAGTATAAAACGAAAAGAAGAGAAATGAAGAGTGAAACAAGAGAAAAAATAAGAGGAGAGGCAAAAAAAATATATATATATATTTTTAATTTTGTGTTCCCTAGTTGGAGAGAAAAGAAAGGACATGTAAGAAAAAATGGCTTTAAAACCTCCTTCTCTCCAAATCATCCCAATTTGGGAAGAATATTAAGAGAGAAGTTTTGCCATAATTTCCTCTCCTCTTCTCTTCTCTTATCTCCAAAAACAAAACTCGGGAATGTGATTTTTTTTCAGTTTCCTCTCCACTTCTCTTCTCTCCAAATAAGAACTCGGGAACAGAGTGTTAGGGTGATGATACTTGCACCACAAAAAATGATACACACACCATAATTATGCATATGCCATGTTGTAATACGTACATTAATGATGTGATATTGTTGTGTGTGTATCATTTTTGTGGTGTATGTAACAACCGGTAAATTTTACCTTGTATTAAATTATTATAATATTCTGATGAAAGAATAGTTATCCATTTTCTACGTATAAATCTTTTTTTAAACGTTATCAGTTTATCTGATCACAACAACCAACTAATATGACGTAACTCACATTCTTAATAATCGTGCTCACACCAAAATGTCTTAATGTTTATTTCAAATAAACATTCCCATATGTCAAGTATAAAAGTTTTCAACTTTTATTTATCACTTTACATTATTTCTTTAAAGAACGATTATTAAACGTTCAAACTAAACGTTAGCCATTTATTAGAGTTTTCACGAAACCCTAATTTATTATAACTCTGATTTTATGTAATTAAATCACAAACACTAAAGTACAACACTTCAAAGCTAATGTACAACCCTCTAATGCATCATTTCAAACTTTATTTTATTTTATTTTACAAACTCTAAAGTACAAGATCTAAAGCTCACGTCACAAGTCTTTAATTCATTAATTTTTAAACTTAGTTTACTCATATTATTATGAACCTAATATTATACTTAGTTGGAGTATATTGATAAGTTTTAACATCTTTCTAAGTACTATATCTTTATGTTATCAACTTAAGGATCCTTCGTTAGCAATTACCGGGATCAAAATATACCCCGTAACTCAAGATAATATGAAGATGTTTCACCGCCTCTCTCTTATTATAGATACTCCCTATCCTTATCTCTTATCTTATCACTCTCTCTCAAGGAAATGAAACAGATAGTGTTAATGCAAATAATGTTCTAAAAACGTTATTTATATCTTTCGATAACTTCACGTTTTGAGGATGACAAAATGTGAAAACACGTTACGTTAAAATTAACGCAAACAAGTTTTTAATCGAAAGTCCCCATTTCTAAGCAAATCACTCTAGGTATGCACAAACAAATTTACAACTTGACAAATGATCAAAGAAGTGAATTTGTGTTTAAGACATCACATTTTTAATGTGACAAAATATTTCTTTCAAAAATATACTTTACAAATTATTTTTGAATAATTAAGAAATGTTTTAATGGAAAAATAAGTTCAAATATCACAACAGCTATTTCCCCCCCCCCCCCCCAAAATCAGCTCCAAACTTCCCCAAATAAGTTTTCACCAGAAAAGACAAAAAGATGAGCGTTTTTGTCTGGCACGGTACCACTAAATTTAGTGGTACCGTGTGTGATTTAGTGGAGCCGTGCCTTTATAATGGCCAGATTTTTTCTGCCTATAAATACCAGCCCACTTCACAGTTTTTGGGCATCCTTTTTCACACAAAACTTTCTGAGTTTAATACTCTCACCACATCTTTTCTTCTTGATCATTTAGTTAGTTTTCTTTTGTTTAAGAGTGATCCAATCATCCGTCCAAGTGATCCTCTTCATTCCTCTTCAAGTGCAAGAGAAGAACACAAGATATCCAAGAGGATACAAAGTGTTGTAGTTGTAGTTAAAGCACTTGTAACACTTGTTACACACTTGATTGTATCATAGTATACATCAAGATCATTTTTCTTTTGAGAGATTGTGAGAGAAGATCATTGTGATCTCATAGAGATATTGATTATCTCTTGTAGCTTGTGAGCTAGTGTGTTGATCAAGTGGATCATAGGTAGATCGGGTAGATCGAGTCTTGTGTGATTGTGTGAAGTAGAAAGGATCAAGTAGATCGTGGTAGATTGGTGCTAGCTAAGATTAGCACTCGACATTTAGCTTAGTGTCGGAAATTGGATAAGCGACGTTGTACGGTTTTCTCCACCTGAAGGGAGGTCTTGTTGACATAGTGCTTGAAACTCTCGAGTGTGGTACTCGAGGAGTGGAGTAGGGCGAAGAAGAGCTTCGTGACCGAACCACTATAAATCTCTTTGTCCCGGTTTGATCTTTCCATCTCTTTCCTTTACTTTTATTTAGTTACATTGTGTTTATATTGCATAGTTTAGTGTAGTGTTCATATTCGTGTTGATTGATAGCACATAAGATTCGAATCAAGGTTTTCAATAGAAAAGTTTTTGAAACAAATTAAAAATCGGAAAAACAAATTAAGGGGGCCAGCCACGCTCCTCTAGGTTCCAGCTGTCCAGTTTTTCTGCCTATAAATACCAGCCTTCCCCTGGATTTTTACTTACCTTTTGCACTAAAAACTTTCAGTTCTAGATCTCATATCATATCTTCAAAAACCCTTTGATCATATAATTATAAGCTTTTGTTTCAAGTGATCCAAAGCTTCCACCATCAAAGTGCAAAAGAAGAATACTTCTAGTGATCAAGATTAGAAGTGTTACAACTTAGTATCATCTTGTTATCTAAGTTGGTTGTTAATTATTCACTCATTTGTAAAAGTTGTATATATTTGTTAGATAGGAGTGTGTATATTTGTATAGGCTAGATTTGTGTGTAAGTAGTGAAGTTGTGAAGAAGTTGAAGGTGTGTAAGTAGTGAAGGTGTGAAGAAGTAGAGAAGTACATAGGTAGTGATAGGTTGTGAAGTAGTCGTGAAGCCGTAGTGAAGAAGGTGTGAAGAAGTCGTGAAGAAGGTGTGAAGAAGTCGTGAAGAAGGTGTGAATAAGTCGTGTAGTGAAGTTGTGAGATTAGTTCTAGCTACGATTAGAACTCGACATCTAGCTTTGTGTCGTTAAACCGGTGTAAGCCAAAGTTGTGTAAGGTTTTCTCCGCCATAAGGGAGCTTGTTGATATAGTGAAGAAAACTCTCGAGTTAGGTGCTCGGGGAGTGGAGTAGGGCAAGGAAGGTGTCCTTGTAGCCGAACCACTATAAATCCTTTGTCTCTCGGTTAGATCTTTCCATCTCTATCTTTTATTTTATTTCATTACATTACTTACATCGTTAGTTTTGATACGCTTATACTTGTTCATATTGTTCAAGAATTGAGTTCACATAAATTCGAATCTAAGTTTTGAAAAGTAAACAAAATTTTTCAAAATAATAAAAAGACGTAAAACTATTCAACCCCCCTTCTAGTTTTCCACAGTATTACACACAATTTCTCGGCTCCACGCACTCCACAATCAAATGGGGTAGGTGAACAGAAAAATCGTACTCTACAAGATATGAGTAGAACGATGTTGAACGAATAATCAATTCCGCAAAAGTTTTGGTGTAATGCGGTGGACACCTCAACTTACATACTAAATAGGATTCTAATTAGACCTATCTTAGGAAAAACCCCATATGAAATTTTGAAAGGTAGAAAACCTACTCTTGATTACTTTAGAGTGTTTGGAAGCAAGTGCTTCATACTAAACACTAAAGACTACCTCACCAAGTTCGACCCAAAGTCTTACGAAGGTGTTTTCCTAGGTTACTCCCAAAATAGCAAAGCCTATGTTATCCTTAACAAGGAAACAATGAAAGTCGAAGAATCACTCAACGTAAAATTCGATGAAAGTCCTCCACCAACTAAGATGTCACCCTTGGTGGATGATGACTTAGATGAGGAAGAAGCCATTAAGGTTAATGGCAAGAAAACCTTAGAAAATGACATTGAGGATGAGATAGTTGAAGTTGACGAAGTTGTCAACATTAAGGAATCTAAGAATCATCCTATCGAGAATGTCATAGGAAATCTAAACCAAGGAACCCTTAGGTCACAAGCTCAAAACAAAAGTAATTTCTTTTGTTTTATATCAACCGTAGAACCTAAAAATGTCGGTGAAGCGATTAAGGATGAAAGCTGGGTTGTTGCCATGCAAGAAGAACTTAATCAATTCACCGCTAACCAAGTTTGGGATTTAGTACTTCCACCTAAGAATCAAACCATCATAGGAACTAAGTAGGTGTTTAGAAACAAACTCGACGAAAATAGCGTCGTAACTAGGAATAAGGCAAGGTTGGTAGCACAAGGCTATAACCAACAGGAAGGAATTGACTACAATGAAACTTATGCACCCGTAGCTAGATTAGAGTCTATTAGAATACTCCTTGCCTATGCTTGCGCCTTAGACTTCAAATTATACAAAATGGATGTGAAAAGTGCATTCCTAAATGGTTATATCAACGAGGAGGTATACGTTGCACAACCTCCGGGATTCATTGATTTCGAGAAACCGAATCATGTTTATAAACTCAAGAAGGCACTATATGGTTTCAAACAAGCTCCTAAAGCTTGGTATGATAGACGAAAGGCATTCTTGATTGAACATGAATATACCATGGGAGTGGTTGACAACACACTTTTCACAAAGAAACGTAATTCACATCTCATCATTGTTCAAATATATGTCGACGACATCATATTTGGCTCAACTTGTCCAGAACTGTGCGATGATTTCTCTAAGATCATGCGTGAGGAGTTTGAGATGAGCATGATGGGCGAATTAAATTTCTTCCTTGGTTTACAAATAAAACAAATGGAAGATGGTATCTTCTTCAATCAATCTAAGTATAGTAAGGAGATGCTTAAGAAATTTAGTTTAGAAGAGTCTAAGCCCATGAAAACTCCCATGTCCACGAAAATTAAACTCACGAAAGATGAAGAAGGTAAGTCCATGGATAGCACTAAGTATAGAGGTATGATAGGAAGTTTATTATACCTCACGGCAAGTAGGCCCGACATCATGTTTAGTGTCTGCCTTTGTGCTCGCTTCCAAGAGGATCCCAAAACCTCTCACCTTGAAGTGGTTAAGTATATCTTCCGATACATTAAAGGTACTATACACTTGTGATTATTCTATCCCAAGGGGACCGGTGTAGAAACTGTTGTCTATGCCAACTCTGATTATGCGGGAGATTATGTGGATCGAAAAACTACGAGTGGCGTTTGTACCTTCATGGGTTGTTGTCTAACTTCTTAGTTCTCCAAGAAACTAACGGCTTTTGCTATCTCCACGATCGAAGCCGAGTATGTAAGCGCCGGAAAGGCATGCAACAAGCACTATAGATGAAACAAGCTCTTAATGACTATGACATCCAGTTAGACAACGTTCCCATTATGTGTGATAATAAAGGTGCTATTGTCTTGAGCAAAAACCCCGTTCAACACTCTCGTACCAAACAAATCAAAATCCGTCACCACTTCTTTCGCGATAACGTTTAGAAAGGAAATATTTCTATTGAGAAAGTTCCCTCTCAAGAAAATATTGCCGACATCCTAACCAAACCTCTCAAACGAGAATCCTTCAACTACTTTCGTCTAGGTCTAGGAATGATGGAACATATTCCATAAATCTCATGACTATTAAAGTCATCCCGCGTATCCCTCTCATGACTATTTATATATTTCACTAGAAATATTGAAGTCATCTTGTGTGTCTCGTCTCATGACTCTTTGAAGTCATCTCCTTTAGTCTAGTCTAGGTTCTACTCGTCGAAAAGAATCTACTAGGTATAAATTATTTTCTTATGTCAAAAAGTCTCACTAAAACAGTGAGACTTATTCGTCAAAAATTAAAATGGGACGAAATTTCATCCCAACAGATCACGACTCCACTAAAGTGGCATGACACCATTAAATTTAATGGTACCGTGTATCTGATACATCCCGTATTTCAGCCCTCTCTTCCCACATTATTCATTTTAAACCTTCCCAAGTTCTGCAATTGCTATTAAAACCAAACCTCACAACCCAAAATTCAAATTACACCCTTCCAAGATCATACTGAAGGGATTGATTTTCAAGATTATTAACTACTTTCACTTTTTCAACATAAATTGTAAGTCATTTTACTCTACTTTTCCTTAATTTTGAGTCTAGGGTTTGTTCATGCATAAAAATTGAATTGGGGTTTTTAAATTTTAATTGATTCTCAATAAAATTTGGACTAAGATTAGCCAATGCATAACCTTCATTATTCCCTTAACTTAGGATTTGCATAAACCCATGCATTTTAGTCTAAATTTTTACATTTGAGCAATTAGTTTTGAGAAGAATCATTACATTTTGGCATCAACACCTTAAAGTTGCCAAACACCCCAATTCCATTGCTTTTGAAAAATTTTACGAAATTAGGATCATGAAACATTTTTCGTGCATTGTTGATACAAACTAAAAACGTTTTTCCATGCATACATGATCTCATGAATATTAATCGAATTGCATAACTAATATGTATTTATCGATATATTAGTTTGAGCAAAAGTGAATTTAGGAGTGTTTGGGTAATCTCATTATTTTCTAGAGTCGAGATTACCGCACCTCCACATAGTTTGCATATAGGCACATGTTTTCAAAGCAACTATTCTCAAATGTTGATTTCCCCTTATATTCTCTTTTAGGTGATAAAAATGTCTCATGAGTATGATTTTGATCATCTTCTAACTGACACCTATACTCCCGATATCTCTCGTGAACCTACCACACCCGGTACTCACATTCGTGCCTATGTTAATCTTGAACCCAGTCGGTTTCATGAAGGTCGAATCGTTAATCCATCCTTAGTTTATCATAGGGATATCAACACCTCATTTAGAGCTATAGGATTAGATTGCTTGCTTCACATTAACGAGCACATTTGTCCTCGTTTTATGTTGGAATTCTTTCAACAAGTTGAACTCGTACGTAACGAGGATCAATCTTTGTCACTTTGGTTTTGGATCCGAAACTAAAAATTTGTCTTAACCCTTGAGCAATTTGCTCAAATCCTTCGAATTCCCAATCATGGGCAATGTGCCTATACTGAAGATTGGTGTCTTGAGTCCCTCTTCAACTATCATGAAGAGGATAGTCCGTATTGCTCCTACATACCTTCTCCAACCGAACTCACCCAATTCATTCATACTCATAAGTACTCCTCTTACCCAAATCCAACGAAAATTCATTTGGAAGAGGTTCGTCATGAACTACTTTCTTGGGCAGTCATCCTGCGAGAAAATGTTCTAAGTCTAACAGGAAATCTTGAGCAACTTCCGGCGTGTTGTGCTCATATGATTTACTGTCTTCTAACTCAACAACCGTACAATCTCGCCTACTTCTTCGCTAAGCGAATCGTACATCTCAAGGGTAACAAAAATAAATTGATACCCTATGGGATGTTCCTAACTCGTCTTTATCAACACCTCATAAACTATCACCCATACCTTAGTGGTCCTCAATATTCACTCTTCGATCCCGTCATGAAACCCCTAAATGAGTCATATGTTTCATCCATCCTGATTTCTGAATCCTCCACCAATTATGCACCCTTTGATGATCAAAATCATGAGGAAGTAATGCATGCTTAGGATGCGAGTGTGATAAAAACGGGAGCAAGCTTAAGTTATATGTAGTTAGGGAGGAATTAGTATTACTATTAGGGCTTATCTATGATAAATTATAGATTAATACTCTTGCATGCTTGACACTTATCCTATCAGATTACATGAATTATTTTATGTGATATTTAGATGATAGTTTATTTTGTCATTTATGTTTGCATGCTTATGGATTATCTTAGCAAATTGCATGATAATCTTTATGTGCTAGGTGTAGCTTAATATGGGACACGTTAGGAAACTAAATCTTTAGTGATTTGAGGCAACAACATTTCCTGCAAATAGTCCCCCTAGAAAACTCACTTTAGCTGCCCAGAACTAGCCTGCACAGGAAAATTCGTGACTCCAATGTCACGGTACCGTTAAATAGGCCATGGTACCGTTAAATTTAACGGTACCATGTGGTATTTAGTGGTACCGTGCCCTTGTTTGACGAATTTTCACTGTTTCCTCTAGATCCCGGAACCTCAAACCTCAAACCTGCAAATTTTGCAAACTCACATACACCCCCAAGATTCCCTTCCTACACCATAGGACACTCCCATCACCTTTAATTCAAATTCCCCAACTCTTGCCTATATAAGGCTTCACCATTGCAAGCTTATCTTGCACTTCATTTTCAACCTCACACAACTCAATCACCATGTCTTCCACACAAGGATCAACAAACCACATTTCCAAGAAACCTAGAATAACCGTAAGACCACCATCAAAACCTCTCTTTGTTGATCTAACAAAAGATGATGAAGTAACCACACCACCTTCCCAAGCCACTCCCAACTCACCATCTCCACCTAATGCACCTTCCAAAACATCCTCTACCTACACAACATCTTCATCATCTCCTTCTCTCAACACCATGCCATCATCCATGGACTACACTATCTCACCCATCACTCCATTGGATTATGCCATGCCAACCCCATCATCAACTAACTCACCACCACCTCCTTCCCCAATCATGGGACAACCAATCCAACCTCATCCCTTTGATCTACATAGTGCTAATTGCCTATGTTGCCTCCACAACCGTAACCTCATCTTCTCCTTGAGAGATGAGATTCATTTCATGTTCTCATATGTGGAGCATCTCTTGACACCACCACCACCCCCAATCATGTCACCATCTCTACCACCTCCTAGCCCTCAAAACTAAACTTGTTCATGTTTAGTTTTTAACAATAAACCTTAGGACCCTTTTGGAAATGAAGGTTGCCTCTAGTCATTAAGGATTTATGCTTTTTGTTGTTTCTCTTTGTGTGTTATGTAGTCATACCTATGTATGACATTTATTTTCATGAATGAATAGGCTTTTATGTGGTTGTTTATTTTTGGCTACTTAGCCATTTTTTTTGTTTGTGGTTGGATATTTGTCATGCTTGCTACATTCTAGATACTGTATACTTGTCATCTAAATTTTTTTTTAGCAAGAATCATTGCTCGATTCCTTGGTGTCCTCCAAACGAGGGGGACTATACATCAAGGGGGAGCTTTAGCAACCTTTTTGCTTCGAAAAAGGGGGAGAAATGGGATGTAAACTCATTTAAAAACTTGTTAAAACTAATTTTAACCTAAAATGAGTTTATGTTTTGTCATCATCAAAAAGGGGGAGATTGTTGATGCAAATAATGTTCTAAAAACGTTATTTATATCTTACGATAACTTCACGTTTTGAGGATGACAAAATGTGAAAACAAGTTACGTTAAAATTAACGCAAGCAAGTTTTTAATCGAAAGTTCCCATTTCTACGCAAATCACTCTAGGTATGCACAAACAAATTTACAACTTGACAAATGATCAAAGAAGTGAATTTGTATTTAAGACATCACATTTTTAATGTGACAAAACATTTCTTTCAAAAATATACTTTACAAATTATTTTTGAATAATTAAGAAATATTTTAATGGAAAAATAAGTTCAAATATCATAACAGCTATTCCCCCCCCCCCCCAAATCAGCTCCAAACTTCCCCAAATAAGTTTTCACCAGAAAAGACAAAAAGAGGAGCGTTTTTGTCTGGCACGGTACCACTAAATTTAGTGGTACCGTGTGTGATTTAGTGGAGCCGTGCCTTTATAACGGCCAGATTTTTTCTGCCAATAAATACCAGCCCACTTCACAGTTTTTGGGCATCCTTTTTCACACAAAACTTTCTGAGTTTAATACTCTCACCACATATTTTCTTCTTGATCATTTAGTTAGTTTTCTTTTGTTTAAGAGTGATCCAATCATCCATCCAAGTGATCCTCTTCATTCCTCTTCAAGTGCAAGAGAAGAACACAAGATATCCAAGAGGATACAAAGTGTTGTAGTTGTAGTTAGAGCACTTGTAACACTTGTTACACACTTGATTGTATCATAGTATACATCAAGATCATTTTTCTTTTGAGAGATTGTGAGAGAAGATCACTGTGATCTCATAGAGATATTGATTATCTCTTGTAGCTTGTGAGCTAGTGTGTTGATCAAGTGGATCATAGGTAGATCGGGTAGATCGAGTCTTGTGTGATTGTGTGAAGTAGAAAGGATCAAGTAGATCGTGGTAGATTGGTGCTAGCTAAGATTAGCACTCGAAATTTAGCTTAGTGTCGGAAATTAGATAAGCGACGTTGTACGGTTTTCTCCGCCTGAAGGGGGTCTTGTTGACATAGTGCTTGAAACTCTCGAGTGTGGTACTTGAAGAGTGGAGTAGGGCGAAGAAGAGCTTCGTGACCGAACCACTATAAATCTCTTTGTCCCGGTTTGATCTTTCCATCTCTTTTCTTTACTTTTATTTAGTTACATTGTCTTTATATTGCATAGTTTAGTGTAGTGTTCATATTGGTGTTGATTGATAACACATAAGGTTCAAATCAAGGTTTTCAATAGAAAAGTTTTTGAAACAAATTAAAAACCGAAAAAACTATTCAACCCCCTTCTAGTTTTCCACAGATAGATCTAAAACCGATCTCATCTATCTCTATCTGTAATTGGCGCATCCACAACCACCACCGCCTCTGCCTCACTGCCTCACACCACCTACGCTGCCATACTCCACCATCATCAAGACCACAAGGGCATGTTTGTTTATTTGGCCTCAGGTGGACAAGAATCCGCAAAAGGATGGGTTGGTGAGGGTTTTTTTGGTTCGTGTAACACCACAGTCGCCATCATCCATCACCATCACCATCGCATCTCCACCTCGCCATCCCCTTCCTCTTATTATCCTTAGTAAGTCGACACACAAATATCTATCTTTGTTAACTTTTTATTCAAACCGGTCTATAATGTTTTCGTGGAATTATAACAAGATTAAAAACATTTTGATTTGTTTCGTGTGGTTTAAACTCGTAAAGGGTGTTTGTTTGTTTAAGCTTACTTTTGGCTTATAGGATTTGGGGTTGTTTGATTCTGTTCGGGTCACAGCCACACCGCAAGGGGGTGTTTGGCTTATTCCATTTTTCTACTTTTTCTCTTTGGCTTATTGAAATAAGCTCATAATTTATTTGAGGTTTGGATAGCTTATTTGTTTTGCTTGTTCAAAGCCTATTTATGGCTTAAGGCTTATGATGGTTGTCTTTGGGTTCGACATAAAACAAAACCCACAAGGGGTGTCATCGTAGTTATTGTTGTGGTTGTTTGTTGTTGTGACAACCCACCCAAAAGGGTGTTTGTTTGCTACCTGCTATCGCAGCCCAGCGTAGGGTGTGGTTGGTCTTGCTTCTAGTTCGATAACCACGCCCACTTAGGGTGTTGGTTTGGTTAGATATAGCTTATCTCGTAATTCATAAGCTCGATGTGCTTATTTTGGTTAGTTTAGCTCTCGGTATACAAAGGTAAACCACTAGGGGTTATACTCGTTTGGTTTAACAGCTTGACACATAGAAGTGTTTCTAAATTTGTGTTAATATCTGCGATAAGGATGTGTATTTTGTTGTTAATTGGTGCGTTTGATTGAGTTTACTTTTCCAGCAGTAAGGGTGCGCTTGATTTATTTTGGATACGGGTCAAAGCCGAGCATAGGGTGTGTTGGTTTTTGACAAGCCCAAGAAGGGTATTTGTGGTTACTAGTGTGTTTTGGACCAACAAGCCTACACAAATTAAATAAGGTGCACTTGGGTTTGATTTATACTTGGTCCGCCAACATAACACTCGTAAAGGGTGTTTACGTGGTTTCGGTGTAAAGGGAAAACCCGAATGGGTTGTTTGTTTCGAGCTTATCTTTCGGCTTATATATATTAGTGGTTTAATATGATCTATTTAGTTATGTTTATTTTTTATTTATGCCTATTTTTAATCGGGGTTTAAGTATTATATTTTCGGCTAGCTTAATTGACATTAAGCTTATTACATCGACTTATGACTTGTGTAGAGACTTATTAATTATTGTCATTGACCTCGTGAATATTGGTTAATTTTGGACATATTAAATTTGAATTTGGACTTGAAGTATTTTATGTATTGGACTTATATCGCTTGGAAAATTAACTCATATTGGACTTACTTTGGATTATGATTTGGATTCATGACGGACTAAATATGTACATATACGTATATGATGTTGGACAAAGATTATTAATATTGGACTTGGGATTATTAAACTACTTATTTGACATCTTTGGACTTTAATAGACTTAACATATCGGGCAAACGCCTATTGGATTATTATTGGGATATTAAGCCTAATAACCCATAAATATAAGTTGAAACTTCTAAGACTAGTTATTAGTTAAACTTAAATAATCTACATATCTCTCACTTAATTGCTATTTGATCCTTACATGTTTATTACCTTTTATACTTGTGCTATATGTTTTATGCTTTGGCGTGCGTTTTGTCTGAGTCTATGACTTCATACCACCACACGAATGAGATACTAAACTTTTTATGAACATTGATACGAATATTCAACGAAAACTAAAACGCACTATCTTTAGAAACTTATACGCATCGATTACTTTCCGCGTGTCATATTTTGAGACAAGCTTATATTCATTAGGTTATGCCAATTCTGTATCGTTGAGCTATACTTCTTTATACTGTTCTGCCATACTTCTTGGCACCGTTGTGTTATATACGTCATCACATACCAAGGTGCAGGTTCCTATAGCCACCACTTTTTAACTCTTCGTTTAACTTTAATAACTTTATAAATTCTTTGGGGGAGATATATGCTCAACTACTTGCTTTTACTTTCACAAGTACTCTACACTTTTACGAATTACCGTGAGTTCATATACCCACTTTTATACGTTTTTCTATCTCATAGGGAGATACATGCTACAAACATGAACACAAGTATTTACTGTATGCTATACCTGATTGATATTGACTAAGTTACCGCTATTGCCAAAAGTCCCTTATAACATGAACCATTAATCACTTGCGAGTGAACGCGAATATAGTGAGTAGATCTATTGGAGGTTGACAGCTTATTTGTGCTACCCGGATAGATAGCCTTGGTGCTAGCCGAATTGATAGTCAAATTCACTTTAATTGAAGGGAAATAGGAAGATGGCAATCTCCTACACGAGCAGTGGCGGATCTTGAAGTTTTTAGTGGAGGGGGCCGGGAATTTTTTTGTCCTATCGTTATATTAGGGTCTTCTAATTCGGGGGGGGCCGACTTAATAAATATAAATTTTTTCGGACGAAATAAGGATAAATTAGCACTACTGAGCGGAAAAACGGGGGGGGGGGGGGGGGGGGGGCGCCCCCCCGGGCCCCAACTAAGATTCGCCCCTGTACACGAGGGCATCATACTTACACCATTTTATGGTGTATTTTATTTATATCATTTCTATGATATCACACACGTTAACGTTTAAGTGTCATGATACTTAGAGCAATAATACGGTAACGTAGTCATGATACGGTACTGTCACCACTGAATATATGGGTGTATAACAACGTAACCCACTACTTATTTTACTATAATTGTATTCTTATACAATTATCAAACTTGAAACTTGTGTTCAACTGATTCGCATGCAAACCCTATGGATTCACTCAACCTTTGACCCGGTTAGGGCAAACAAATGAACTACTTTTGTGTTGACCCGGTTAAGGCAAACAAACGAAATATCGGTGTATAACAACGTAACCCACTACTTATTTTATCAATATTTGTATTTATTACAATTATCGCCCACACTTGAAACTATTGGAATCAACTATTTTACTTATAAACTCTATGAACTCACCAACCTTTGTGTTGACACTTTTAACATGTTTATCTCAAGTCCATAATGAACGAGGATGGCACGGATACATCAAGAAGGCTATAAATTTTATTATCATTCGAAAACTTATTTTGTAAATGTAGCAACCTGTAAAATTCCCTAGTAATTTGTACATTGCTAATCAAGTATTAAATACAAATACAGTTCAGTTAACCATTTTTATGGTCAAAATTTAAAATTTTGTTATTACATTACAACCACATTAGAACGAGCTCACACACGGACCAAAAAAAATCCAACACACTCAATATATATCAAACGGATCACCAACACTATTCTTGGACTAAGCATTTTGCCTGGTGCTATTCCAAGGCCCAACCCATAAATTTTAAGTTTTATAATTGTCATATAACAATCGACTTAACCTCATATACTTGGTCCCGTTTTCTTTCGAATTCGACACACAAGTACTACAACTTTTTGCACCACTCGAGTCTCTACACTCCTAAGAAACAGTTGGTCGAATTCCACCTTCTCATTTGAATGTTTTATGGCTTAACGAGACCCAAAGTGATTGCTACTTGCAACATGTAAAATTTCACTCGATAATTATCCTTTTTAACACAACTCAATCAAAACTGGTTTTCACCTAGGCATTTGATCTTCTATGATCAAATATGAGTTCAAGAGTTCATTTCTCACCTTCTCACTTAACATGACACGTTACATTATCACTTGGACCCTTTAAATAATTCGTATGATACATATGTATTACATACATTCGTTTTAAACCAAACTAAACACAAAACCCCCTCATAGGTTATCTAAATACTTAAGTGTTATTCTTATTCTCTGTTTAATCATCAAATCAGCCACTTGATGGAGTATTATATATTAAATCGAGCCATAACACATACATAAACATATATATATATATATATATATATATATATATATATATATAATATATATATATATATATATATATATATATATATATACACGCACATTTAAGTCTATTCACACACACAATAGTTATCTATTTTCTCTCAACTCTTTTCCCTTTTGCTGAGTCCTCAAGAAGCCAGAAGTATTTCCCATTCGATTCGAGCCAAGTTCTAGGCGTATAACATCTTGTTCGAAGTCCTAGTGATCACTTACACGAGCTACACCCGTATTTCCTTGTTCTTGATCCTTTCGAACGTATAAACTCCACCATTTAAGGTGTCGTAAGTCCCCTTAGACCCTTTTCAACTCATTTTGTTGATTCTTATCATTCCATGCATTGTTTCATATTTATTTCGATCCTATATCTCATTTTATTTCATTATACGCTTTTGATTTATTCATTCTTACGTTTTATGCAATGACCTCCTCAAAGGATGGCTAAGAACTTGTGCATTATCTCTACTCGACACTTACATACTCGTTATCTTACTTATCGTACCTCATTTTTATTTATATCTAATCGTATTTCATTTTATATGTCATTTTCTTTATTATCGAACCATGTTAAAACATCGACTAGAAATGACCACGTTAAAATGAATACATACACACACCATATCATTTTTATTGCTTAACCCGTTTCTTAATATGCTCATCTATCGAATTGATGTTTTAAGTTTTCCCTCATAATCTCATACAAGCTCTTTAAAAGCTACAAACCTATCGCTAACTAAAACAGTCGAAAACGCTTTATAATTACCGATTGGGCTTAAAAGCCCAATAAGCACTTTTTAAGCTTATTCGATAAGCTGACCATATAAGCTCTTTAGTATTCTTTTTAAACTCATTAAATAAGCCCAAACTCAGGCCCATTTTGTTCTAAAACACCTCGGATCGAAAAAAACTAATGGGCTTTTAATTGTTATTGTTAAAGCCCATTAGCTTAAAAATAAGCACTTCGTATAATAAGCAGTTGAAATAAACTTGAATAAGCTTTATTAAGTTATACAAATTCTCGAAAAACTTTTCCAACTCTTTTTATAAATTTGGGACTAAGTTTGCAAAGAATGTTACTATTTGGGTTGAAAATGTAAAGTTTACCTAATTATGTGGTAAAACTGTTAAATTATTAACCTGAGGGTATAAATTGTAAAAACAGTAAACAGGAAGTTATTATGTCATTTTGGGGAAATATTGAACTAAAAATGTAATAAAAGTTAACCAAGGACTAACGGTGCAAAACTAACACCGTTAGGGTAAAAAATGTAAAAATTGATAAAAGTACAAGGACCAAACTGTAACTTTATTCCATATTCATTTCTATTGCATATTTTTCATTTCTCATCTCACTTACGTACATTTTTACATTTCGTTCAATATATTTATTTCATTTCTTTTATATTTGCATATAACGAATTTTAACTATTAACTTAACGTTTCGTTCACACACCTTTCGAGGGAACGATATTTATGGAATCAATAACATAAAAAAATGATAATATTATGTATAATATTATTTTTGAACTTTAAGCATTTTAAGCATATCACACTCATATCACACACCAAATCGTTATCCGTTACTAATTTTCACACATATTGTTAATATTAAGTCAAAACACCAAAATTCTCAGACTTCACTATTATCCAAGTCCTGTGTTGAAGCCATGTCCGTAATTTTACTTGATTTCACATTTCCACCTTGCCAGTTACACACAAGGTGAGTCATAGCCCCACTTTTACTTATTTAACAAAGTTTACTCTCTATGGGGGAGATATATGCTACAAACACCAACAAGTATTTTCAAGTATTTTTGTATGTTTCACCTGATATGATATTGACTAAGTTACTCTATTGTCACAAGCCCCTCACATCATGAACCATTAATCACTTGCGAGTGAACGCAAATATAGTGAATAGATCTATTGGAGGCCTATTCCACTAATACTTGACGGATAGCCTTAGTTGCTAGTCGTATTAGTCGCAATGCACTATATTTGAAGGAAATAGGCAATGGTAAATCACCTATTACACGAGGGCCCCACACCTGTTACTACACTGTTAACATTTGCGTGTCATGAGACTTAGGGCAATATATATAACTGCAGTATCACCATTTTAAATACGATTGTAATTCACAGGCAATCACTACTTGTGTTCTCTCAAACTCATTATTATTACAAACTCTATGATTTCACTCAACAATTTTGTTGACTTTTAGCATGTTTATCTCATGTAATTAGCGGAGCAGACAAGGCACGGAGCGGGCAATAAACCAAGGGTTTTAATGTGGTGTAAAACAAAATAAAGTCATGTCATTCACTTTTAAACTACTACACTCTTTTATGGGATGTTTCAACTCTGATATTTTCACATTTTGTACTTCAACTTTGATTCGAATAACAAGTACTTTTAAAATGCCTCTTTTGAGCCATTTTCTATTATTATGCAAAGATCCTCCCCGTAATACCCCGATTAGTCTTCCAGTGTTAAATTATAAATTAGGGGGTTTTACAGATTGGCATCAGACACATAATTATAGAGAACCAAATGTTTTCAAACATTGAACTATAATTACACTTTCAAAATGAATGACTTTTACACCGTACCACTTTACACCCTTCGTGCCTGCATAACACCGTGCTCAATATATTACCCTTAAGATTAGTTTACACCAATCTTCACACACTTGATATTTGCTCTCACACACCCGATTATTTCATGTTGATTCTCACACACCTGATTATTTCACCCTGATTTTCACATACTTGATTATATTGATTGCTTACAATTGCTATTTACGGATTTTTACAGCACCATGTCTACAATCTCACACCTGAGTACCTCATCATCGGATGTAGAATCCGAGGACACCCTATCATCTATCACCTCCCCATTGACAGAAGACCAGTATGTTTTAGCTCTACGGGCACATGCCTCACTACCACACCCGGAGAACCGACCAGTTTCTCCCACATATACCCCCTGCAGACTCGGCAATGTGTTAGGATTGTTCGATATACACTCAAGGTGGTTAAACCTTTATTGCTTTGTGTATGTGATACTTGAGTTAATATGATCAAGTACGCGAAATTTACTTAATCACACTTAGAAGGTAATTTGTTGTATGGAAATGGAACAATGGTGGTCGTTTGAATTTGATAAAGAACAATTTAGAGTTAACACCAAACGATTAATATTATTGATAATGATACAAAGGTTTGATGTTGTTTGTTGTTTATGCTTATGAAAGTTCTATCAAGTTCTAAGTAAACACTTATTTGAACACACACTATTGGACTCTTTTAAGAACTAGTCTAAGATCTTCTTTTATAGTCCAAGAAGATCTTTTACAATAAGTTAAAGTCTTGTCAAACTACTTGCTAACTTATCTTGAGTGTGTAAGTACATAAGATACAACATGTATCTAAGAACACAACTTGTAATTGATCACTTTGTTAAAAGATATTATCTACCGTATATACTTGACTTTAATACACAAATATCTTTTCAATACTTATCCAACTAGCAGTTGTATATGTGACAATTATCCACTCAGCAGTAGCAACTAGCAGTACCTTCTTTGTACTACCAGTTAGAACTGTTAGTTATAACTTGAACAGTCCTAAGAATATACACCAGCAGTTGGAACCGTTAGAGTATTTTTCACAGCAGTTGGAACTGTTAGAGTATTCTTCACAGCAGTTGGAACTGTTAATACTTGTAATTCTTGATACTTAATCTTCAGAACATTTAATTCCCAACAATCCTCCCCTAAACATGTGAATCCATTTCAACATGTTTCTGAATTAAATTATGGATTGTGAAGATCTTTCAAACACTTCATAGTCAGACCCTTGATCTGAACTTTCTTCTGTTCTGTGAGATTGAATATCTTTCTCAGTAGCTCATCTGCTTTCTGATCTTTGACTTCAACAATATCAATACACAAATCTTTAGGCTTCAAACATTGACCTAAAAGATGGTGCAATTTCCTTGGATGGAGGAATTGTAAGAGGCAATGGTGCTGTGTATCTTGGATGATTGTTTCAACAAGTGAAATCATCTATCAGCATGCCTTTGCAAGCGATGAACAAACGTAGTGAACTGAACTTGAAACTGTAAGCTTTCTTCATTTGACCTAGATAGAACTTTCTCCTTTGGAATGCTTCGTCCCTTCTGAATATATATAATACTCCAGAATCAGCTCTATTCTTGTCATTTTCAACTTCATCATCATCTTGTATGCTCTTGTCTTTTCCTCCCTTTCATTGGTTAATCTTCCTTGGGCTTTATTTCCTCCCCTGAGATGTAAATAACATTTCCTCCCCTGTTTGGAAGATCTCTCACAATCATCCCATCATTATCTGATCTACCAATGTGAACTTGTTTTCAGACAATGTTGTACATGAAGGCATAAATTCCTTAAGAGTTTAAGTTGCTGCCCTCATCACTTCTAGGTGTGTTAACTCCTATGAGAGGTGATTCATTGGACATTTGACTCATGGTCCATCAATGGATGGTTTTTGTGAGTCTCTGTGAAAATCCTTTTAAGAAACTTTTGCCTTAGCAGTATGTAATTGATTTTATTATGAAAAACCATACTGCTTTCAACCATTTTGAAGGGATTAAGTGTATAACAGACACTTAATCAAAATTTTGGTTTAAAGCAACCTCTGGTTGTGTGAGAACCAATGTTTTTCAGTTATGAATAACTGCCTGTGTAAAGATAAACCTATTCAAAAGGCTTTCTTGACAGGGTTTCCAGCTCATAGTAATTGTTGCCTCTAACACAAGTGTTAGATTCACTTTTACTAGCTGTTCTTTCTATCAGATGTCCTTAGACTTGCTCATTATACTTTGAAAGTATAAAATGATAGAAAGTGAGTTGAGTCAGTTACTATCTGACCAACTAAGTCATCAATTCAATGTGAAATATCATAATCAAGCTTCAAGAAAGAAGTTTTAAGGAGGTTTGAAATTCCCAAACTCTTTCTATCATAAACCTATTATGTTAGCAACTTTGTATAACATTCTGCTGCTTCCATTTCACTTGAAACTTCCTTTTTGCTCAATGTTCATTCCTGAAATTGTTAGTCCAAAACCAAGAAACAATATGCAAAGCATATGTCTTATAGCAGCATTATCATATGACTAACAGAATAAATTTTTGCAATTTACTAGTATCATTACCAGTAATTCTGAAACCTATTCCTTCTTTGATGGTAACATATCCAATGATTTAAAAATGTGATATGTTGTCAGATATGTGACTTGAACATTCATTATTTGAGTATCCATGATATCCTTGTTGAGCATTTGAATGTTCCTGCACATGTATAAAGAAATTAGTTTTCTTTGGGGATCCAAGCCATTACTGACTTGGATCTGCCTCTTGCATCAATGTAATCAATCCCTTTTAAAATGATTGATGCACCATTGGGTTTAATTGGTCTCCAAACCCAACATGCTGAGGACTTAACAACATTTGCCCTGTTTTTTCAAGCAGCAGTATTAACTACTTGCCTAGTAGTATTAACTGCTGGCTTTGCAGTTTTACTCTTTGGTTTTCAAACTTGTTTTTGGACCACTGCTTTTAATTGAATGGGCCTTGTAACAGTTTTTGGTGCATGTTTTGAAGTTATTTTTGCACTTTTAACTGTTGGTCTTGGGTTAACAGTCTTAAATGGTCTAGCAGTTAAAACTGCTTTTGAAACTGCTCTGGGTTTTGTTCTATTAAAATTAGAACTAGAGTGAAAGAGAGTTTGAGGAGTTTGCCTTTTGAAATTTACCCAAATTGTTTTCATCCCAGATACCATTGGTTGCAGAAAGCTGTAAGATGGTCAAAACTTCCACAATGTGAAACAATGCTTTGTTGTAAAATCCAAAGTCATCATTTTGGTGAGACTTAAGGTATTCCATTTTCTATGGTCACCTTTGGGCTTGTTTTGGACCTATATTGTTCACAATATCTTACTGGTTGCCTAACATGTTTTACATTGGACTTAGGCCTATCAGTATGTTTTTTAACCAACTTAGGAACACTTGTTCCTACTTTCTAAACCACTTCAGGTTTAGACATAACCTGTTCTTCATCATCATATCAGTTTGTACAGTCTTCAACAACTATAGCATCTAATTTCTTAACAAAGGACACCTTGTCCTGATAAAGTAAAGGTTTGTTCAAACTTTCACTTACTTTTTCTATCTTAAGACTCTCAGTAGTCTTAGAACCATATTCCATTATTGGTTCTTGAAACTCAGGTAAGCTGAATTCCTTAGGTCAATCCCTGGGGGTTTTGGATGCCTCTATAAGGAGGTGGGACACTTTTATATCCTAACCCTGACTTGGCTCTATTAATCACTTGACATTCTATTATGTTGTGCACACCTCTAGAAGCATGTTCTAGTGTCTGTGTAGTCAAGTGAATGTTTCCATTTTCCTTTTTGACCCTATCAAAAGCTTCTCTCAAAAGCTTAATTTCAGCATCTCTAAAGAATATGTCCTGTCTTAGGAGAGCTTTGTCATCAGAAAAAGCTAATTCATTTTCCTTATAGTGTGTGATTTGTTTCTCTAGAGTCTCTAATCCACACTTATAGTTTATAAAGTTTTGAAAAGTGCTGCTTAGCTCTTTCTTTTGATCATCATATTGTTCGACTAAAACTTGTAGAGCATTAAGAGCAGTGCAAGTATTTGAACAAGCTTTATGATTTTGTACCTCAGTAGCAGAAAAAGCCATAAGTGCCATTTGAGTAGGAGTTTCTCCTTCATCTGTCATGAAGCTCCAATCAAAACCTAAGCCATCAATAGCTACCGTAGCTTTTGGCTCAATAACCTCCTCTGTTTTGGATTTGCTTCCAAAACCTCTATTCTTGCTATCTTGCTGCCTTGGCCTTCTACTTTCTCTTGAGAAGTGCCCCATCATGTGGCAGTTATAGCACTCTATCTTTGACTTATCAAAACCAGCAGCATCAGTGTTGCTGATTATGAGCTTCTTCCCAGTCCTTTGATAGAACTTCTTGGCTCACATGCTAAGAAGAGAAATTTGCCATTTTAGATCCATTTCCTCTAGATCATCATCATTTATCTCTTGGAGGTCTTCATAGGTGAGCATGGACCCATTATTTTGACTTGTAAGAAATGCACAACAAGTCTTTTCATCTAAAATACCCATGGTACTGCTTGATGAACTAGCAGCACCAATACCATCAACAACTTTCACCTCTTCACTTGATTTTGAGGTACTAGGAGTTGACATAAATGCCTTGTTCCCAGTATTAGAACTAGTACCTCCATTCTTCTTCAAATCTTGCTCCACAATCTTGAAGTTTCTATACAAGTCCATCAGTTCCATGGTGTCTAGGTTTGGCTTGTTCTTCCAGACAATAACATGCATAGCCCACTCTTCTGGTAAGCTTCTCAGAAATTTTGAGTTCAAATCTTCTTGAGGCATTTCAACCCCAAGAATAGCAAGTTGGCTCACAATATTCTGAAGCCTATTAAACATATGGTCAAGAGATTCATTGTATGTAGAGGAGAAGTTTTCAAACTGCTGCTTGAGCAGTGTCTTGTGGGTTTTCTTGGTGGCTTCATTTCCACCATATCTGGCAATAATAGCTTCAAATAATGACTTTGCATCTTTGAACTTGCTGAAGTTTAGAAGTTGATCATTGGGAATGATCATCATCAGCATGCTTCTTGCCTTCAAGTCATTTTTCTTCTTTATTCTTTCTTCTGCAGATGTTGGCTTTGTCTGCAGAGTCGACATCACTTTTCCGTCCACTGTTGATGTAGTGGTGGTAGGCTGGTAAGAGTCTCCATCTTCAATGATTTCCCAAAGTGCATAATCTTGCACTTGGAAATATTGCTCTATCCTCCGCCTCCACATCTCAAACTCATTCTGTTTGAGCATGGTAATCTTCGCAGCAACATTTGTCTGAATAGATTCAACGTCCATTTCTTCTTCTTCTTCTAAATCAAATATCAGCCTTGCTCTGATACCACTTGTTAGGATTGTTCGATATACACTTAAGGTGGTTAAACCTTTATTGCTTTGTGTATGTGATACTTGAGTTAATATGATCAAGTACGCGAAATTTACTTAATCACACTTAGAAGGTAATTTGTTGTATGGAAATGGAACAATGGTGGTCGTTTGAATTTGATAAAGAACAATTTAGAGTTAACACCAAACGATTAATATTATTGATAATGATACAAAGGTTTGATGTTGTTTGTTGTTTATGCTTATGAAAGTTCTATCAAGTTCTAAGTAAACACTTATTTGAACACACACTATTGGACTCTTTTAAGAACTAGTCTAAGATCTTCTTTTATAGTCCAAGAAGATCTTTTACAATAAGTTAAAGTCTTGTCAAACTACTTGCTAACTTATCTTGAGTGTGTAAGTACATAAGATACAACATGTATCTAAGAACACAACTTGTAATTGATCACTTTGTTAAAAGATATTATCTACCGTATATACTTGACTTTAATACACAAATATCTTTTCAATACTTATCCAACCAGCAGTTGTATATGTGACAATTATCCACTCAGCAGTAGCAACTAGCAGTACCTTCTTTGTACTACCAGTTAGAACGGTTAGTTATAACTTGAACAGTCCTAAGAATATACACCAGCAGTTGGAACTGTTAGAGTATTTTTCACAGCAGTTGGAACTGTTAGAGTATTCTTCACAGCAGTTGGAACTGTTAATACTTGTAATTCTTGATACTTAATCTTCAGAACATTTAATTCCCAACACAATGGTTGCCAGTAGAAGAGTCAGATACACCTTCACCTACTCCACCACCCCCACCTGCACCGGTAGCCCGGTATAGACAAGTCAGGATTTTAGAACCATATGAACTGGAACCATTCATGACACCGTTTAGGAGTCACCCCAATGGTTGATTTAGGATACATACACCTCGTCTGAGGGTACACCTACCTATTGTGCCGATTGTACCACCATTTCCACCCTATTCCCCTACATCACCCCTAGATATGATCGGGATGACACCCCCATTATCACCCGAGTACTAGTATACATTACCACCACTACGTTTATCATCACCTCCACTTAGACCCGACCACAAATTCAACCAACTTACCCAGACTTACCCATTTATACCCCACCAGCGGGAGCCGACTCCAGAAGAGGATTTACCCTCTTCAAGCCGGGCTCGTACAGCAAGACCCAGTCATTCCCCCTCACCATCATTTCCACCCAGTTTCACTCCACCAGTTCGATTCTTCGAGACTGGAGAGAGCTCACGGGTAGCAGTAGCCCGCACCCCTACACCATCCTCCATCATGACGCGTCTAGAGCACCATGAGAGGCAAATAGATACCCTCCTGGGTATAGCTGACAGGACACCGATAAAATGCCCCGAGACGGTCAACGACACTCTACATAGCATCATATTCGACAGGATAGAGCTTCAGGACGGTCTGACTAGGATACGGTCAGAGATGTCCGAGACCCGCACCCACATCACAGTCTCACTTTGGGAGGGACAGAGGCATATTGTGGAAGCTTTGGAAGCGCGCCTCAGAGCCGACACCTTAGATAACCTAGTGGAAGACATGCAGGTCCAACACCAGACTGACATTCAGAGGCTCCTGGATCAGATATCACAGCTCACCAGGCCCATGGACGAGTCTTCCAGCAGCTAGACATAGATTACATCTGTATAGTTTTGAGACACCTTAGCCTGCCGCATGTGGCATTAATAAGGGACCTTGTAATCATTCTGTTATGTAACAAAATTGATTCAAGTTATTAATATATGATGTTGGTTATGATTTACCATATATTGATGTTGATTTATGCTACTGCGGTTGTTCATGTGTATTGTGATTGTATTAAGACATGTCGTGATGTTACTTGTGATTGTCATGGTTCTTTAAAAGATACAAACGGAATGAAAATACAAACACATAACAAAGAGAATTTTAAAAGAAACTTGATGAATGAAGAGAAAGTTGCTGAACTTCGACTTTTGTAGATGATGAATCACTTTGTTCACTTACGATCCTATACCAAAAAGTTGATCATGTACTTACGATAATACCCAACCATGTCGTGATTCTATGATTTCCCATCACTTTGTGACAATATTGTTAGGAATTATATACAAATTCCCTATTACTGAATGTATTCTAACATGGTCACTATGTGAGTTCTAAATCTATATTTTTTTGTGGTATTAACAGAAAAATGCCTCGTACAAGGAAAAAAACTGCCACTCCCGCAACAACTATGACTCCTGAAGCTATCCAAAAATTGGAAGCTGATAGTGTTGCAGTAGCCCTAGAGACTTAAGCGGCTACCATGGCCCGCTCGAGCAATAACAACCGATCCACCGCTGAAACCGAGGCATCTGCGTCTCGCAAGTGCACATACAAAGATTTCATAGGTTGCCAGCCAACTTATTTCAGAGGTTCTGAAGGAGTCACCGAACTCGCTCAGTGGTTCGAGCGCTCCGAAACGGTATTCATGCGCTGCAACTTCCCGGATAATAGCAAGGTTACCTTTGCTACTAGAACACTTCTAGAAGATGCCGCATCTTGGTGGAACTCAACTGCCCAGACAATGGGTATGAAAGAGGCCTATCAGATGTCTTGGATCGAACTTAAAACTAAACTGCTGAAGAAATATTGTCCCCGAACAGAAATCAGAAAACTGGAGGAGGAATTCCACCAGTTAACTATTAGGGGGAACGATTTGAGAACCTACAACCGAAGGTTCCAGGAACTGTCTATACTATGTCCTACTATGGTGCCAGATACTGAAAGGGCACTGGAAAAGTATGTGGAGGGACTGCCCCGAAACATCGAGGGAAACGTCACCTCGTCCAAACCGGCAACTCTTGAGGAAGCTATCGAAATAGCTCAACGGTTATTAGAACGAGAAATCAGACGAAGTTCTACCTTTGCAAACAATGATCACAAATGAAGTCTCGATAACCGTGGAACCACCAACAACAACACCCACAACAACAGAAACCCCAACAACAACAACAACAACCACAACAACAACAACAGGAACCCCAACAACAACAACAACAACAACAACCGCAACCCCAACTACCAACAAAACCGCAACAACCACCACCACCAACAGAACCGCAGACAAGAAGCTGCTAGAGCTTATGTTGCGACACCCACCGGAGAAAAAGCTTACACCGGAACCCAACCCTAGTGCAACCAATGTAAACTCCATCACACTGGACCTTGTCGTGCAGTTTACGGCAATTGCCGAAAAGTGGGTCACAATACCTCTGACTGCCGAGCCACAGGTGCAAACACACAGCCCATAACAGTAGTGTGCCACGGTTGTGGTGAAAAAGGACACTACAAGAACAACTGCCCAAAGAACCCGAATAACATTGCTCGTGGGAGAGCATATGTGCTTGGTGACGGGAACGCACCACAGGAACCCGATATCGTCACGGGTACTTTCTTACTGAACCAACACAATGCTAAAATATTATTTGATTCTGGATCTGATAACAGCTTTGTGTCTACCTCGTTTGCTTCATTGCTTAATATTACCCCCATAGAACTAGACACTACATATGAAATCGAAATAGCTAACGGAAACCTCATAGGCACCAACAAAATGATCAAAGGTTGCACCCTAACACTGCTAAACAAACCTTTCCCCATTGATCTTATGCCTATCCAACTCAGTAGTTTTGACGTCGTTATTGGCATGGACTGGTTATCCAAACACCACGCCCGAATTATCTGTGACGAAATGGTTATCCAAATTCCACTTGATGGCGAAACTCTTATCGTTCGCGGTGATCACAGCAAAACCCGACTCAACATCATCTCATATGCCAAAACAATGAAGTACATGGACAAAGGATGTCACGTATTTCTGATTCAAATAACGGAAACTGAATCAAAGGAGAAACAACTCGAGGAAGTGCCTGTTGTCAAGGACTTTTCTGAAGTATTTCCAGAAGACTTGCCCGGTATTCTACCAGTTCGGCAAGTAGAATTTCAAATTGATTTAGTGCCTGGAGCAGCACCAGTTGCTAAAGCACCTTATCGATTAGCACCTTCAAAAATGAAAGAACTATCTGAGCAGTTGAAAGAACTGTCAGATAAAGGTTTTATCCGACCAAGTTCATCACCTTGGGGAGCACCAGTCTTATTTGTCAAAAAGAAAGACGGGAATTTCCGAATGTGTATTGACTACATGGAATTGAACAAACTCACTGTAAAGAATCGATATCCGTTACCCCGGATTGATGATTTATTTGATCAGTTGCAAGGATCGAGTGTCTACTCGAAAATCGATCTGAGATCAGGTTATCATCAGCTAAGGGTTAGGGAAGAAGACATTCCAAAAACAGCATTCCGAACACGTTACGGGCATTATGAATTTCAAGTAATGCCATTTGGTCACACAAATGCACCCGCAGTGTTCATGGATTTGATGAACCGAGTATGCAAACAATACTTAGACAAATTCATGATAGTGTTCATCGATGAAATCCTAATCTACTCACGCGGAAAAGAGGAACATGCTGAACACCTGAGAACCATTCTGGAGTTGCTCAAAAATGAAAATTTGTACGCAAAATTTTCCAAATGTGATTTTTGGATCCCCACTGTACAATTTCTTAGCCATATCATCAACAGTCAAGGTATCCACGTAGATCCTACAAAGAATAAGGGGGTTAAAGGTTGGACATCTCCTACCACCCCAACCGAAATTCGTCAATATCTAGGTCTCGCTGGTTACTACCGTAGGTTCATAGAATACTTTTCAAAGATTGCAAAGCCCTTGACCAAATTAACCTAGAAAAACAAGAAGTATATCTGGGAAGACAAACAAGAGTCAGCTTTTCAACTCTTAAAACAGAAACTTTGTGAAGCCCCCATCCTAGCACTACCTGAAGGAAGTGAAGACTTCGTGGTGTACTGTGATGCATCACATCACGGTTTAGGTGCAATGCTAATGCAAAGAAGCAAAGTGATAGCTTATGCTTCTAGACAGCTCAAGAAAAATGAGGAAAACTATACCACTCATGATCTGGAATTATGAGCAGTGGTCTTTGCTCTTAAGATTTAGTGACATTACTTATATGGTATCAAGTGTACGGTTTTCACCGATCACAAGAGTCTTCAGCACATCCTAGATCAGAAAGAGCTGAACATGAGACAGCGCCGATGGTTAGAACTACTCAATGATTACGACTGTGAAATTCGTTATCACCCAGGTAAAGCGAATGTTGTGGCTGATGCCCTGAGCAGAAAAGAAAGAATCAAACCTCTCAGACTCCGATCTCTAGGAATGACCATTCATTCACCCCTTACATCACAAATTCTCTTAGCCCAATCAGAAGTTCTCAAAGAAGAAAACAGACCCCATGAGAAGATTTACGGTATGCCCGAGAATGAAAATGGTTTTGTAAAAAGATCAGACGGTATGATGTGCTTCAAAGAAAGATATTGGATTCCTCTATACGGAGGTATTCGAGATCTCATCATGCATGAATCTCACAAATCCAAGTACTCTATTCACCCAGGTTCTGACAAGATGTATCAGGATCTCAAAAAGATCTACTGGTGGCCCAACATGAAAGCCGACATCGCTGCGTATGTTGGGAAATGTTTGACTTGTTCAAGAGTCAAGGCGGAAAGTCAAAAGCCGTCAAGATTGCTTGTACAACCTGAACTACCAGTCTAGAAATGGGAAAGAATTACCATGGATTTCATCACTAAACTACCAAAGAAGTCAACTGGATTGGACACCATCTGGGTCATCATTGATCGTCTCACCAAATCCACTAATTTCCTACCAATCAAGGAAACTGACGAGATGACCACCCCCGCTCAGTTGTATCTCAAGGAAATAGTGACTCAACATGGAGTTCCAATCTCCATCATCTCAGATAGAGATAGCCGATTTACCTCAAGATTTTGGCAAACTCTACAAAAAGCTCTCGGTACACGTTTGGACATGAGTACCCTTATCACCCTCAGACTGATGGACAGAGTGAAAGAACGATCCAAACCTTGGAAGACATGCTCCGAGCATGTGTTATAGACTTCGGAAAAGGTTGGGATAAACACAAGCCATTGGCTGAATTTTCTTACAACAACAATTATCATGCCAGCATCAAGGCGACACCATTTGAAGCACTTTATGGTAGAAAGTGTAGATCACCTGTTTGTTGGACAAAAGTTGGTGACATACAACTCACAGGACCAGAACTGATACACGACACGACAGAAAATATTTTTAAGATCAGACAACGACTGCAAGCTGCTCGCGACAGACAAAAGAGTTACGCTGATGTAAGACGAAAACCCATGGAATTTCAAGTCGGTGACAGATTTATGTTGAAAGTTTCCCCATGGAAGGGAATGATACGCTTTGGAAAGCGTGGAAAGTTGAATCCCAGATATATTGGACCATTCAAAATCCTCGAAAGGATTGGTCCAGTTGCTTACAAACTTGAACTCCCAGAAGAACTCAGTAGAGTACACCCCACATTTCATGTTTCACAACTAAAGAAATGTTTATCAGATGAAACTCTCGTCATCCCACTAAGAGAAATCAGAATTGATGACAAACTCGTGTTCACGGAAGAACTGGTAGAAATAATGGATAGGGAGGTAAAACAACTTAAGCAAAGCCGTATTCCCATTTTCAAAGTTAGATGGAACTCTAAACGAGGACCAGAGTACACATGGGAACGTGAAAATCATATTCGCAACAAATACCCCCATTTATTCCCATAAAAACCCATAACAACTATCTTAGATTTAATTCCGGGACAGAATTCTATTTGACGGGTAGGTACTATAGCTACCTGTAAAATTCCCTTGTAATTTGTACATTGCTAATCAAGTATTAAATACTAATACAGTTCAGTTAACCATTTTTATGGTCAAAATTTAAAATTTTGTTATTAAATTACAAACACATTGGAACGAGCTCACACACGGACCACAAAAGATCCAACACACTCAATATATATCAAACGGATCACCAACACTATTCCTGGCCCAAGCATTTGGCCTGGTACTATTCCAAGGCCCAACCCACAAATTTTAAGTTTTATAATTGTCATATAACAATCGACTTAACCCCGTTTTCTTTCGAATTCGACACACAAGTACTACAACTTTTTGCACCACTCGACTTTCTACACTCCCAAGAAATAGTATGTCGAATTCCACCTTCTCATTCGAATGTTTTATGGCTTAACGAGACCCAAATTGATTGCTACTTGCAACATGTAAAATTTCACTCGATAATTATCCTTTTTAACATAACTCGATCAAAACTGGTTTTCACCTAGGCATTTGATCTTCTATGATTAAATATGAGTTCAAGAGTTCATTTCTCACCTTCTCACTTAACATGGCACGTTACATTATCACTTGGACCCTTTAAATAATTCGTACGATACATATGTATTACATACATGCGTTTTAAACCAAACCGAACACAAAACCCCCTCATAAGTTATCTAAATACTTGAGTGTTATTCTTGTTAGTGCAAATATTAAGATATTTAAACTAAACGGTTTCTTCGTTTTAATAATAACAAACATGTAACTTGTAATACATAACGTAAAATGTGCAAGTTACTTGTAAACACAAATCATCAATGCATACTTACATCAACACCTCCCGACGTCTCAAGTATGCTTCAACGAAGTCGTAGATTTCAATCCCGACGTAAATCACTCAAGGTATGGACAAACAAATCTACTACTTGACAAATGATCAAATGATTATATTTTTCTAAACTTCGCATTTTTAATGTGACAAAACATTTTTTCAAAAATATATTTTACAAATTATTTTTGAATTAAAAAGAAATGTTTTATTTTGAAAAATAAGTTTAAAAATCCCAAACAGTCAATTTTCCCACCAAAACAGCTCCAAACATTCCCAAATAAACCTTCCCCACTAAAAACAAACGGAGGAGCGTCCACGGTACCACTAAAGTACTGACGGCTCCACTAAATTTAGTGGATCCGTCTGACAATTAGTGGAGCCGTGCCTCTGTAACGGCTAGTGATGCGTGGTTTTGCAACCTTACAACAGGTTTTACCTCTCGAGGGATCTCAAGAGGCTTACAACCCCACCAGGCAATGTACCTGACCGATGTAGTATAGTGTAGTGGTAAGTACGGGGGATTGATCGTTCTCCACAGGGAATAGTGTTCGTTAGGTATGAAAAACTACTCTAATAGGTCTAAGGGTGAGAGAAGATTCTTTTTTATGTTTTTATATTTTTATGAAAGCAAGTAAAATCTCGGGTTTGAAAGAGTGGGCGGAATTAGTTGCTAGTCAACTAACCCAAATTACTACGAATGCAAATAAAATAAAATAACAGAAAATGAAAAGGTGGTAAAACTTATGTGGAGAGAAATGTGTTTACTTAGATTTCCTTACTCCCTAACTATCTTTTACCGGTTGATTAGTGTGTATTAATTGCGTGGATGACGGGTGTATTCCTTAATACCAATCGTGGGGTGGCGTACGTACTTCCCCAACTCTATGAACTCCTACTTCACTCCTATGTCGAGCCGGCTAGGAAGCTCCTAACATGGGATCACTAGAATTCGCTCATGCATTAAATACAACCATAAAAACCTTTAGTACGCATTGGTTCATGTTTCTTAAGACGTTCAAGCAAGTTACCGAATAGGAAGTTAGCCAGTTTTCTTAAGCCTAACATAGATGAACAATCATCCCATACAACTAATAACACACTAATAACCAATAATCAATAGCTAGGTTTCATTAGATCTACGCAAACACAAAGAAAACCTAGCCTAGCATGTTAAACAAAAGACAAGAACAAGATAGAATCAAACAACACATAGACATATTGAATAATTAATTGATAACTTATCTTCAATGTAACATGGAAGATCTCAAGGCAAAAAGCCTTGAAAAAGCTGCTAAAATCGTCTTAGGGTTTTTCACACACAAAGTTCCACACTAATGACAAAAAATTGCAAAACTATATATAGAGATTAAGGTTTGACGGCGTCATCGTTGTAGATTCTGACGCCGTCACCTCGCCGCTTTTAGGGTTCCCGGATGGCCTTCCTGACGCCGTCCCTCTTTAGACCTCCAAAATCCGTTCTGGCTTATCAAGGCTTGACGCCGTCAGAAATAAGCTTGACGCCGTCCCTCTTTAAGTTAAGTCGTGACGACCTTGATCACTTCAAAGGGTGACGCCGTCAGAATTTCCATGCAAAATTCTCTGGCTTATCATGAGTAATTTTCACATCCACCACTTTTGCCAAGCCATGACGCCGTCTGGACCAATTCCTGACGCCGTCAAAGGTACTTTCCAGCGTAATTTTGAGACTTTGTCGTTTTCTTCACTTTTATGCTCCAAAAACGTCCAAAATGCTTCCTTTTCCAGATTTCTTCCCAAAAGTACCTAAAATGACAAAAGGAACGATTTAGGGCAATATTTGATCAAATAAATACGATTTAGGGCTTAAATGACCCCCTAAAAGCGGTACACTTTTCGCTTCATCAAATACCCTTACACTTGAGATTTGCTTGTCCTCAAGCAAATGCGCTTTTATTCTAATCAAAATACAAGTTAGGGGTCATTTAATGCTAACATAAAAGTAATTACAACAAATATTCGTTCCACTTTAATCGTAATAAGCACGGAGATTACAAACTAGCACCTCACAAGTAGTGTTTAGATACTCACATCTCTCAAGTGTCATCAAAATAAATCTCATAAATGAAAACGGATAATATCTCTCACTACCTGTCAAAGCAAATAGATTACCATAGGCTTGGGAAAGGATCGAAAACCTCCTCCACTAGGCGTAAGCACCTAAGATAGACTATCAAAGAGGGCTTTTACATGGGTTATAACGTTAGGTGTAGGGAAAAGGAAAACACGGTTTTGTTGGATAAAGGATATTTTACTGGTGGCGAGTTAAAGATCTTGATCAATTACATGTACTATACAATGTTGCTAAGCCAAGACTCGACTCAATCTTAAGCTAAAAACAAAATAACAAAAACATAAAACAAACAAAAAATGAAACGGGATGGTAGTCCGTACGTTTTTTTTTTCTTTTTCTCATTTTTTTGTATTTTTCTTGATTTTTTCGATTTTTTTTTTTTTTTTTTTTTTTTTTTTTTTTTTTTTTTTTGATAAACTCTTGCCCTACCATCCAAAATAATACATCATAGGGGCGTTGCATTCCCCTTACACTTGAACTTTTACATAACTTTACAAATAACTATTCTAATGACTCGAATTAAGATAATCAAAACACTTGGAGTACTTTTTTAAAACATTTAGCACATATGGGGGTAATAAATGATGTTCTTCCCCATTACTCCATTACACTAGTACTTTACCCATGAGTCCCAATCGTCCCAAAACAATATGTACAAGGATATGACTCGACTTAGCAACCATGTAATCAACTAGATAATTAACTTGGGTTTAAACAAATGTTGTCACAATAATGCACTAAAAATGAGTGCATACAAGGTAGGCTAAGGCGATTTGGGTGTATATTTAAGTGGGGTGTAACAAATTCTTCCTTTAAGTAAAATGCTTAAAGGTCGAAATGAAAAGATAGGCTCTGAGGGGTGTACTAGGGGTATCGTGTACTAAAAATGAGTACAACGCAAAGGGTGTGGGAGAATTACTTGACCAATGTAGCCAAAGTAATTATAACAAAAACACAGGTGTAAAACAATGGGTTAATCCCAATGCCTCTTATCATGTAGTAAATCTAACTACACGAATGTAGTCTCACTTGTGGCCTCGGAATGGTCCTAACGCAAGTTCTAGAATCTAAGTGCTACCGGTACACACATCATAGCAAAATGCTTTTCCTACCAATTCTAGGGGCGAACCTCATATATTGTTACACCCGTACCCCGATAAGGTACAATATGAGTATATATAGTGTTATGTGTTATATTCTATGAACTAGTTAAATAAAGTATATGTGGCAAAGTTAGGAGGAATAGAACTAGAAGGACCATAAATGCCAAAAGACCAAAGTTGCAACTAACTCCCAATAAATATCCAAGACTTAGAAAAGTCTGGAATTATCTTGGTCCTTATTGAAGTGTCGACACATAGAAGAGAAATAGGAGGGAAAGCCAAAAATATCATCTTGTCTTAATTGTACATCAAGAAGTGATCAAGAAGCTTTAAGAAAGCCTTAATTATGTTCCTATCATCAAGTAAGTGGTTTTCCCCAAATGTGAAAATTAGGGTTCATGTGGTGGGTTTTAATGATTATGGTAAAAAGTGGTGAAATGATGATCTCCTTAGTTAGATAGTTGCTAATTGTAGTTAATCTTGTTATAGGAAGCATTTATAGAAGCCCAATCAAGCCAAGTAGGAAGCTAGTAGGACTTGAGGTAAGTATATGAGCATAATCCTTGTAAATGTTATGATGTTAATGTTATGTTGGTGTTAATATGATTTCTATGGAGCTTGTGAATGTATGTTAGCTTGGATCCAATGCTACTTGTATGAATGTTATATATTTACTTGCCCGGTCAAGGTAAGTAATAATCTCATTTGATGCTCCTTGTTAATGTTATGATTGGTGTTAATCACCAATCTTATGTAAATGTGATGTTGATTATGTCTTGTATACTTACTAAGCGTTTTCGCTTACGGTTTAGATGTTAATGATTTTGTAGGTTCTAGCGGAGGAAGCAAAGGTAAGGATCTTGCCTAGTTGTAGTCGTGGAATGAAGCTTAGCGTAGTTAGAGGCTAGCTTAGAAGACCATAACTCTTGGACCAAGTAAATCGGAAGTTGGAAGCCGAAGTGCTCTCTTGTGCCTTGGTATATTTAACTTGTGTGGTCGTTTTGTTAAATTATGGTCTTGTCGTCAAACGTTGTCTTTTGTTTATGTAATTCTCATGGGTCAAACGTTTAAGTGTTATGTGGTCCTTGTGTTAAGTAAACTTGGATGAATTTGTGGTAAAAAGGGTGTTTGGCACAAAGCTATTTTGACCCATTTTATGTATATACGGGTTGGATTGCTATGGAACATGTTTGTTATGTTAATGTAATGCTTTTGGTCAAGTTTGATGTAAAACGGAGGTCGTATGGGTTGTTTGTGGTGTTAAATGGTTTGGGTGTGTTAATATTGAGTTTCTGCAGGTTTTCTGCAGAGTTTCGGTCTCATTTGGACAGATACGGCGCATCTCTTTTTGGGATACGGCGCATCTATCCATCCCAAGTTTCGGTCTCATTTGGGTAGATACGGCGCATCTATTTTTGAGATGCGGCGCATCTATCCAACCCAGATTTGGTAATTTTCTAAATGTCGTACAGAACAAACCGTAAGTCGTCACGGGTCGTACCACCTATCGTTTTGAAGGTAATTGAGTCTACTTTCATTTAAAACTAGCCTCAAGGGCTGAATGTTTATGGATTTTTGTCAGCTCATAAAAGAGTGACAGCAGGTCAGTTTTGAGAGATCGTTTTCGCGTAAAAAGTTCAAATTTTTGGTCTAATCGGGCACGGGGCGTTACAACTTGGTATCAGAGCTTCGGTCTAAGAGATTTAGGATTTCACCTTAGTATTTCCTAGACTTAGACCTTGTGTAGATGCGTTTAGAGCTAGTGTTTGTTATTTGTGTATCGTTTGGGTGATTTTAAGGACCCATATGTTGGATATTTTTATGACTACGCCTGGCCACCGTAGTGATAAAAATATGGAACATATGTGAAGTTGAAATCATTTAGATCATACATGGGTGACAAGCTAGGGTGTTAGTATAAAGATAAAATGTCATTCATGCATCGATTAAGTATATGGTTGTACTTGATATTATGAATTACTAATTTTCAGTTAGAAGAAATGGAAACTCCTCACCAAAAAGAAGTTGCAAAATCCACGGCTTCCAAGCATGCCGAGTCTTCGGCAAAAGATGTGGGTGATAATGATAAGGAGAATGAAAACTCATTTTCCTCCAGTTCCGGAGGACCTAGCTTTAGAGGTTTCACGGGGGAAGAAATGAAAGCCCTAGACCTTATGATGGCAAAAAGAGTGGGTAAGGCTATTAAGAAAGCAATGCCCTACTATGTCCAACAAACAACGCAAAATCTTAAGGAGCTAATGAAGGAAGAGTTTAAGGAGTTTAAGAAAGAATGTGGAGTAGCGAAAGAACCTAAGAATGATAAAGCTACTTACCGGGATTTCACGGCTTGTGATGTGCCACAGTTTACCGGTGTCCTTGACCCGATTGTTAGTAATAGGTGGGTTACGGCTGTGGAGGGTGCTTTTCGTACTAGTGGCTGTGAAGAAAGGAAGAAGGTTATCTATGCTACTAACTTTCTTCGTGATAGTGCTAAGACTTGGTGGGAAGGAAAGGTGTGTGAGAAAGGTGAACCTTGGGTGGAGACTTGTACGTGGAAGGAATTCAAGGAGTTGTTTAGTGCCGAGTATGCTCCGGTTGAGGAGATTGACAAAATTCCAGAGAAATTCCAATCTCTCACTCAAACTAACGAGACGGTAAATGAGTTATGGAGGACGTTTAATGATATGGTTCCTTATTGTCCCGAGTATCTTGGGAATGACAAGCTTAAGGTTGACAAGTTCCAAAGAATGCTTAAGGATGATATTCGTGATGTGATCTCTCCATTCAAATGTACTACTTTGGAGGACCTCTTGAGTAGAGCACGTGTGAGGGAAGCGGACTTATTGAGGAGGAAGGAGAGGGAAGCTAAGGAAATAAAAAGGAAGCAAGAGTTTGGAGATCGTGATGGAAAGAAAGCCAAGTTTGATCATGGCAAGGAAGATGTGGAAACCAAGACTAAGGTGGCTTGTCCGGAATGTAATAAGTTTCATGTTGGAGAGTGTAGGCGTAATACGCCGGGTTGCTACAAGTGTGGAGCTCTTGACCATAAAAGTAAAGATTGTACCAAGCCGATGATAGTATGCTATGGGTGTAACGAGATAGGGCATAGGTTGAGGGATTGCCCGAAAACAAAGGCGATTGAAGCAAAGCCTTTGAGAACCGTCAAGCAAGAGAAAGTGGAGGTTCCAAAACCAACAGCTCGAGTCTATCAAATGGGTGTCGAAGAAGCCAAATCGGGGACCGATGTCATCACAGGTATTCATCTTGTAAATTCCATACCCGCTCGGGTTTTGTATGATTCGGGTGCTAGTGTTTCTTTCGTGTCTTATGATTTTAGCAAGCAACTAAAGTCCCCACTAGCTAAACTCCCGATTCCCCTAGAAGTCGAAATAGCCGATAGTAGAATCGTTGTTGTATCTAATGTATATCGAGATGTAGAGATAGAGATCGATGAAAGTGTCTTTAAGATCGACTTAATTCCCATTATGCTCGGGGAATTTGATATTATTATCCGGTATGGATTGGCTTGATAAATATAACGCGGCTATCCTTTGTAGCCAAAAGATCATTCGAGTTGTTAATCCTAGCGGTCGTGAAATGATTATTTATGGGGATAAAAGAAAAGGTGAACTAAAGTTATGTACCGTGATGAAGGCTAGGAGATATTTATCACATGGATGTTATGCCTTCATGGCTCACGTGGTAGATACGAGCTTTGAGGAGAAAAATGTCGATGATGTTCCGGTTGTGAATGAATTTCGTGATGTTTTTCCGGAAGACTTGCCGGGTATTCCACCGGAAAGGCAAGTCAATTTCGTATTGATCTTGTTCCGGGTGCTACTCCTATTGCTAAAACTCCCTATCGTCTAGCTCCGTCCGAAATGAAAGAATTGATGAGTCAACTTCAAGAATTGCTTGACAAGGGTTTCATTCGTCCTAGTAGTTCGCCATGGGGAGCACCAATATTGTTCGTTAAAAAGAAAGATGGTAGTATGCGGATGTGCATTGACTACCGCGAGTTGAATAAAGTCACGGTGAAAAATGTGTATCCGTTACCAAGAATCGATGACCTCTTTGATCAACTTCAAGGTGCGCGGTGGTTTTCCAAGATCGATCTTCGTTCGGGTTATCATCAATTGAAAGTTCGAGAAGAAGACATTCCTAAGACGGCCTTTAGGACCCGATATGGGCATTACGAGTTTACGATTATGCCATTTGGTCTTACGAACGCACCTGCGGTTTTCATGGATCTCATGAATCGTGTATGTAGACCGATGTTGGATAAATTCGTTATAGTGTTCATTGATGATATTCTCATCTATTCTAAGAGCAAGGAAGAACATGAACTACATCTTCGAGAAATTCTTGAGACCTTGAGAAAAGAAAGATTGTATGCTAAATTCTCGAAATGTGAATTTTGGTTGCAAGAAGTTCAGTTCCTTGGTCACGTTATTAATGCCGATGGTATCAAAGTCGATCCTTCAAAGGTAGAAGCCGTAATGAAATGGCATGCACCAAGGAATGTTGGTGAAATTCGAAGTTTTCTTGGTCTTGCGGGATATTATAGGAGGTTTATTCAAGACTTCTCCAAAATTTCATCGTCTTTAACGAAACTTCCAAGAAGAATGCTACCTTCGAGTGGGGAGAAGAACAAGACAAAGCCTTTTGTACCCTACGAAGGAAATTGTGTGAAGCACCGGTTTTTAGTATTGCCGGAGGGGACCGAAGATATGGTGGTTTATAGCGATGCGTCTTATTCCGGTCTTGGATGTGTTCTTATGCAAAGGGGAAAAGTAATTGCTTACGCCTCGAGACAATTAAAGAAGCATGAAGAAAATTATGCGACTCACGATCTTGAGTTTGCGGCTGTGGTTTTTGCTTTAAAACTTTGGAGGCATTATTTGTATGGTGTCAAGTTTGTAATTTATACCGACCATCGAAGCCTTCAATATTTCCTTGATAAGAAAGATCCCAACATGAGACAACGAAGGGGTTAGATTTGTTGAAGGATTATGATTGCGAAATTCGCTACCATCCGGGTAAAGCGAATGTGGTAGCGGATGCGTTGAGCCGAAAGGATCAAAATGAGGTTACTAAAATTCATTCCTTGAGAATGGTTGTCACCACCGACCTTTTTGATAAGATCAAGTTAGCTCAAGAGGAGGCATTGAAAGAAGAAAATAGGGAAGGTGAGCGTATCACTTCCCACATTCCACATCTCGAAGAAGATAGTCGAGGAATTAAGACTCGGTATGGAAGGGTTTATATCCCTTTTCGTAGCAACATCAAAGAATTGATTCTAGAGGAAGCACACAAGTCGAAATATTCTATTCATCCGGGAGCTACAAAGATGTACCGTGATTTGAAGAAGAACTATTGGTGGCCGGGTATGAAAAGAGATTGTGTAAAGTACGTTGAGAAGTGCTTGACTTGTTTAAAGGTCAAAGCCGAGCATCAAAAACCGTATGGAAAAGTTCAACCTTTGGATATTCCGGTTTGGAAGTGGGAAAAGATCACGATGGACTTCATTACGAAATTGCCAAGGACGAAAAAGAAGAATGACACGATTTGGGTCATAGTAGATCGCCTAACCAAGAGTGCTCATTTTATTCCAATCCGAGAAAATATGCCCGTTCACAAGCTAGCTAAGATCTACGTCAACGAGATAGTCGCGCGTTATGGAGTACCCATTTCTATAGTCTCCGATAGAGATGGACGTTTCACATCCAACTTTTGGCAAGATTTCCAAGAAGAGCTAGGTACGAAACTTCATATGAGTACGGCCTTTCATCCTCAAACCGATGGGCAAAGCGAGAGGACAATTCAAACTTTGGAAGATATGTTACGAGCTTGTATGATCGACTTTGGAGGCAATTGGGACGATCATTTGCCTTTAGTCGAATTCGCCTATAATAATAGTTATCATGCGAGTATGGATATGCCACCCTATGAAATGCTTTATGGTAGAAGGTGTAGGACACCCGTGTGTTGGGAAGAAGTCGGAAGACGAGAATTGGCGAGCACAGACATAGTATTGGCAACAACGGAGAAGATTGAAATGATTCGTACAAGACTTAAGGCGGCACAAGATAGGTGGAAAAGCTATGCCGATAACCGAAGAAGACCAATCGAATTTGAGGTGGGTGATTTGGTTATGTTAAAGGTTTCCCCGTGGAAAGGCGTCTTTAGATTCAAAAACAAAGGGAAACTTAGTCCTCGGTTTATAGGACCTTTCAAAATCTTGAAACGAGTAGGCGAGGTAGCGTATGTGTTGGAATTACCCGAAGAAATGAGAGGTATTCACAATACCTTTCATGTGTCATACCTAAGGAAATGCTTGGCGGACGAAACAAGTGTGGTTACCTTAAACGACATCGAAATTGATCCGGAGTTGCTTTCGCAAGAAGATGAACCGGAGGCTATATTAGGAAGGAAAGTGAGGCAACTAAGGAACAAGGAGATTCCGTTGGTAAAAGTGCAATGGAGACATCGTAAGGGTACAAGCATTAGGTGGGAGACGGAAGCGAAAATGAGGACCAAATATCCTCACTTATTTCACAAGTAGAGTTCGGGGACGAACTCTCATTTTAAGGAGGGGAGAATTGTTACACCCGTACCCCGATAAGGTACAATATGAGTATATAAAGTGTTATGTGTTATATTTTATGAACTAGTTAAATAAAGAATATGTGGCAAAGTTAGGAGGAAAAGAACTAGAAGGACCATAAATGCCAAAAGACCAAAGTTGCAACTAACTCCCAATAAATATCCAAGACTTAGAAAAGTCTGGAATTATCTTGGTCCTTATTGAAGTGTCGACACATAGAAGAGAAATAGGAGGGAAAGCCAAAAATATCATCTTGTCTCAATTGTACATCAAGAAGTGATCAAGAAGCTTTAAGGAAGCCTTAATTGTGATCCTATCATCAAGTAAGTGGTTTTCCCCAAATGTGAAAATTAGGGTTCATGTGGTGGGTTTTAATGATTATGGTAAAAAGTGGTGAAATGATGATCTCCTTAGTTAGATAGTTGCTAATTGTAGTTAATCTTGTTATAGGAAGCATTTATAGAAGCCCAATCAAGCCAAGTAGGAAGCTAGTAGGACTTGAGGTAAGTATATGAGCATAATCCTTGTAAATGTTATGATGTTAATGTTATGTTGGTGTTAATATGATTTCTATGGAGCTTGTGAATGTATGTTAGCTTGGATCCAATGCTACTTGTATGAATGTTATATATTTACTTGCCCGGTCAAGGTAAGTAATAATCTCATTTGATGCTCCTTGTTAATGTTATGATTGGTGTTAATCACCAATCTTATGTAAATGTGATGTTGATTATGTCTTGTATACTTACTAAGCGTTTTCGCTTACGGTTTAGATGTTAATGATTTTGTAGGTTCTAGCGGAGGAAGCAAAGGTAAGGATCTTGCCTAGTTGTAGTCGTGGAATGAAGCTTAGCGTAGTTAGAGGCTAGCTTAGAAGACCATAACTCTTGGACCAAGTAAATCGGAAGTTGGAAGCCGAAGTGCTCTCTTGTGCCTTGGTATATTTAACTTGTGTGGTCGTTTTGTTAAATTATGGTCTTGTCGTCAAACGTTGTCTTTTGTTTATGTAATTCTCATGGGTCAAACGTTTAAGTGTTATGTGGTCCTTGTGTTAAGTAAACTTGGATGAATTTGTGGTAAAAAGGGTGTTTGGCACAAAGCTATTTTGACCCATTTTGATGTATATACGGGTTGGATTGCTATGGAACATGTTTGTTATGTTAATGTAATGCTTTTGGTCAAGTTTGATGTAAAACGGAGGTCGTATGGGTTGTTTGTGGTGTTAAATGGTTTGGGTGTGTTAATATTGAGTTTCTGCAGGTTTTCTGCAGAGTTTCGGTCTCATTTGGACAGATACGGCGCATCTCTTTTTGGGATACGGCGCATCTATCCATCCCAAGTTTCGCGTCGTCTCATTTGGGTAGATACGGCGCATCTATTTTTGAGATGCGGCGCATCTATCCAACCCAGATTTGGTAATTTTCTAAATGTCGTACAGAACAACCGTAAGTCGTCACGGGTCGTACCACCTATCGTTTTGAAGGTAATTGAGTCTACTTTCATTTAAAACTAGCCTCAAGGGCTGAATGTTTATGGATTTTTGTCAGCTCATAAAAGAGTGACAGCAGGTCAGTTTTGAGAGATCGTTTTCGCGTAAAAAGTTCAAATTTTTGGTCTAATCGGGCACGGGGCGTTACAACTTGGTATCAGAGCTTCGGTCTAAGAGATTTAGGATTTCACCTTAGTATTTCCTAGACTTAGACCTTGTGTAGATGCGTTTAGAGCTAGTGTTTGTTATTTGTGTATCGTTTGGGTGATTTTAAGGACCCATATGTTGGATATTTTTATGACTACGCCTGGCCACCGTAGTGATAAAAATATGGAACATATGTGAAGTTGAAATCATTTAGATCATACATGGGTGACAAGCTAGGGTGTTAGTATAAAGATAAAATGTCATTCATGCATCGATTAAGTATATGGTTGTGCTTGATATTATGAATTACTAATTTTCAGTTAGAAGAAATGGAAACTCCTCACCAAAAAGAAGTTGCAAAATCCACGGCTTCCAAGCATGCCGAGTCTTCGGCAAAAGATGTGGGTGATAATGATAAGGAGAATGAAAACTCATTTTCCTCCAGTTCCGGAGGACCTAGCTTTAGAGGTTTCACGGGGGAAGAAATGAAAGCCCTAGACCTTATGATGGCAAAAAGAGTGGGTAAGGCTATTAAGAAAGCAATGCCCTACTATGTCCAACAAACAACGCAAAATCTTAAGGAGCTAATGAAGGAAGAGTTTAAGGAGTTTAAGAAAGAATGTGGAGTAGCGAAAGAACCTAAGAATGATAAAGCTACTTACCGGGATTTCACGGCTTGTGATGTGCCACAGTTTACCGGTGTCCTTGACCCGATTGTTAGTAATAGGTGGGTTACGGCTGTGGAGGGTGCTTTTCGTACTAGTGGTTGTGAAGAAAGGAAGAAGGTTATCTATGCTACTAACTTTCTTCGTGATAGTGCTAAGACTTGGTGGGAAGGAAAGGTGTGTGAGAAAGGTGAACCTTGGGTGGAGACTTGTACGTGGAAGGAATTCAAGGAGTTGTTTAGTGCCGAGTATGCTCCGGTTGAGGAGATTGACAAAATTCCAGAGAAATTCCAATCTCTCACTCAAACTAACGAGACGGTAAATGAGTTGTGGAGGACGTTTAATGATATGGTTCCTTATTGTCCCGAGTATCTTGGGAATGACAAGCTTAAGGTTGACAAGTTCCAAAGAATGCTTAAGGATGATATTCGTGATGTGATCTCTCCATTCAAATGTACTACTTTGGAGGACCTCTTGAGTAGAGCACGTGTGAGGGAAGCGGACTTATTGAGGAGGAAGGAGAGGGAAGCTAAGGAAATAAAAAGGAAGCAAGAGTTTGGAGATCGTGATGGAAAGAAAGCCAAGTTTGATCATGGCAAGGAAGATGTGGAAACCAAGACTAAGGTGGCTTGTCCGGAATGTAATAAGTTTCATGTTGGAGAGTGTAGACGTAATACGCCGGGTTGCTACAAGTGTGGAGCTCTTGACCATAAAAGTAAAGATTGTACCAAGCCGATGATAGTATGCTATGGGTGTAACGAGATAGGGCATAGGTTGAGGGATTGCCCGAAAACAAAGGCGATTGAAGCAAAGCCTTTGAGAACCGTCAAGCAAGAGAAAGTGGAGGTTCCAAAACCAACAGCTCGAGTCTATCAAATGGGTGTCGAAGAAGCCAAATCGGGGACCGATGTCATCACAGGTATTCATCTTGTAAATTCCATACCCGCTCGGGTTTTGTATGATTCGGGTGCTAGTGTTTCTTTCGTGTCTTATGATTTTAGCAAGCAACTAAAGTCCCCACTAGCTAAACTCCCGATTCCCCTAGAAGTCGAAATAGCCGATAGTAGAATCGTTGTTGTATCTAATGTATATCGAGATGTAGAGATAGAGATCGATGAAAGTGTCTTTAAGATCGACTTAATTCCCATTATGCTCGGGGAATTTGATATTATTATCGGTATGGATTGGCTTGATAAATATAACGCGGCTATCCTTTGTAGCCAAAAGATCATTCGAGTTGTTAATCCTAGCGGTCGTGAAATGATTATTTATGGGGATAAAAGAAAAGGTGAACTAAAGTTATGTACCGTGATGAAGGCTAGGAGATATTTATCACGTGGATGTTATGCCTTCATGGCTCACGTGGTAGATACGAGCTTTGAGGAGAAAAATATCGATGATGTTCCGGTTGTGAATGAATTTCGTGATGTTTTTCCGGAAGACTTGCCGGGTATTCCACCCGAAAGGCAAGTCGAATTTCGTATTGATCTTGTTCCGGGTGCTACTCCTATTGCTAAAACTCCCTATCGTCTAGCTCCGTCCGAAATGAAAGAATTGATGAGTCAACTTCAAGAATTGCTTGACAAGGGTTTCATTCGTCCTAGTAGTTCGCCATGGGGAGCACCAATCTTGTTCGTTAAAAAGAAAGATGGTAGTATGCGGATGTGCATTGACTACCGCGAGTTGAATAAAGTCACGGTGAAAAATGTGTATCCGTTACCAAGAATCGATGACCTCTTTGATCAACTTCAAGGTGCGCGGTGGTTTTCCAAGATCGATCTTCGTTCGGGTTATCATCAATTGAAAGTTCGAGAAGAAGACATTCCTAAGACGGCCTTTAGGACCCGATATGGGCATTACGAGTTTACGGTTATGCCATTTGGTCTTACGAACGCACCTGCGGTTTTCATGGATCTCATGAATCGTGTATGTAGACCGATGTTGGATAAATTCGTTATAGTGTTCATTGATGATATTCTCATATATTCTAAGAGCAAGGAAGAACATGAACTACATCTTCGAGAAATTCTTGAGACCTTGAGAAAAGAAAGATTGTATGCTAAATTCTCGAAATGTGAATTTTGGTTGCAAGAAGTTCAGTTCCTTGGTCACGTTATTAATGCCGATGGTATCAAAGTCGATCCTTCAAAGGTAGAAGCCGTATTGAAATGGCATGCACCAAGGAATGTTGGTGAAATTCGAAGTTTTCTTGGTCTTGCGGGATATTATAGGAGGTTTATTCAAGACTTCTCCAAAATTTCATCGTCTTTAACGAAACTTACCAAGAAGAATGCTACCTTCGATTTGGGTCATAGTAGATCGCCTAACCAAGAGTGTTAATATTGAGTTTCTGCAGGTTTTCTGCAGAGTTTCGGTCTCATTTGGACAGATACGGTGCATCTCTTTTTGGGATACGGCGCATCTATCCATCCCAAGTTTCGGTTTCAAGTTTCGGTCTCATTTGGGTAAATACGGCGCATCTATTTTTGAGATGCGGCGCATCTATCCAACCCAGATTTGGTAATTTTCTAAATGTCGTACAGAACAAACCGTAAGTCGTCACGGGTCGTACCACCTATCGTTTTAAAGGTAATTGAGTCTACTTTCATTTAAAACTAGCCTCAAGGGCTGAATGTTTATGGATTTTTGTCAGCTCATAAAAGAGTGACAGCAGGTAGTTTTGAGAGATCGTTTTCGCGTAAAAAGTTCAAATTTTTGGTCTAATCGGGCACGGGACGTTACACATATTTGGGTGTGGAAAATTTTTTAGTGGTACGATTTTTGTGCTAGTCATATAACTCCTATCCGTGAGACGCTCATTAAGATCAAAGTTTCACTCCTAAATGTTGTAAAAAATTTTAAATTTGGCACTAAAATTGCCCTAACAGGTATTTATCTCAGTTTTATTACACATCTACTATCAAACAAACAAAAATCAAGTGCAATTGCATTCTCTAATCGTACTTTTACCCCCCTTACACTTAAGATGAACATTGTCCCCAATGTTCAAATAACAAGATGTAAAAGCATAAAGTAAAAGAATGAAATCAAATACTCCCCTGATTCGCTCGGTGGATAATGAAGTAACATGGTTAAATCTTCTTCCAAGAGAATGTAAAAGCTCCAAGACTAATGTATCACCAAAAGCTTGATTCCACATACATCTCCTTGTCCAAAATAACCTGTTAAACCTGAGAAAACAAACACGAAAACCTGCATAACATCGGCGGGATAAACTCTATATATAAGGATATAATGCTTGTGGAATGATAGTTTTGCAGATTCCTGGAGATTATAAGTTAGAGATTTAATAAAAACTTTTTATGAAAACAAAACTTTCAAAAATTTTCAGAAAATTAAACTACCCGTAGGTAAATCCTACGCCGTCAGAAATGATCTGACAGAATTCTCATGTTAAGTTTCCGGAAAAATTTTGGAAAAACCTATACCTTACTTCCTGGAAATCCTGCAAAACATCATTATGACTCGATACAAGCATTTGACTCAAACAAATACTAATATGTATGTTAATTTATTATTATTACGATTCATGTTCATTTGTTCTAATAAACTGGTTTGGATTTCCCTTACACTTAACTTTTGCAAAATACCTTTATATGTAGTTAAGACGAAGTTAAAAACAAAATAAAGCATTTTCACAATTTAGTCTTGAACATGAATCAATAATAATAAAATTTAAACACACATACGGAAGCAAATAAAAACAAACAAACAAACAAATAAACACACAAAGCAAATAAAACTTGGGTTGCCTCCCAAGAAGCGCTTTTCTTTATTAACGAGTCTTGTAGCTAGACTCAAAGTCCTTCTACCCTATGTAAGTGAGCTCGTCATCGAGGACGTCTTTAGGGTTAAGCTTGGATTGAAGTTTCCTATTGGTTCGCTTAGTACAATATATCTTTTCAAACTTCTCTCCATCCGGGTCATACAATGTCATCTTAATATGCCATGACCCATCTCCATCTTTGGGTGGTTTGTCCCAATCCCACTTATGATCATCGTCCTCACAATTCCACTTATTCATCCCTAGGTTAATTGGCAAAACTCCTAGGAAATCAATCATCTTCCTAAAAACTAGAGGGTCTTCAAACGGATCCAATTCGGTGTCCCTAGCCAAGAGTTGCTCTACCGTATGTGTTCGGTTCACAAAGTCCTCTTCTAGGTAAAATGGGCGTTGGGGTCCTATGAAGTCTCTATCGATCCAAGGTCCATATCTAGATGGTCTCCTATTTGATTCTAACCAATGGGGTGTCGGTTCCTTACTAGTATCATAGGCATGTTTCTTAACATCATAGACTGACCAAGTATCCCCTTCTCCTACCGCTATCTTAGATTCCTTACAATCAATCATAGCACTAGCGGTCGCCAAAAATCCTCTACCTATCAACAAGGGGCATGTAGGGTCGCTAACCATATCAAGGACGTGGAAATCGGCTAAAATGGTTAGTTTTCCAATGTGTACTAACACGTCCTTAACTACTCCAACCGGGTAAGCAACACTTCCATCCGCTAAGCCTATAATTACCTCGGTTTCTTCAAGTTTTCCTAGTTTTAGAGAGGTGTAGAGAGGTAACGGAAGTAGGTTAAGGCTTGATCCAAGATCGGCTAATGTGTCATAAGCCTCCGAATTACCGATCTTGCAAGGTAGAACAAATAAGCCCGGATCATCTAACTTCTTAGGTAGCTTGTTTTGAACAAAGGCGGTCCCTTTTTCGCCTAACTTGAGCTTCTTCTCATCCAACACATCAATAACCGGACTTTCAAGGTGGAGCTCCTTGAATTCTTCGTCAAGGTTTTGAGTGGGAGGTGTTTCAACTATGACATGGGTTTGTTTGAAACACGAGCTCATGGAATTGACCGAATAATATTGTGGACAAGAACTAGGAGACGTAACCGATGAAACGGCGTTGACGTTTAGTTTCGGGTTCTTGACCGTGTTGCTAGGGAGTGCTCCCATTTCTCGGTCATTGAGGGCTTTCAACAAAGTGTCAATCTTATTGGTCATCTCGCTTTGTTTTTGTTTGAAATCGGCTTCAAACTTGGCTAAACGAGCTTCTTGAGATGCCATAAATTGAGACATCAATCCTTCAAAGTTATCGGTACTACCATTGCCGGAAGGATTGTTGTTGAAAGTACGGTTCGAGTTGGAACCGCTTGATTGGAAACGATTAGGTGGGTTGGAAGAATTGGTTTGTTGTGCGTTTTGGTTTTGTTTCCACCTAAGGTTCGGGTGATTTTTCCATGAGGGGTTGTATGTATCACCGTAGGGGTTTGGCTCGGGTTTGAAAGTGTACCACTTGTCTCCCGCTCCGTCGGTACGCGAGGATGCGTAGTCCGCAAAAGCTTGTTCGGGGAGTTCCATGCAATCACGAGTGTCGTGGGGACCACTACATAATTCACATGAAGAAGTGATTTTGTTCACTTGGCTTGAAGGTTTAGGAGCCTCGTAGGATTTCATAAGAAACTTGACTTGGTCTTCAAGTTCTATGATCCTACGGTCGGAAGTGCTTGAATTGCTCAAAGGCAAAGATATTGCCTTGACCATTTTATTCAAATCACGGGGATCACTACAACTTTCGTTGTCATAAAGAGCAAGATCCTCTAGGAGAGCCCATGATTGTCCCGCACTTAGATCACGTAGCTTACCACCGGCCGATTGGTCAATGATTTGCCTTGTGGAGAGATTGATATGGTCATAGAAGATTTGGACTTGGAGCCAAAGTTCTATGCCATGGTGAGGGACTTTTTGGAGTAAGTCCTTGAATCGAGTCCATGCCTCGTAGAGGGTTTCGCCTTGACGTTGTTGGAACATCAAGATATCATTCCTTAGCTTGGTAGTTCTTCCCGGTGGGAAAAACTGAGCAAGGAAACGAGTGGTGAGATCATCCCAAGAGGTGATGGATCCTGCGGGTTGACGTTCTAGCCACTGACTAGCTTGGTCCCGCAAAGAGAATTGAAAGAGACGCAGTCGGGTCGTCTCTCGAGTGGCAACATCAAGGTCTATAGAATCAACAATTTTGAGAAAGTCCTTGAGATGTTGAATAGGATCTTCAGAACGAAGTCCATGGAATGCGCATCCGCTTTGCACCAACCGGATGGTGTCGGATCGCAAGGGAGTGACATTGGCTCCTTGAGTGAGCTCAATGGTGTTTCGATAGCCATGGTGGCTAGGACGGGAATACTCTCCTAAAGTACGGGCTCTAGGAGGTGGTGGTTGTTGTGGTGGGTTGTTGGGATCAAGGATATTACCACCTTCCATGATGTCGGATGGTAATGGTTACGAACAAAGAAACGAAGAAAAAAGATAGACTAAAGAATACCTAGAAAAATAAAATAAAAATCTCACTAGAAAGGAATCTAGTGAGTAGACCTATAAAATAAAAATTCAACCTAAACAATAACTATTCCCCGGCAGCGGCGCCAAAAACTTGATGCGTGGTTTTGCAACCTTACAACAGGTTTTACCTCTCGAGGGATCTCAAGAGGCTTACAACCCCACCAGGCAGTGTACCTGACCGATGTAGTATAGTGTAGTGGTAAGTACGGGAGATTGATCGTTCTCCACAGGGAATAGTGTTCGTTAGGTATGAAAAACTACTCTAATAGGTCTAAGGGTGAGAGAAGATTCTTTTTTATGTTTTTATATTTTTATGAAAGCAAGTAAAATCTCGGGTTTGAAAGAGTGGGCGGAATTAGTTGCTAGTTAACTAACCCAAATTACTACGAATGCAAATAAAATAAAATAACAGAAAATGAAAAGGTGGTAAAACTTATGTGGAGAGAAATGTGTTTACTTAGATTTCCTTACTCCCTAACTATCTTTTATCGGTTGATTAGTGTGTATTAATTGCGTGGATGACGGGTGTATTCCTTAATACCAATCGTGGGGTGGCGTACGTACTTCCCCAACTCTATGAACTCCTACTTCACTCCTATGTCGAGCCGGCTAGGAAGCTCCTAACATGGGATCACTAGAATTCGCTCATGCATTAAATACAACCATAAAAACCTTTAGTACGCATTGGTTCATGTTTCTTAAGACGTTCAAGCAAGTTACCGAATAGGAAGTTAGCCAGTTTTCTTAAGCCTAACATAGATGAACAATCATCCCATACAACTAATAACACACTAATAACCAATAATCAATAGCTAGGTTTCATTAGATCTAAGCAAACACAAAGAAAACCTAGCCTAGCATGTTAAACAAAAGACAAGAACAAGATAGAATCAAACAACACATAGACATATTGAATGATTAATTGATAACTTATCTTCAATGTAACATGGAAGATCTCAAGGCAAAAAGCCTTGAAAAAGCTGCAAAAATCGTCTTAGGGTTTTTCACACACAAAGTTCCACACTAATGACAAAAAATTGCAAAACTATATATAGAGATTAAGGTCTGACGGCGTCACGTTGTAGATTCTGACGCCGTCACCTCGCCGCTTTTAGGGTTCCCGGATGGCCTTCCTGACGCCGTCCCTCTTTAGACCTCCAAAATCCGTTCTGGCTTATCAAGGCTTGACGCCGTCAGAAATAAGCTTGACGCCGTCCCTCTTTAAGTTAAGTCGTGACGACCTTGATCACTTCAAAGGGTGACGCCGTCAGAATTTCCATGCAAAATTCTCTGGCTTATCATGAGTAATTTTCACATCCACCACTTTTGCCAAGCCATGACGCCGTCTGGACCAATTCCTGACGCCGTCAAAGGTACTTTCCAGCGTAATTTTGAGACTTTGTCGTTTTCTTCACTTTTATGCTCCAAAAACGTCCAAAATGCTTTCTTTTCCAGATTTCTTCCCAAAAGTACCTAAAATGACAAAAAGAACGATTTAGGGCAATATTTGATCAAATAAATACGATTTAGGGCTTAAATGACCCCCTAAAAGCGGTACACTTTTCGCTTCATCAGCTAGTTTTCCCCTTGCCTATAAATAGTGGACCATTTTACACTTCCAACTTGATTTTTCCAGTCAGTTTTCTCTGGTCTAATCCCTCCTCACTTAGAACACTTTCTTTGATCATTTAGAGAGTCTTAGTTTGTTTAAGAGTGATCCTTTCATCCCACCAAGAGATCCTCTTCATTCCACTTCATGTGCAAGAGAAGAACACAAGGTATCCAAGTAGATACAAAGTGTTGTCATTCCTCTTCAAGTGCAAGAGAAAAACACAAGGTATCCAAGTAGATACAAAGTGTTGTAGTTGTAGGTAGAAGCACTTGTAACATTTGTTACACTCTTGATTGTATCATAGCATACATCAAGATCATTTTTCTTTTGAGAGTTTGTGAGGGAAGATCATTGTGATCTTATAGAGATATTGAATATCTCTAGTAGCCATTGGGCTAGTGTGTTGATCAAAGGTAGATAGGGTAGATTGAGTCAAGTGAGGGTTGATCATTGTGATCTTGTTGAGATCTTGGAGATCTCTTGAAGCTTGTGGGCTTTTGTGATTGATCAAGAAGATCATGGGTAGATTGGGTAGATCGAGTCAATTGGGAGTAGATCATTGTGATCTTGTTAAGGTCTTGGAGATCTCTTGAAGCCATTGGGCTTGTGTGATTGATCAAGTGGATCAAGGGTAGATCGGGTCAAGTGGGAGTAGATCCTTGTGATCTTGTTGAGATCTTGGAGATCTCTTGTAGCTTATGGGCTTGTGTGTTGATCAAGTGGATCAAGGGTAGATCGGGTAGATCGTGGTAGATTGGTGCTAGCTAAGATTAGCACTCGACATTTAGCTTAGTGTCGGAAATTGGATAAGCGACGTTGTACGGTTTTCTCCACCTGAAGGGAGCTTGTTGATTAGTGAAGTAACTCTCGAGTTGGGTACTCGGGGAGTGGAGTAGGGTGAAGAGGAGCTTCGTGACAGAACCACTATAAATCATCGTGTCCGGTTTGCGCCTTCATACTTATCTCTTTACTTTTATTTTACTCTTTATCGCTTTATATTTCTATTTGCATTGCGTTTATGCTTGTGTGGCTAGTTGTTTATGTTATGTTGATCATGTATGTGTCATGGTTTGATTGTGCTTGTGTTGTAGTTTAATTTATTCATCCCTAGATGTTATATGATTATTGTTGACACTTTTCATATTACGTCACACTTGATCGGGTGTTTGATACAAAAAGTTTTTAAGTTTTTAAATGGAAACGTATTCACCCCCCCCCCCCTCTACGGTTTCCACAATTGGTACCAGAGCCACGTCGCTCAAATTTTTAAAACAAATGGTTTTCAAAATTAAATACGATCCATGTATCAAATTACCTATGAAGGTGATAAAATATGAAAACTATTTAGTTGCTTAATACTTACAAGTTTTGTTGTTAAGTATACTTTGTCCTACTAGCTTGAAGGTTTTCTTAAACCACTAAAAGAATAGAGTTTTAGGTGTCCGGTCATATTGTCAGAACGAGTCATTAAGTCATGTAGTTTTGAAAATAAAACAGAACACGGTACCACTAAATATAGGACGGTACCGTTATATTTAACTGTATCGTGGGGTATTTAATGGTACCGTGCCTCTGTCTGTCAGTTTTCAGTATTGGGTCATTTTTAGAAATTCTTATAAAATCAACCATAAGTTCGTAGGAGTCGTGTCACCCATCATTTTAAACAATGTTGAGTCTACTTTCATTTGAAAAATACTTTTATGAATTAGTTCTAAATGAAAGTATGTTAAAGTCCTTGATTTTCAACTAAAGGTCTTTTTGGTTATGTCGTTTGCATAAATTTTTTGTTAAACTGAAAAAGGGCGTTTCAACTTTTGAACCTTGACGTGTTCACAGAGTGATTTGGTAAAAATCTTTGAAATGGGGAGGAAACCAATTCATTGTCAAATAAAATCAAGCTAAGTATACATTGTTATACTTAATACACAAAATGAAGATAAGTATTTTTGTGTGTTAACCTAAATGGCTATTTGTTTTTATTTGTATCTTAGTATTGTTAGTTAATATTTTTGTATGCTTATTGTTATCTTTAGTTAAGCTAATTTTATCTATAAGCATAAGTGTCTTTCATGCCTTGTTGCTATTTGTTTATTATAGTTTTCCGGTTTATGCGTTTATCAGACTCATGCTAAATTACTTGCACTATATTAAGTAATTAGTTTGCATTGCATATAGGCATAGACCATTTTTTTTTGCATTTGTTGCAAGTTTTTAAAATGGCTTAGTAACCTTCTTAGGAATAGAAACTAAGTTGGTAGATCATGTGTGTCGAAAGATATTGTCTTACACAATTATTTTTCCAAAGGTTTAAGTGTAAAAAGTATATCACCCTAAAATACTTAACACTTTCATAAAATCCGTAACATGATCTCTAAATCATTGCATCATTTTGTCTTGCTTGACCATGGGTTGTCTAAACAAGATAAAAGATATACAAATACATTAGTATTTAAGTAAAAGAAAATGTATTAAACTTTCATTGATCTAACACACATAGAAAATGTATTAAACTTTTAGTATTTTACGCATGTTGTATAAAAATAGTTAAGATAATTATTTTTATACTAATGAGGTGTCGAAAAACTAAGAATATTATACTTAATAATATAAATAGTTTTTCTCAAATAAAAATAAATGACAATACCAAAGTAGTAACTTAATATGTCATTAACCTCACACATACAACTAGTATTAGAATAAATGGAACACATTCCTTAAATTTTTATTTTCTTTTTAAAAGGAGTGATTGTGAGGGTCAAGAAAGATTTCGAGTACGTATCAATTCATTATTCAAATTATGATTGATATCATTATCGAATCTAATTGACAAGTTTTCGAGTGTGGACATGAAATTGGAGTCATTATTTGTCTAGCTTCAAGATAACATCAAAATATGATGAAATATATTATCTTGAATCTACATACTCAATCACACTCGATTGTTATGAAAATAATGACGTCATCTCAAGAAGAAAATAATATGCATCGGATCATAACTCACACTTGTGTTGAAGATGCCATATTGAGTCTTCTTGTCCAATGGTTGTGTTCCAAACTTTAGACTAGTATGTTTAAAAGATGCATAAAATACACAACTAAGTAGGATTGACAACTTGGATGTTTCATCCGAAATATACAAGTAATTTACATTGTAATGCAATTAGTAAATGTGTCATTTCCGAAAAATCAAACACGAGCAAACAAACAACATATGTAAACTTTGCTCATGAACAACTCAACACTCAAAGTCACATGTCTAGTAAAAGTGTCACACATAATACGTTATTAACTATTATGTAAGTCATCAATCTTTGAGAATATCACATGTATTTCTCTTATCAAAAGATTGACAAAGGATAACTTATATCCCATGCATCTTATTTTCTTAGTAACATGAATGGTTATGTTATAAGAGAATACATTGCATCCTGTTAACAAATATAGGATATTAGAGTTGAATAATAACCTAATACAACATGTGTCATTGCATAAACAAGTAAAATTGGTCATACACTAAAATACTTGTTTCACTAAGCATTCGTAAGAGTGATAAGTTTCCTCTTAGAAAAGCATATTTGTTAAAATATACAATATGTCTCATTTCAAATATAATACTCACAAGATCTATTGAGGTAAATAACCTTTACTAGATTCTTTTCTCAAGATATGCAAAGGAGCATTCTTGAAACACACACGATGTAGTAGATTCTACATTGTATCACATTAGAGTGTCTCTTGGTTCTAGGAAACCAAATCATGTTAAAATAACATGTAACAACTCAACAAACAAAGATGTTGTCCAAGAGATCATAAAATACACCATCTCCATCAAATAACCTCTAAATCTCAAACACGAAATTAAAACATTTCGCTTACCTTTGTTATGAGTTGTGTAAAACATGTCATTCTCTTAACCGACTTTCAAAGTATGGTTAGTTGAGTCATATTAGGCCATGTATTAGCAAAATAAGCTAATATCATCTTTGCTATACTTCAATAGGCAAATATAGGAATTTGAATTTTTCTAACATGAGAATGACTACTGGAGAACCTATCGCACTAGAAATTCAATTTGACCTAACGGTTGAATTGCTTCCAGGAGAGAAGTTGGGTTCGTGGTATAACCCGTAAAAATGGTCGTGTTTAGCTTGAATTGAGCACCACTAGTGATAGTCTCATACTCATTCTCTAACTTAAAAAATTTTCATTCCTACATTTGACTAGAGATAGTTTACATCGGTGAACTTTATCTCCCGTTAGAATTTCATTTTAAACAAGTAGTAATTAGGATCTGCCTTAGCAAACCTAGATTGCTTGCATCCCACATACGTGTTTCAAAATGATAACATGTTCTCATAAGATATGATTAAATGTCTTCATGATCTTAAATGCTAAATGATTATCATGTTTTGCATGATGTTTGCATTTATTCCTTATGTGCATTTTACATGATTTGCTTGTAAAGTTTGCACCCACACTATGTCTCTTTGACACATTAGGAATTAGGTATGCCTATCACTATGAACCCTTAGAAGTCATAGAGTCATACACTAGTGTCAAAACCTATAAGTCAAAGTAAGTTTAACTTGCGATCACAATTGTTAAATGTCATATCCGAAACATCATATTCATGCCTTTTAACAACATATGTTAAAACGCTCATCCAAAAGCTAAAAGCTAACATCAACCCTCGGGTGACAAAGGACTCACGAATCACTATATAAGTGATTAGTAGTTTCCTTTCATCCTCGTGTGATTACACACTTCTTAAGATCCCAAACCCTGCTGCGAATCAGCACCATAGGCCTAGCTTTACGTCTTTCAAAACCCCGTGAAACACTCGCGTGCGAAGCACATCAAAATCCGTAAATCAACCAAACCTCTCAACCGAGAATCCCCTAATCATCTTCGTCTAGGTCTAGGAATGATGGAACATATTTCATAAATCTTATGACTATTTAAATATTTCACTGGAAATATTAAAGTCATCCCTTGTACCCCTCTTATGACTACTTGAATATTTCACTGGAAATATTGTAGTCATCTCGTGTGTCTCATCTCATGACTCTTTAAATGTTTCACTGGAAATACTGAGTCATTCTTTAAATCCCTCTTATGACTACTTGAATATTTCACTGGAAATATTGTAGTCATCTCGTGCGTCTCGTCTCATGACTCTTTAAATATTTCACTGGAAATATTGAGTCATTCTTTAAATCCCTCTCATGACTATCTAAATATTTCACTGGAAATATTAAGTCATCCCTCACGTTCCTCGCATGATCACTTAAATATTTCATTGGAAATATTGAGATCATCTCTTCCATTTCTTCTCATGACTTTTAAATATTTCATTGGAAATATCAAGTCATTCCCTCTATCTCGTCCCATGACTTTTAGATATTTCACTGGAAATATCAAGTCAATCCTTGTGTCTCATCTCATGACTTCTAAATATTTCACTGGAAATATTAAGTCATCTCTCACGTTCCTCGCATGATCACTTGAATATTTCACTGGAAATATTGAGATCATCTCTTCTATTTCGTGTCATGACTTTTAGATATTTCACTGGAAATGTCAAGTCATATCTTGTGTCTCGTCTAATGACTTTTTAAATATTTCACTGGAAAATATTAAGTCATCCTTCACATCGCTCTAATGACTACCTATGTATTTCCTCGGAAATATAAAAGTCATCTCTTCTCGTCCAGTACCGTTCAAAGAATTTATTAGGTATAAATTCTCACCTCGTGTCGAAAAATCTCATTAAAATCAGCGAGATTTATTCGTAAAATCCTCTTAAACTCTAATGACGACTTAAATATTTCATCCGAAATATTTAAAGTATATTTAATTTGCGAAATACAATTAAATGTCATTTTTCGCTCTTGATTAACGTTCATCGAATCCCGTTGGATTCATTCATAAAAGAATTTATTCGGTATAAATTCCTTTAATCTAAGGTCCAGAAAAATCACAACATATGTGAAATTTCTTTGTTCAAAAATTTAATTTTGGTTCAAAACTGACCTCAACAGATCACGGCACCCTTAAATAGGGGACGGTACCGCTAAATTTAACGGTACCGTAGGACCGTTGTCTGCTGAGACAGTTTATTTCGTCTTCAATTCTCGCCAACACTATCAAAACCCACTCGATGTAGTCTTGAACCAGAACCGTCTCCTATCATAATAGATTATGTCTATCTTCTGATTCCTTAGATTTTTCCCCTTTCACTTCCGCATGGTACTGAACACACCATATGTATGGTTACTTTCGTATCCATTATCTTCCCAACTTATCTACACCGTTCAACCTTAGTTCTACACTACCAATGCTTCCGTATCCCACTCACCTTCCACACACTTCAAGCGAAGAACCGCTAGGATAAGTTGAGATAACCCCACTAGAACCTTATCACTAACCTCACAACCCTGAAGATTTTATCTTCTTAACCCTTAGGATATCTCCAAGTAATCACATGCCTCATCATATAAATATTCTATGAATATTCACAATGATTGAGAAGAGATACGTGACTTCAAAGGTGAAGTTTATCGTATGCTATCCACCACTTGTCATGACGTTACTAAGATCATCGCTTCCGTCAACGTTTGTTTTCCTCTTTATCTTTTACATCTTGTCCGGATGGTCATAGATTAAGGGGGAGCGAAAACACACTCATATAGTCTTTCACCAAACACTCTCAAGAACACACAAATGTGGTTCTTATTCCCTAGGAAACTTCCCTTTAGCTACCTAGAACGAGGCTGCACAGGAAAATTCGTGATTTCCAGGTCACGGTACCGTTAAATTTAACGGTACCGTGTAGTATTTAGTGGTACCGTGCCTACGTTTGACGAATTTTCACTGTTCCCTCCTGATCCCTGCATCCCTAACCTCAAACCTGCAAAATTTTGCAAACTCACATACACCCTAGGATTCCCTCACTACACCATAGGACTCTACCACCTACTTTAATTCGAATCCCATAACTCTTGCCTATATAAGGCATCACCATTGCAAGCTTATCTTGCATCTCATCTTCAAACCTCACATTAACATCATTCCTCATCACATTCAACCCTTATATCAATCCCACTCAAACCTTTTAGCTACACTTCACTCTTGACAGTGATAGTTAGTCTAAAGAACCTTCAACCCATCGATCATCACACTCAAACCTTACAACTATTCCTCACTTTGGATAAGTGATAGTTAGTCCACCAACCTTCAATCCTCACAATCACACGAAACCCTTCATACACCAAATTATCTCTAACACACACCTAGGATCATCCAAACTAGAAATCTAGAACTTCGTTACCTCAACCCCGTTAGAGATATACACCCCCAATCCTGTTAGGATCACATGCACATTTTCTTATGAAATATATCATGCATCTCATTGTCAGTGCAAACGATATATTAATCTAAACCATCCCAACACCAATCATCTTAGGTAGATGATTATGTTGTTCAAAAGGTTTGTTAGAACTTGCCTTCCTACTGACAACTTGGAAGAAGTCATTTTGTGTGTCAGTCAATGAACGAATCTCGTTCTTGTTAGTGTGATTGACTGAACAATTACACCTTAGGTTGTCGGTCGGATTGTGACACTTACGTGTTAACATAGGTTAACCCTTGCATGTCTTGCTATGTGTATTCTATCCCTATAATGCTACTCCTATTCTTTTATATATTATGTTGCACGAAGCTAACCCTTGATGTAGGAAAAGCCTTTGTAAAATTTGATCCATGGATCCGCTAGATACTAAGGTAAATAAACAAGGGGATTAAGTCACCATAGGGGAGCATTGAGCTAGGGGGAGCTCGGGAGTATTTGAATACATAGCACGGAGTCTTTCTAATGGTGGTGATAGAAGACTTCACTGGGATGATGCAAGCTTGCCTTTCTGGGGAGAAAGGAAAGTAGTGCAATAAGGGGGAGTAGGGAGTGAATTCAAGGGAGAGCTCGAGGCAACTACCTTTTTGATTTGACAAAAGGGGGAGAAGGGAGTGTAAACAGGTAACTTTTACATTTTACTATGTGTTACGGTTTACATATTTGTCATCATCAAAAAAGGGGAGATTGTTAGTGCAAATATTACGATATTTAAACTAAATGGTTTATTCGGTTTTAATAATGACAAACATGTAACTTGTAATACATAACGTAAAATGTGCAAGTTACTTGTAAACACAAATCATTAATGCATACTTACATCAACACCTCCTGACGTCTCAAGTATGCTTCAACGAAGTCGTAGATTTCCATCCCGACGTAAATCACTCAAGGTATGGACAAACAAATCTACTACTTGACAAATGATCAAAGGATTATATTTTTATAAACTTCACATTTTTAATGTGACAAAACATTTTTTCAAAAATATATTTTACAAATTATTTTTGAATTAAAAAGAAATGTTTTATTTTGAAAAATTAGTTAAAAAATCCTAACAGTCAATTTCCCCCCCAAAACAGCTCCAAACATTCCCAAATAAACATTCCCCAATAAAAACAAACGGAGGAGCGTCCACGGTACCACTAAAGTACTGATGGCTCCACTAAATTTAGTGGAGCCGTCTGACAATTAGTGAAGCCGTGCCTCTGTAACGGCTAGTTTTCCCCTTGCCTATAAATAGTGGACCATTTTACACTTTCAACTTGATTTTTCCAGTCAGTTTTCTCTGGTCTAATCCCTCCTCACTTAGAACACTTTCTTTGATCATTTAGAGAGTCTTAGTTTGTTTAAGAGTGATCCTTTCATCCCACCAAGAGATCCTCTTCATTCCTCTTCATGTGCAAGAGAAGAACACAAGGTATCCAAGTAGATACAAAGTGTTGTCATTCCTCTTCAAGTGCAAGAGAAGAACACAAGGTATCCAAGTAGATACAAAGTGTTGTAGTTGTAGGTAGAAGCACTTGTAACATTTGTTACACTCTTGATTGTATCATAGCATACATCAAGATCATTTTTCTTTTGAGAGTTTGTGAGGGAAGATCATTGTGATCTTATAGAGATATTGAATATCTCTAGTAGCCATTGGGCTAGTGTGTTGATAAAGTTGATCAAAGGTAGATAGGGTAGATTGAGTCAAGTAAGGGTTGATCATTGTGATCTTGTCGAGTTCTTGGAGATCTCTTGAAGCTTGTGGGCTTGTGTGATTGATCAAGAAGATCAAGGGTAGATTGGGTAGATCGAGTCAAGTGGGAGTAGATCATTGTGATCTTGTTAAGGTCTTGGAGATCTCTTGAAGCCATTGGGCTTGTGTGATTGATCAAGTGGATCAAGGGTAGATCGAGTCAAGTGGGAGTAGATCCTTGTGATCTTGTTGAGATCTTGGAGATCTTTTGTAGCTTGTGGGCTTGTGTGTTGATCAAGTGGATCTCGGGTAGATCGTGGTAGATTGGTGCTAGCTAAGATTAGCACTCGACATTTAGCTTAGTTTCGAAAATTGGATAAGCGACGTTGTACGGTTTTCTCCGCCAGAAGGGAGCTTGTTGATTAGTGAAGTAACTCTCGAGTTGGGTACTCGAGGAGTGGAGTAGGGCGAAGAGGAGCTTCGTGACCGAACCACTATAAATCATCTTGTCCGGTTTACGCCTTCTTACTTATCTCTTTACTTTCATTTTACTCTTTATCGCTTTATATTTATATTTGCATTGCGTTTATGCTTGTGTGGCTAGTTGCTTATGTTATGTTGATTATGTATGTGTCATGGTTTGATTGTGCTTGTGTTGTAGTTTAATATATTCATCCCTAGATGTTATATGATCATTGTTGACACTTTTCATATTACGTCACACTTGATCGGGTGTTTGATACAAAAAGTTTTTAAGTTTTTAAATGGAAACGTATTCACCCCCCCCCCTCTATGGTTTCCACAATTCTTATTCTCTGTTTAAACATCAAATCAGCCACTTGATGGAGTATTATACATTAAATCGAGCCATAATACATATATATATATACATATATATTATACATATATATATACATATATATATATATATATACATGCACATTTAGTTCTATTCACACACACAAGAGTTATCTATTTTCTCTCAAGTCTTTTCCCTTTTGCCGAGTCCTCAAGAAGCCAAAAGTATTTTCCATTCGATTCGAGCCAAGTTCTAGGCGTATAACATCTTGTTTGAAGTCCTAGTGATCACTTACACGAGCTACACCCATATTTCCTTGTTCTTGATCCTTTCGAAAGTATAAACTCCAGCATTTAAGGTGTTGTAAGTCCCCTTAGACCCTTTTCAACTCATTTCATTAATTCTTATCATTCCATGCATTGATTCATATTTATTTCGATCGTATATCTCATTTTATTTCATTATACGCTTTTGATTTATTCATTTTTACGTTTTTTGCAATGACCTCCTCAAAGGATGGCTAAGAACTTGTGCTTTATCTCTACTCGGCACTTACATACTCGTTATCTTACTTATCGTACCTCATTTTTATTTATATCGAATCATATTTCATTTTATATGTCATTTTCTTTATTATCGAACCATGTTAAAACATCGACTAGAAATGACCACGTTAAAATGAATACATACACACATCTTATCATTTTTATTGCTTAACCCGTTTCTTAATAAGCTTACCTATCAAATTGATGTTTTAAGTTTCCCCTCATAATCTCATATAAACTCTTTAAAAGCTACAAACCTATCGCTAACTAAAACAGTCGAAAACTCTTTATAATTACCGATTGGGCTTAAAAGCCCAATAAGCACTTTTTAAGTTTATTCGATAAGCTGACCATATAAGCTCTTTAGTATTGTTTTTAGACTCATTAAATAAGCCCAAACTCAGGCCCATTTTGTTCTAAAACACCTCAGATCGAAAAATACTAATGGGCTTTTAATTATTATCGTTAAAGCCTATTAGCTTAAAAATAAGCACTTGGTATAATAAGCAGTTGAAATAAACTTGAATAAGCTTTATTAAGTTATACAAACTCTCAGAAAACTTTTCCAACTCTTTTTATAAATTTTGGACTAAGTTTGCAAAGAATGTTACTATTTGGGTTGAAAATGTAAAGTTTACCTAATTATGTGGTAAAACTGTTAAATTATTAGCCTGAGGGTAAAAATTGTAAAAACAGTAAACAGGAAGTTATTATGTCATTTTGGGGAAATATTGGACTAAAAATGTAATAAAAGTTAACCAAGGACTAACGGTGCAAAACCAACACCGTTAGGGTAGAAAATGTAAAAATTGATAAAAGTACAAGGACCAAACTGTAACTTTATTCCATATTCATTTCTATTGCATATTTTGCATTTCTTATCTCACTCACGTACATTTTTACGTTTCGTTCAATGTATTTATTTCATTTCGTTTATATTTGCATATAACGAATTTTAACGATTAACTTAACGTTTCGTTCACACACCTTTCGAGGGAACGATATTTATGGAATCAATAACATAAAAACATGATAATATTATGTATAATATTATTTTTGAACTTTAACCATTTTATGCATATTACACTCATATCACACACCAAATCGTTATCCGTTACTCATTTTCACACACATTGTTAATATTAAGTCAAAACACCAAAATTCTCAGACTTCACTATTATCCAGGTCCTGTGTTGAAGCCGTGTCCGTAATTTCACTTGATTTCACATTTCCACATTGCCAGTTACACACAAGGTGAGTTATAGCCCCACTTTTACTTATTTAACAAAGTTTACTCTCTATGGACGAGATACATGCTACAAACACCCATAAGTATTTTCAAGTATTTTTGTATGTTTCACCTGATATGATATTGACTAAGTTACTCTATTGCCACAAGCCCCTCACATCATGAACCATTAATCACTTGCGAGTGAACGAGAATATAGTGAATAGATCTATTGGAGGCTGACTGCCTATTCCACTAATACTTGACGGATAGCCTTAGTTGCTAGTCATATTAGTCGCAATGCACTATATTTGAAGGAAATAGGCAATGGCAAATCACCTATTACACGAGGGCCCTACACCTGTTACTACACTGTTAACGTTTGCTTGTCATGAGACTTAGGGCAATATATATAACTACAATATCACCATTTTAAACCTGATTGTAATTCACAGGCAATCACTACTTGTGTTCTCTCAAACTCATTATTATTACAAACTCTATGATTTCACTCAACAATTTTGTTGACTTTTAGCATGTTTATCTCAGGTAATTAACGGAGCAGACAAGGCACGGAGCGGACAATAAACTAAGGGTTTTAATGTGGTGTAAAACAAAATAAGGTCATGTCATTAACTTTTAAGCTACTACACCCTTTTATGGGATGTTTCAACTCTGATATTTTCACATTTTGTACTTCAACTTTGATTCGAATAACAAGTACTTTTAAAACGCCTCTTTTGAGCCGTTTTCTATTATTATGCAGAGATCCTTCCCGTAATACCCCGATTAGTCTTTCGCTATTAAATTATAAATTAGGGGGTGTTACAGTAAACCATGAAACCGCTGTGACCCCATTTTGTAAACTCTGATATTTGAATGATAAATCTTTTAAAACGACTCAATTAGAGATCGTTTTCTATTATTATAACTGTTGTGCCATGAGGTAACACCCAGTTTGAATTCCGCTGTGTATCGCGAAATTGGGGGGGGTGTTACAGTGTAAGTATCAACACCCTAACTTTTATGTTCAGTTACTTCATTATTCTTTCTTTCAATAAAATGCGTTTTGATATGCTTTCATCGAATTTCATATTGTTTCTATTAAATTTCACATTTTAGTACTCTATATGAATTAGTTGTTGTTGACTTTTTTAGAAGAATCTTCTCTAAAATAATCTCTTATACTCGTGATTGTTAGAGCAATCGGTGTGGAGATCGTTGTGGCTCACCGTACTGAGCTGGACACCTCGTCACAACTCGCCGTGACACCGCCCTGCTTCGCCATGGCTCGCCGTGAGGCACCTCCTCATCTGCACGACGAGGCTTTCTTCTGACAATTAAAGTTTGATTTGGTCCCACATTTAATTCAAACGGTAATATTATGAAATGAATTTAATGTATCGTAAACAAAAGGGTTGGATTCTAATTTGTGGCCGAGTTAAACAAGAAAGGATTTTGATTATTTGATTTGCGGTTTGGTATTGAGATTTGGTAGGATAAGGTTGAGAGAAAAATATAAGAGATGTGTGTGGCTGGGAATATAAAGTGATGATATATTTGTTTAGGTTTAAGGTTAAGGTATGATAAAAGGGAATAAGGATACACATAAAAGGCCCAAATATTATTTTGTTTCTGTGGGCCAAGTCTGATGTTGAAATAAAAAGATAGGCCTGGAGTGAAACCTCAATTTATCAATAACAACTAACTAAAATAAGTTGTATTAAGTAAACTTACGATACATTAAATTGATTTCAAGTATGGAAATGTTAAAACATCAAAATGGTCTTTAGTTTATTTTATTTTTATGAAATGAATTTAGTTTATTTGGGTATTTGAATAAAAATAAATAAAAATGGATAGTGGTGGGATCCAAATGAGTAAGTTGTGGTATGTTATGGGAAGTGGGGGTTGTAAAAGGAGGTATGTCATGGTGACGTGCCACCCCGTGGGACCCGAATGAGGAGTTTTGCTTGCCCATGACACTTATTGCTCTTAGCTTTGATCTCCTTAGGCTAAACACAGTAATGAGTGTCAATCCCTTTTATTTTATCTGCCACGTCAACTTTATCTCTCCGCGACCTTCTGGTGATTGGTTGCCATATTAAGGGTGTCGTTTTACACATATCTTTTCGTCCAATTTTCGAGTCAAAACAACCAAAAACACTTTAAAATGATCAAATAATGTTAAAAATATATTTGAAATGTGTTTTTGTGTTTTCATATGCAAAATAATTGAAAACGATTGAAAAACAAACAAAATTTGCATAAATGGCAAGTCTAGTCCCTCAAGCTTAAAAAAATAAAAAAATAATAAAAAAAAATAAATTTTCGGTCCTTGGAATAATAAGCTTGGCAATTTTGGTCCCTGGATTAGCTTTGAAGATTCGGCAGATTTGGTCCTTGAAATTTCATGAATTACACATTTGGTCCTTGGTATCTATCCTAAACAAAAAACTAACAACCGGATCCAACATTTAACCCTATATCCTTAACCCAACCACTCACCAGCCCACAACACCTTAAATTAAACCCACCGGCCCACATCCAAACTATACCCGACCCACCCAACACCTCTAATAGATAAAACTTAGTCAAAATCCCCAAACCGGTCAAAATCCCTAACTTCATCAGCCATCTTGTCTTCTTCCTCTCTAGCCCGCCAAAACAATCACGGGACACAACCAGACAAACCACCTCTCCCCAAAACTTTCACCGTTTTACCCACTTCTCTTCTCCCCAACACCAAAACCCTTCCCCTTATACCTCCCCATCATCCATGTCATCAATCCGTGTGAGTTAGTGGGCGCCAAGACCAAAACAAAGGGCTGTGATCATCTATCTTTAATCCTACGGCTGGGAAAGAGTCCAAGAAGCACAAATGGAAGTTATCAAAGCCTTCTCTCACAGAAGAAACACAGAAGGAGACCGGAGTTCTTTATTTTTTCTTAGTAGTATAAATAGAGTAGTGAGGTTACTGTGGTAACGAGGATTATTTTAGCTTTAAAATTCGGTATGTTTTTATTTCTTTAGTTGTAATTTATTTTCAGAAATCTAGGTTTAGTTTAGCTAGTTTTTAAGGTAATTTGTATTTTCTTTTTTTTTTCGGTTGTAATGTTACTTTTTATTTTAATGTAAGTCGAATTTATTTTTTTTTGCTTACTGCTTCAAATCTGCGTATTAGTTCTTGTTATACTGCGTATCTTGATACTTAGTTTAAGATTGTTACTTAGTTTAAGATTGTTCTTAATTTAAGAAAGAAAAAAAAAGGGTTGATCTTAGTATAAGTTTTTTTTTACTGCTTCGATTCTGCTGGTGATTATGTAGTTTAATCTTGTGGTTATTGTTTGGTTATTGTGGTTATTGTGGTGATTAGGTTGTTGTGTTTCTTGTTTGTGTTTGTGTTTCAGTAAAAGAAAAAAAAATATATATAGTTTGGATCGGTTTAAGTTCATCACTTTTAGTTTGTGGTTTGTGTTTGTTAAAGTAAAATTTGGATTTGTCTGTTTAATCTTGTGTTTGTGTTTTAGTTTATCTGTTTATCTGTTTGTGTTTTAGTTTGTGTTTTAGTTTTAGTTTATCTGCTTGTGTTTGTGTTTATTGTTTATAGCTTATCTGTTTCTTTATTTTGAAAAAAAAGTGGGTTACATTGTTGAAGTTTAAAGTTATTTGCAAAAGAAAGTCAAAAGAAAAAAAAATATCAAATAGCAAAAATTTTTTGTTACAGTCCTGGGGTTCGAACCCAGGACATTTAGCATACATAACCAAAGCACCTTACCACTACACTAATCAATCTTTTTTAGTTAAACTTTACAAAGTTTTATATAAAACCCTTTTATTTTTATTTTTTTTCTTCTTTTTAGCTTATTGTGAGCTACTGCTTATTTTCAGCTTATCTAAAAAAGCAATTTCACTTTTTATATTTTTCATAGCTCAAGTTTAGTGTTAAGTATTTTAGAAAAAAATTTCAGATTTTTAAAATTAGTTTTAGTATTTTTAGAAATTTAAAATAGTTTAAATAGTTTTTAATTTGTAAAAAATTATTTAAAAATCAAAAAAAAAAAAATATTTTTCTTTTTTCCAAAATTTTCTTTTATAATTTAGAGTGTAGGGAAATTAATTTGATACCCGTAGGATTTATATTTCGTGGATTTCATGTTTTAGTTTATCACGTTTACGTTTTTAATTGCGTTAATTGTTTTTAGTTGTATTTTTATTTCCTAGCCTATTTATTGTTTTACGTAGTTGTAATCCAAATCCAAAATCTCTCAAATTTTTATATCTCAAACACGATTCACAAACCCGATTGCACAAATTCCATTCAACTCTCATCGGGGATAACGACCCGGGTTACACATACCTCACTTGTGTTTCCTAGGAAAAATAATGACTTGATTTTTAACCGATCAAATTTTGGCGCCGCTGCCGGGGAGGCTGTAGCGAATTTTTAAAATCTCGTTTGTCAAATCGTGTTTTATAAACTTTCTTTGTGAAGGTTTATAGTATATTTGTGTATATTTTCTAAAAAAAAAAAAAAAAAAAAAAAAAAAAAAAAAAAAAAACACAACTCCAAACAAACACTTTGTCTAAGGTGTTTACAAAAACAAAAGAAAATAAAATAAACATCCTCACTTCTTTGAAGTGTTGTAAACCATTCCGAATTTCCAACAAAACGAATCGTGAGTTAATTGTTTTTCGGATTATCTTGAAATTACAACCTATACAAGTGGTTTAAGGATGGTTTGACATTAAATTGACAAACCGAAAGAGGCGGGTTTTTAAGGAGCATTTATTGCCCACCTTTGCTTCTCCGCCACTCTGCGAGTAATTTTGTGAGAAACGAGTTTCGATTAACGAATCGATCACAAAAATATATATTGTGTAATTATCCTTAAAATACAAAAAAGATTTTCATTTTCAAAAATTTACTTTTAAACTTTTGTTGTTTTATTGGTGCATGAGCACCCGTTCTTCCACACCCAATCTTTGTTCACCCGTTTCTAATCCCGAAAGAATCATTCGCCGAAATCGACGTCTTGATTTTCAAGACGTTGAGAATATGGCTGCTGATAATAACGCGGGTAATAATGGGCCAGCTCCCGATCTCCGAACGATGGAGGAGTTGTGCCAACCGACCATGCAAGGACGGGGCGGACCTATTGCTCCCGTCAATATCCAAGCCGCGGATTTTGGACTTAAACATCATATGATCCAACAAGTCCAAACTTCGTGCCAATTTCACGGTTTACCGGGTGAAGATGCAAACAAGCATCTCGATAAATTCATCACGGTAACCCAAAGCATGAAACAACAAGGTGTCACCGATGACGCCCTTCGCTTGTATCTTTTTCCTTATTCATTGACGCATCATGCCACCGCTTGGTTTGATCGTCTTCCCAAGAATTCAATTCATAGTTTCGATGAAATGACTTCAAAATTCTTGGCAAAATATTTCCCACCATCAATGGTGACGAAATTGAGGAATGATATAAGCAACTTTCGCCAGCTTCCCGATGAATCTTTATTCGAAGCTTGGGAACGTTATAAGCTATCTATTGATCGATGTCCTAATCATAATATGTTGCTTGTTACCATAATAGACACATTCTATAATGGTTTAACATTACGACATCGTGAAACGATCAATGCTGCGGCCGGTGGTACCTTTATGAAAAGGCGACCCGAAGAGTGCTATGATTTAATTGAAAACATGACCGCCCACCACAATTATTGGGATTCCTCCGCCGAGAGGAGTGAGTCATCTAAATCTATCACTACGGACTCTTCATCCGAGATAGCTTCACTCACTAAAAGAATGGATGATTTATCCACTGCTGTTTTGAGGCTACATCAAAATAATCTTCAAAACCAAACTCAACAAGCAAATGTGGTGAATCAAAGCTGTGTAACATGTGGTGGTCCACACCCATATTTCGAGTGTCCAGCCACCAATGGCAACACTCAAGAGAGCGTTTATGCTGCTTCGGGATCCTACAATTCGGGAGGTAATTCTTACCAACCCCAAGGAGACCGTAATCTTCTAAGCTATCGCTCCAACAATTATCTTGGACCACCCGGTTTCAACCCCCAAAATCCAAATGGGCAAAACCGAAATGCCCAATTTAACCAAAACCAAGGTCGGGTGAACCAAAATTTCCAAAACCAAGGTTTCCAAAATCAAGGTTTTCAAAACCAAGGTAATCACCAAGGTTTTCAAGGAAATCAAAACCGTGGTCAAAATTTCAATCAAAATTTGGGAAATGTTCAAAACCGTGGACAAAATTTTAATCAAGACCAAGTTTTAAACCAAAATCAAACGTCCACGGAGGAATTATTGAAACAATTCATGATATCCCAAAATGAAACCAATCGGTTGATGGCCACTCAAATAAATGAAATCAGAAAGTCTTTAAATGATCGACCCTCGGGCTCAGGAACTCTTCCTAGCACCACGATCGCTAACCCGAGGGGCGATGTGAAGGCGATCACAACAAGGAGTGGTGTCCAATATAATGGACCCAAAATTCCAACAACCTCTTCTTCTCTTCCTCCAAAGGTAGTTGAAATTGAGACCGAGGAGACAACGGACAAGGTGCATTCCACAAGCTCACGAAGTACCGCACACGTCCAACCTCCGGTCACCCAACCTCCAAAAGTCCTAACTCCAATTCCGGAACCCGATGTTCCGAAGACAAATCCAAAGCCTTCAATACCATATCCTTCAAGGCTTAATGATCAAAAGCTTAAAGAGAAAAACAATGCACAAATGGAAAAGTTCTTCCAAATCTTCAATGAGATGCACTTCGACATAAGCTTTGCTGATGCTCTCGTTCTCATGCCAAAGTTTGCAACTACACTCAAAGGGTTGTTAAGCAACAAGGATAAGTTAGTCGATATGGCAAAAACCCCATTAAACGAGCAATGCTCGGCGGTCATCCTCAAGAAGCTTCCCGAAAAGCTTGGAGACCCCGGCAAGTTCTTAATCCGTGTGATTTCTCGGGGATGGTGAAATGCTCCGCCTTGGCCGATCTTGGCGCAAGTATTAACCTCATGCCACTCTCGATATGGAAAAAACTATCTCTTCCAAAGCTTACATCCACGTGCATGACACTCGAGCTAGCGGATCGTACCACTACTTATCCGCTTGGAATAGCCGAGGATGTTGTCGTGAAAGTGGGAAAGTTCCAATTTCCCACAGATTTTGTTGTTGTAGACTTTGATGCCGATCCACGAGTTCCACTCATTTTGGGTAGAGCTTTTCTAAGAACGAGTCGTGCTCTTATTGATGTGTACGCCGAAGAATTAACCATTCGTGTTGAAAATGAAGAGATCACATTCAACATTAATCAGGGGTCAAATTGCAACGCTGCTACTATTGATAAAAAATCTGAAAAAATTGATTCAAAACTTTCAAGATTCACGGTCAAAAGTGTTGCACAAAAACGTTCTGAGCTCAAAGCAACGAACATAGCCCCTGGTTCAAGTGAATGGTTCAAAAGTTGTAATGCAGAAGTTAAGAGTGTTTTGATTACGATGAACACGAATCTGAGGATACAACGGAAGTGGTAAAAACTGCTAGCTCTAAGAGCACACCACTTGCCCCACCTTCAGAATCGGTTTGTCGTATTGATATTGCCAAAAATCCCACTCTTACTTCCACATCACTCATTTCCGACTCTTCTCCTCCGTTTGAGGAAAGTGATATTTCTAAAGAAGAGTTCGAGGTCTTCTTGTTTGATGCTCAAATTGTTGAGCCCGATGTTGATCCGGGGGGAGATGGCCCGATTTTAGAAAAAATGATTTTTGATGAACCATTGTTTGCTCTTCCCCCAAAGGATGATGTTGTTGTGGAAAAGCCGTCTTATCCTTCCGAGCTCGAGCTCGAGGATGCTTTTCCCGAATTAGAGAGTTTTGTGTTTAATGATCAAGAGGAGAGAAGTGGCAATCCCACTCCTCATCCGGATTATTCACTCTCGGTTTATGAAGCCTTTCGTTTTGATATCGATCATTTGGAAGAGACGGGAAGTGTAAATACCACTTCCCATTCTTATATGTCTCTTCCCGAGTATGATGTATTTCATTTTGATAAAAATGATCGATATCATGAGGAGTTCTCAGTTGAACTCCCTCATGTGATATCTCCTCCTGAATATGATCATTTTTGTTTTGATCTGGAGGATGATTCTAGTGTGGGGGGAGGTGTGTTCAAAGATTTACTTCTTGAAGATTTTATCCCAACCCTCCCTCCCGGTGACGCCGATGATGCTTCTGATGATGAAGAGTTTTACATGATAATAATAAAAATCTTGCTTCTCTTCCTCACATATGGTGTGATTGCTCTTTCCCTTTTCTCCTACGGGAATGAGGACACCATATTTGACCCCGGTATCACCCTTAATAGTTTCTTCTATTGAAATACCGCGGGTTTTATCTCATCGGTGTGGAACTTTCTCATGTTCAAGTGTTTATCCAAACAATTTGAATGAAAGTCCGATTGAGATTGGTTTCCACTTGCTTCCCCATGGACAAATGAATTCGGGGTCGAGTCAAGCTAGCGACTCGGTTAACAAAAACAGTAGCACACCATATGGGTTTTCACCCATATTTCTGACTTCTTTCTACTTTCTACCAACCTAGTGTGGGGGAGATGCCCCGCTGTTGTATATAAATTTCAAAAAAAAAAAAAAAAAAAAAAAAAAAAAAAAAAAAAAAAAAAAAGTTTTAAACTTCAAAAATAAAATAAATGGCCCGTAATATTTCCCTTTTACGTTCTCAGTTTCGGCATAACAGCCGGCACTTTGAATATTGAGGACAATATTCATTTCTAGTGTGGGGGGAATTCTCACGAATTTAATCACGTATATATACCATCTAATTCCCCCGTTTTTGGCCAAAATTTTTTTAGTGTAAGTGTTTTGCACTTACACAACAAATGGTTATCAGTCCACCATGTCTAGCACACAAAAGGATTGGCTAATCCAAGAGCAAACGGTTCTTGGTAAAGATATATCAAATCCGTTTACGGCTTACAATTTGCCAAAAAAATTGTATGGTATTCGACTCACCATATCCTAAAAAGATGAAGAGTTGGCTAGCCCGCAAGATTATGGCTTGTGGTAAAGGCAGTTGGAAAACCATAATTGGTCATCAGCTCACCAAAGATAATAAGTGGTTTTATCTAAGAGTTGGCTAGTCCAGAAGCAAACGGCTTCTGGTAAAGACAAACCAAATCCGTTGGCAGCTGGTGATTTGCTCAAAATCATATGGTTATCAGTGTACCATAGTTCTTACTTGAACTGAAACATTTGGCTACTCCAGAGGTGATGGCTTCTGGTAAAGAGATACATCCATCAACTTTTCATAAAAAATTGCTAGGGACTAGCAATTGCTCAGTGTGGGGGATTTGATATGTGTCGTTTTACACATATCTTTTCGTCCAATTTTCGAGTCAAAACAACCAAAAACACTTTAAAATGATCAAATAATGTTAAAAATATATTTGAAATGTGTTTTTGTGTTTTCATATGCAAAATAATTGAAAACGATTGAAAAACAAACAAAATTTGCATAAATGGCAAGTCTAGTCCCTCAAGCTTAAAAAAATAAAAAAAATAATAAAAAAAATAAATTTTCGGTCCTTGGAATAATAAGCTTGGCAATTTTGGTCCCTGGATTAGCTTTGAAGATTCGGCAGATTTGGTCCTTGAAATTTCATGAATTACACATTTGGTCCTTGGTATCTATCCTAAACAAAAAACTAACAACCGGATCCAACATTTAACCCTATATCCTTAACCCAACCACTCACCAGCCCACAACACCTTAAATTAAACCCACCGGTCCACATCCAAACTATACCCGACCCACCCAACACCTCTAATAGATAAAACTTAGTCAAAATCCCCAAACCGGTCAAAATCCCTAACTTCATCAGCCATCTTGTCTTCTTCCTCTCTAGCCCGCCAAAACAATCACGGGACACAACCAGACAAACCACCTCTCCCCAAAACTTTCACCGTTTTACCCACTTCTCTTCTCCCCAACACCAAAACCCTTCCCCTTATACCTCCCCATCATCCATGTCATCAATCCGTGTGAGTTAGTGGGCGCCAAGACCAAAACAAAGGGCTGTGATCATCTATCTTTAATCCTACGGCTGGGAAAGAGTCCAAGAAGCACAAATGGAAGTTATCAAAGCCTTCTCTCACAGAAGAAACACAGAAGGAGACCGGAGTTCTTTATTTTTTCTTAGTAGTATAAATAGAGTAGTGAGGTTACTGTGGTAACGAGGATTATTTTAGCTTTAAAATTCGGTATGTTTTTATTTCTTTAGTTGTAATTTATTTTCAGAAATCTAGGTTTAGTTTAGCTAGTTTTTAAGGTAATTTGTATTTTCTTTTTTTTTTCGGTTGTAATGTTACTTTTTATTTTAATGTAAGTCGAATTTATTTTTTTTTGCTTACTGCTTCAAATCTGCGTATTAGTTCTTGTTACTGCGTATCTTGATACTTAGTTTAAGATTGTTACTTAGTTTAAGATTGTTCTTAATTTAAGAAAGAAAAAAAAAGGGTTGATCTTAGTATAAGTTTTTTTTTACTGCTTCGATTCTGCTGGTGATTATGTAGTTTAATCTTGTGGTTATTGTTTGGTTATTGTGGTTATTTTGGTGATTAGGTTGTTGTGTTTCTTGTTTGTGTTTGTGTTTCAGTAAAAGAAAAAAAATATATATAGTTTGGATCGGTTTAAGTTCATCACTTTTAGTTTGTGGTTTGTGTTTGTTAAAGTAAAATTTGGATTTGTCTGTTTAATCTTGTGTTTGTGTTTTAGTTTATCTGTTTATCTGTTTGTGTTTTAGTTTGTGTTTTAGTTTTAGTTTATCTGCTTGTGTTTGTGTTTATTGTTTATAGCTTATCTGTTTCTTTATTTTGAAAAAAAAGTGGGTTACATTGTTGAAGTTTAAAGTTATTTGCAAAAGAAAGTCAAAAGAAAAAAAAATATCAAATAGCAAAAATTTTTTGTTACAGTCCTGGGGTTCGAACCCAGGACATTTAGCATACATAACCAAAGCACCTTACCACTACACTAATCAATCTTTTTTAGTTAAACTTTACAAAGTTTTATATAAAACCCTTTTATTTTTATTTTTTTTCTTCTTTTTAGCTTATTGTGAGCTACTGCTTATTTTCAGCTTATCTAAAAAAGCAATTTCACTTTTTATATTTTTCATAGCTCAAGTTTAGTGTTAAGTATTTTAGAAAAAAATTTCAGATTTTTAAAATTAGTTTTAGTATTTTTAGAAATTTAAAATAGTTTAAATAGTTTTTAATTTGTAAAAAATTATTTAAAAATCAAAAAAAAAAAAATATTTTTCTTTTTTCCAAAATTTTCTTTTATAATTTAGAGTGTAGGGAAATTAATTTGATACCCGTAGGATTTATATTTCGTGGATTTCATGTTTTAGTTTATCACGTTTACGTTTTTAATTGCGTTAATTGTTTTTAGTTGTATTTTTATTTCCTAGCCTATTTATTGTTTTACGTAGTTGTAATCCAAATCCAAAATCTCTCAAATTTTTATATCTCAAACACGATTCACAAACCCGATTGCACAAATTCCATTCAACTCTCATCGGGGATAACGACCCGGGTTACACATACCTCACTTGTGTTTCCTAGGAAAAATAATGACTTGATTTTTAACCGATCAAATTTTGGCGCCGCTGCCGGGAGGGCTGTAGCGAATTTTTAAAATCTCGTTTGTCAAATCGTGTTTTATAAACTTTCTTTGTGAAGGTTTATAGTATATTTGTGTATATTTTCTAAAAAAAAAAAAAAAAAAAAAAAAAAAAAAAAAAAAAAACACAACTCCAAACAAACACTTTGTCTAAGGTGTTTACAAAAACAAAAGAAAATAAAATAAACATCCTCACTTCTTTGAAGTGTTGTAAACCATTCCGAATTTCCAACAAAACGAATCGTGAGTTAATTGTTTTTCGGATTATCTTGAAATTACAACCTATACAAGTGGTTTAAGGATGGTTTGACATTAAATTGACAAACCGAAAGAGGCGGGTTTTTAAGGAGCATTTATTGCCCACCTTTGCTTCTCCGCCACTCTGCGAGTAATTTTGTGAGAAACGAGTTTCGATTAACGAATCGATCACAAAAATATATATTGTGTAATTATCCTTAAAATACAAAAAAGATTTTCATTTTCAAAAATTTACTTTTAAACTTTTGTTGTTTTATTGGTGCATGAGCACCCGTTCTTCCACACCCAATCTTTGTTCACCCGTTTCTAATCCCGAAAGAATCATTCGCCGAAATCGACGTCTTGATTTTCAAGACGTTGAGAATATGGCTGCTGATAATAACGCGGGTAATAATGGGCCAGCTCCCGATCTCCGAACGATGGAGGAGTTGTGCCAACCGACCATGCAAGGACGGGGCGGACCTATTGCTCCCGTCAATATCCAAGCCGCGGATTTTGGACTTAAACATCATATGATCCAACAAGTCCAAACTTCGTGCCAATTTCACGGTTTACCGGGTGAAGATGCAAACAAGCATCTCGATAAATTCATCACGGTAACCCAAAGCATGAAACAACAAGGTGTCACCGATGACGCCCTTCGCTTGTATCTTTTTCCTTATTCATTGACGCATCATGCCACCGCTTGGTTTGATCGTCTTCCCAAGAATTCAATTCATAGTTTCGATGAAATGACTTCAAAATTCTTGGCAAAATATTTCCCACCATCAATGGTGACGAAATTGAGGAATGATATAAGCAACTTTCGCCAGCTTCCCGATGAATCTTTATTCGAAGCTTGGGAACGTTATAAGCTATCTATTGATCGATGTCCTAATCATAATATGTTGCTTGTTACCATAATAGACACATTCTATAATGGTTTAACATTACGACATCGTGAAACGATCAATGCTGCGGCCGGTGGTACCTTTATGAAAAGGCGACCCGAAGAGTGCTATGATTTAATTGAAAACATGACCGCCCAACACAATTATTGGGATTCCTCCGCCGAGAGGAGTGAGTCATCTAAATCTATCACTACAGACTCTTCATCCGAGATAGCTTCACTCACTAAAAGAATGGATGATTTATCCACTGCTGTTTTGAGGCTACATCAAAATAATCTTCAAAACCAAACTCAACAAGCAAATGTGGTGAATCAAAGCTGTGTAACATGTGGTGGTCCACACCCATATTTCGAGTGTCCAGCCACCAATGGCAACACTCAAGAGAGCGTTTATGCTGCTTCGGGATCCTACAATTCGGGAGGTAATTCTTACCAACCCCAAGGAGACCGTAATCTTCTAAGCTATCGCTCCAACAATTATCTTGGACCACCCGGTTTCAACCCCCAAAATCCAAATGGGCAAAACCGAAATGCCCAATTTAACCAAAACCAAGGTCGGGTGAACCAAAATTTCCAAAACCAAGGTTTCCAAAATCAAGGTTTTCAAAACCAAGGTAATCACCAAGGTTTTCAAGGAAATCAAAACCGTGGTCAAAATTTCAATCAAAATTTGGGAAATGTTCAAAACCGTGGACAAAATTTTAATCAAGACCAAGTTTTAAACCAAAATCAAACGTCCACGGAGGAATTATTGAAACAATTCATGATATCCCAAAATGAAACCAATCGGTTGATGGCCACTCAAATAAATGAAATCAGAAAGTCTTTAAATGATCGACCCTCGGGCTCAGGAACTCTTCCTAGCACCACGATCGCTAACCCGAGGGGCGATGTGAAGGCGATCACAACAAGGAGTGGTGTCCAATATAATGGACCCAAAATTCCAACAACCTCTTCTTCTCTTCCTCCAAAGGTAGTTGAAATTGAGACCGAGGAGACAACGGACAAGGTGCATTCCACAAGCTCACGAAGTACCGCACACGTCCAACCTCCGGTCACCCAACCTCCAAAAGTCCTAACTCCAATTCCGGAACCCGATGTTCCGAAGACAAATCCAAAGCCTTCAATACCATATCCTTCAAGGCTTAATGATCAAAAGCTTAAAGAGAAAAACAATGTGCAAATGGAAAAGTTCTTCCAAATCTTCAATGAGATGCACTTCGACATAAGCTTTGCTGATGCTCTCGTTCTCATGCCAAAGTTTGCAACTACACTCAAAGGGTTGTTAAGCAACAAGGATAAGTTAGTCGATATGGCAAAAACCCCATTAAACGAGCAATGCTCGGCGGTCATCCTCAAGAAGCTTCCCGAAAAGCTTGGAGACCCCGGCAAGTTCTTAATCCGTGTGATTTCTCGGGGATGGTGAAATGCTCCGCCTTGGCCGATCTTGGCGCAAGTATTAACCTCATGCCGCTCTCGATATGGAAAAAACTATCTCTTCCAAAGCTTACATCCACGTGCATGACACTCGAGCTAGCGGATCGTACCACTACTTATCCGCTTGGAATAGCCGAGGATGTTGTCGTGAAAGTGGGAAAGTTCCAATTTCCCACAGATTTTGTTGTTGTAGACTTTGATGCCGATCCACGAGTTCCACTCATTTTGGGTAGAGCTTTTCTAAGAACGAGTCGTGCTCTTATTGATGTGTACGCCGAAGAATTAACCATTCGTGTTGAAAATGAAGAGATCACATTCAACATTAATCAGGGGTCAAATTGCAACGTTGCTACTATTGATAAAAAATCTGAAAAAATTGATTCAAAACTTTCAAGATTCACGGTCAAAAGTGTTGCACAAAAACGTTCTGAGCTCAAAGCAACGAACATAGCCCCTGGTTCAAGTGAATGGTTCAAAAGTTGTAATGCAGAAGTTAAGAGTGTTTTGATTACGATGAACACGAATCTGAGGATACAACGGAAGTGGTAAAAACTGCTAGCTCTAAGAGCACACCACTTGCCCCACCTTCAGAATCGGTTTGTCGTATTGATATTGCCAAAAATCCCACTCTTACTTCCACATCACTCATTTCCGACTCTTCTCCTCCGTTTGAGGAAAGTGATATTTCTAAAGAAGAGTTCGAGGTCTTCTTGTTTGATGCTCAAATTGTTGAGCCCGATGTTGATCCGGGGGGAGATGGCCCGATTTTAGAAAAAATGATTTTTGATGAACCATTGTTTGCTCTTCCCCCAAAGGATGATGTTGTTGTGGAAAAGCCGTCTTATCTTTCCGAGCTCGAGCTCGAGGATGCTTTTCCCGAATTAGAGAGTTTTGTGTTTAATGATCAAGAGGAGAGAAGTGGCAATCCCACTCCTCATCCGGATTATTCACTCTCGGTTTATGAAGCCTTTCGTTTTGATATCGATCATTTGGAAGAGACGGGAAGTGTAAATACCACTTCCCATTCTTATATGTCTCTTCCCGAGTATGATGTATTTCATTTTGATAAAAATGATCGATATCATGAGGAGTTCTCAGTTGAACTCCCTCATGTGATATCTCCTCCTGAATATGATCATTTTTGTTTTGATCTGGAGGATGATTCTAGTGTGGGGGGAGGTGTGTTCAAAGATTTACTTCTTGAAGATTTTATCCCAACCCTCCCTCCCGGTGACGCCGATGATGCTTCTGATGATGAAGAGTTTTACATGATAATAATAAAAATCTTGCTTCTCTTCCTCACATATGGTGTGATTGCTCTTTCCCTTTTCTCCTACGGGAATGAGGACACCATATTTGACCCCGGTATCACCCTTAATAGTTTCTTCTATTGAAATACCGCGGGTTTTATCTCATCGGTGTGGAACTTTCTCATGTTCAAGTGTTTATCCAAACAATTTGAATGAAAGTCCGATTGAGATTGGTTTCCACTTGCTTCCCCATGGACAAATGAATTCGGGGTCGAGTCAAGCTAGCGACTCGGTTAACAAAAACAGTAGCACACCATATGGGTTTTCACCCATATTTCTGACTTCTTTCTACTTTCTACCAACCTAGTGTGGGGGAGATGCCCCGCTGTTGTATATAAATTTCAAAAAAAAAAAAAAAAAAAAAAAAAAAAAAAAAAAAAAAAAAAAAGTTTTAAACTTCAAAAATAAAATAAATGGCCCGTAATATTTCCCTTTTACGTTCTCAGTTTCGGCATAACAGCCGGCACTTTGAATATTGAGGACAATATTCATTTCTAGTGTGGGGGGAATTCTCACGAATTTAATCACGTATATATACCATCTAATTCCCCCGTTTTTGGCCAAAATTTTTTTAGTGTAAGTGTTTTGCACTTACACAACAAATGGTTATCAGTCCACCATGTCTAGCACACAAAAGGATTGGCTAATCCAAGAGCAAACGGTTCTTGGTAAAGATATATCAAATCCGTTTACGGCTTACAATTTGCCAAAAAAATTGTATGGTATTCGACTCACCATATCCTAAAAAGATGAAGAGTTGGCTAGCCCGCAAGATTATGGCTTGTGGTAAAGGCAGTTGGAAAACCATAATTGGTCATCAGCTCACCAAAGATAATAAGTGGTTTTATCTAAGAGTTGGCTAGTCCAGAAGCAAACGGCTTCTGGTAAAGACAAACCAAATCCGTTGGCAGCTGGTGATTTGCTCAAAATCATATGGTTATCAGTGTACCATAGTTCTTACTTGAACTGAAACATTTGGCTACTCCAGAGGTGATGGCTTCTGGTAAAGAGATACATCCATCAACTTTTCATAAAAAATTGCTAGGGACTAGCAATTGCTCAGTGTGGGGGATTTGATATGTGTCGTTTTACACATATCTTTTCGTCCAATTTTCGAGTCAAAACAACCAAAAACACTTTAAAATGATCAAATAATGTTAAAAATATATTTGAAATGTGTTTTTGTGTTTTCATATGCAAAATAATTGAAAACGATTGAAAAACAAACAAAATTTGCATAAATGGCAAGTCTAGTCCCTCAAGCTTAAAAAAATAAAAAAATAATAAAAAAAAAAAAAATTTTCGGTCCTTGGAATAATAAGCTTGGCAATTTTGGTCCCTGGATTAGCTTTGAAGATTCGGCAGATTTGGTCCTTGAAATTTCATGAATTACACATTTGGTCCTTGGTATCTATCCTAAACAAAAAACTAACAACCGGATCCAACATTTAACCCTATATCCTTAACCCAACCACTCACCAGCCCACAACACCTTAAATTAAACCCACCGGCCCACATCCAAACTATACCCGACCCACCCAACACCTCTAATAGATAAAACTTAGTCAAAATCCCCAAACCGGTCAAAATCCCTAACTTCATCAGCCATCTTGTCTTCTTCCTCTCTAGCCCGCCAAAACAATCACGGGACACAACCAGACAAACCACCTCTCCCCAAAACTTTCACCGTTTTACCCACTTCTCTTCTCCCCAACACCAAAACCCTTCCCCTTATACCTCCCCATCATCCATGTCATCAATCCGTGTGAGTTAGTGGGCGCCAAGACCAAAACAAAGGGCTGTGATCATCTATCTTTAATCCTACGGCTGGGAAAGAGTCCAAGAAGCACAAATGGAAGTTATCAAAGCCTTCTCTCACAGAAGAAACACAGAAGGAGACCGGAGTTCTTTATTTTTTCTTAGTAGTATAAATAGAGTAGTGAGGTTACTGTGGTAACGAGGATTATTTTAGCTTTAAAATTCGGTATGTTTTTATTTCTTTAGTTGTAATTTATTTTCAGAAATCTAGGTTTAGTTTAGCTAGTTTTTAAGGTAATTTGTATTTTCTTTTTTTTTTTCGGTTGTAATGTTACTTTTTATTTTAATGTAAGTCGAATTTATTTTTTTTTGCTTACTGCTTCAAATCTGCGTATTAGTTCTTGTTACTGCGTATCTTGATACTTAGTTTAAGATTGTTACTTAGTTTAAGATTGTTCTTAATTTAAGAAAGAAAAAAAAAGGGTTGATCTTAGTATAAGTTTTTTTTTTACTGCTTCGATTCTGCTGGTGATTATGTAGTTTAATCTTGTGGTTATTGTTTGGTTATTGTGGTTATTGTGGTGATTAGGTTGTTGTGTTTCTTGTTTGTGTTTGTGTTTCAGTAAAAGAAAAAAAAATATATATAGTTTGGATCGGTTTAAGTTCATCACTTTTAGTTTGTGGTTTGTGTTTGTTAAAGTAAAATTTGGATTTGTCTGTTTAATCTTGTGTTTGTGTTTTAGTTTATCTGTTTGTGTTTTAGTTTATCTGTTTTAGTTTTAGTTTATCTGCTTGTGTTTGTGTTTATTGTTTATAGCTTATCTGTTTCTTTATTTTGAAAAAAAAGTGGGTTACATTGTTGAAGTTTAAAGTTATTTGCAAAAGAAAGTCAAAAGAAAAAAAAAATATCAAATAGCAAAAATTTTTTGTTACAGTCCTGGGGTTCGAACCCAGGACATTTAGCATACATAACCAAAGCACCTTACCACTACACTAATCAATCTTTTTTAGTTAAACTTTACAAAGTTTTATATAAAACCCTTTTATTTTTATTTTTTTTCTTCTTTTTAGCTTATTGTGAGCTACTGCTTATTTTCAGCTTATCTAAAAAAGCAATTTCACTTTTTATATTTTTCATAGCTCAAGTTTAGTGTTAAGTATTTTAGAAAAAATTTTCAGATTTTTAAAATTAGTTTTAGTATTTTTAGAAATTTAAAATAGTTTAAATAGTTTTTAATTTGTAAAAAATTATTTAAAAATCAAAAAAAAAATATTTTTCTTTTTTCCAAAATTTTCTTTTATAATTTAGAGTGTAGGGAAATTAATTTGATACCCGTAGGATTTATATTTCGTGGATTTCATGTTTTAGTTTATCACGTTTACGTTTTTAATTGCGTTAATTGTTTTTAGTTGTATTTTTATTTCCTAGCCTATTTATTGTTTTACGTAGTTGTAATCCAAATCCAAAATCTCTCAAATTTTTATATCTCAAACACGATTCACAAACCCGATTGCACAAATTCCATTCAACTCTCATCGGGGATAACGACCCGGGTTACACATACCTCACTTGTGTTTCCTAGGAAAAATAATGACTTGATTTTTAACCGATCAGGTTGCCATAGTAAGGGCGACCTTCTTTTTTTTTTTTTTTTTTTTTTTATTTTTTCAAAAACAACCCTATCTTCTTATATTTTCAAAACAAACCCTATTCAATTTAATAATTCAAATTCAAATTAAAGGTTACAGTACGAGCGGGATAACCAAAATTCAATTTCAAACTAAAAGTTACAGTACGAGCGAGATAACCAAAATTCAAATTCAAATTAAAGGTTACAGTACAAGTGGGAAGATTCAAAATTCAAATTCAAATTCAATTTCAATTTTAAATTCAAAAAATTCCCTATATATACCCACATTCTGTTTTGTTTCTCACACACACAACTTCTTATCACAGATTCTCAACAATGTCTCAAGAAAATTTCTCCCAACAATTTCTCCAAAAAAAAACTTCTCCCAACAATTTCCCCAAAAACACAACTTCTCCAACAATATCCGAGCGAACACAACTTCTCCCAACAAATTCCCGAAAACATGGTTAACACTCCACCAACAGATATCTTTCCGGTATTCCCAACGGAAGAGGAATCGGTTATGGAACACGAAGCCAATCCGTTGCAACTTACTGAGGAACAACTACGACTACTTGAGCAGGATGAAGATATATTGAGAGAAATAGAAGAAAACGAATCACGAGAGGAAGCTGTTCGTAGGGAGCAGGAAGCAAGGGAAGCAGAATACCGCAGTAACAACTTGTTTGACATTCTGGAAAGAGAGTATGAAGAAGGCAGGTTTGCGGATGCAGAGTCTCCTTACGAAGAGGGATATAACACAGACTTTTCATTGTAATTTGTATTTTCATTTTCATTTCCGTATTGTAGTTTATATTAATCTGTAATTTGTATTTTCAATCCAATGGTTAATGTATTTTCACTTCCGTATCAAATAGGATTTAAATATTTTAACATTACAATACCAAATTTATAAAACAAAACACAAAACACAAAACAAAACACAAGTATTGAAAAAAAAAAAAAAAAAAAAAAAAAAACTTTGGACGAAATAAACAAAACACAAAACTTGGACGATCTAGATAGCTTAGACGACCCTTATCTCCCAAAAACCTTCAAGTTTATCGATCGTCTATTTGTCCCACTGTAGGAACGATCGAGATCGAACACAATGACGATCGATCGATTGATCCTTAGTGTGTGTAGCCTTATATTATGAGATTTTGAGGAACCATCAGTAGTAATTGTCTTTCCTTTTTCTTAGCTGATGGATTATGATTTATCTTCAGCGAAATAATCAACGATGACGAGGACGGAACCAAAACTAGAAATAACCATTCCCTTTTATTAAAACTAAGTAAGACAATAAATGCTTTTTGTTAGACCAAATGCATTTTCGAAAATTTAAATATTTTCACAAGAATTAACACTACGTTACAAAAAATTATCAGAGTCCTAAAACCTCCAAAAACTCACCCTGATTCCATCAATGACGAGTGGCGATAACATTTATCATTTTTGTCATATAAAGGATTGTTGATTTTGTTTTGCGTTCATCACAAATTTAAGAGATTTGCTAATAACAACTCACTGTGTGTTATTTAAGCATTTCATGTTTAAAAAATTATGATTTAATAATCTTTAAATATTCTATATTTAACAACACATACCATATTTAAAATAATTAAAAGTGTATAATTATAGAATACATGAATTCATTAAATGTGTTTTTATTATATATATGGAATGCTTAAACAAAATAAAACCGAAATAAGTAGTTACTCGTATATTCTAATAGGCACGAAGGAGCTAAATGAGAGTTGTTGTCAGCAAATCCGAATTTTAAGAAAATTTATTAGAAGACATATCATTATCATTATCTTGTTACAAACATATGATATATATTTTGAAATGAATCCAAAATACCTTAAACTCTAATTCTTAATGACATAGAAATGAACACGACTTTTAACCTAACAGTACACTTGAATAACTTATCAACACGAGTCTAAAATGCATGAGAGAAATGTATCTCTATTCTCTTATCCTTCAAAAAGAAAGTATAACATAGAAACAAATTTCCTAAACTTTAATCTTTTACCAAAAATACATACTCCTATCTTTGTTCACATCTCTATCCATTTCCACTTGCTCCCAATTTAAAACAGATAAGCGGTGACACCCCTTACATAAATCATCACCTCTTCTCTTTACAAAAATCTATAAAAAAAAACACACACACACACACTGTGTGAAAAATGTCTAAAACAAGCTTCATACTCCCTTTCACTTTACTACTCGCACTCCCACTCTTTTTCTTCCTCTTCACACACCCTGTCCTCCCACCCAAACGCCTCTTATCCTCATCTCCAAACACCATCGATGACACGTCACTTTTCCGACAAGCCACCCATTCCACCATCATCCCACGTGGCAAGCCCAAAATAGCCTTCTTGTTCTTAACTCACACTGACCTTCACTTTGCACCCTTATGGCAAAAATACTTTGACTCATCAAAACAAAAACACATACAAAAGTTATACAATATCTATGTTCATGCGTATCCTAACTTTGAGGATAAGTACCAAACTGGTAGTGTCTTTAAAAACAGGTTTATTCCCGCCAAAAGGACAGAAAGATCTTCTCCCACTCTCATCTCTGCCACGCGCCGGTTACTCGCGACAGCTTTACTTGATGACCCTTTAAATTACTATTTTGCACTTGTGTCTGAAACATGCATACCTTTACACTCATTAAGCTATACATACAAAACACTTTTTAAAAATAAGCCAACTGAGTCAACTCGGTTACCAACTCGGGTGAGTTATATAGAGGTGTTATCGGATGAACCCCAGATGTGGGACCGGTACATAGCACGAGGTGAGTCAGTCATGATGCCGGAGGTACCGTTTACCGAGTTTCGGGTCGGGTCACAGTTTTTTATACTGAACCGGGTTCACTCATTAATGGTTGTAAAAGACCGGACACTTTGGAAGAAGTTTAGGTTACCATGTTTAAATGTTGACACGTGTTACCCGGAGGAACATTATTTTCCAACGTTGTTGTCTATAAAGGATCCGACCCGGGTGAGTAAGAATACTTTGACCCGGGTTGATTGGACCGGAAGTGTCGGTGGGCACCCGCGTACTTATGAACCGAGTGAAGTGACTCCTGAGATGATTAAGGAGTTAAGGGGTTCGAATACGACAAAAGTGTCGTATTTGTTTGCGAGAAAGTTTTCGCCCGAGTGTTTGCAGGTTTTGATGGATATGGCGGATGACGTCATTTTCCGAGATTGATGATTCGGGTCGGGTTTTGAGGTATGTGTTGTTCTTTTTAATGCAATTTTTAATAAAATAGACGGTAGTTTAGTTAAAGTTGAGTTCACTTTTTACTTGTTAGATGGACAATAACATCTAACTAGGCAATAACATCTAACTAGGCAATAAATAAAAACACAGTACATTAAGATTATTTCAAAAATTCGATAGTTTTTACGAGAACTAATACCACGAATCAAAAATTTATCGTCCCTGTATATTACGTTGTACTGTACAAAATATTACTATAAAATTTTGTGTATTCTGTTTTTAGTGAAGTGGTTGACTGGTGTGTCATGTGGGGACACTGTGATCCATGCGCATTCATTGTCTGATATCCATCTAAAAATAGTACTCTACTAACTTAACTTTTATTCGAATTATTGAATAACTTTATTTATAAAAAATCTTAGGTTTGTTATGCAACGCTAAATTAAATAATGGAAGGGTAGCTTTTAGGTGATGTGTTAATAGTTTTTATTTGCAAGATGCTGTTACCGACAATATAAGTAAGCATGATATTATGTATGGGACACCTCTTGGTCAATTTTGAATTTTTTGGGTGTCAAACGATACGTGTACCATTTTTTGGTATGTGTTTGGTTGCAAGTTCATTTCTTTTTTGGTTTCTGTATATGACACAACCCTTATTTTCACCGCTTAATATTTTAGGGTAACTATAGTTATATATAGAAAAGTTGAAATAATGAAGTCGACATGGTCGACGTCAAAATCCTGCATTTATAATTTGACATATATCCTTGATGGGTTCTACTATAGAAGCCCCCCTACCACTGCAACCTACTAACCCCCTATGAATTGGACACGTTGTATTTCTTGGTTGGGTTGATGCACATGATAGTGGGATCGAGAGTGGGGAAATCACACACCAAATGGGAATTAATTTGGGCAAGTGAAAGACACGTGCCACTATCTGTATGCTATCTCCTTCTTTTTCTTTTCTTCTTTGATTCTTGTCTTTGCACTATACGTGGCACCCCATTTCAATCAATCATCTTTTTTTAATTTTTTTTCTTTTTCTTTTCTTCTTCACGTGAATTACATTGATTTAATATATTTATTTCTTCATTAGTCGCATGCAAAGGATAAGAGAGCAGATATCATGTGAAGCTTGTCTTCATTTTAATATTTTGTGCATTTTAATATTTTGTGGGCAATAAAAACTTGGGCTTCATTCTATAATATATATTAGAGTTAACTATATTAGAGTGCCTACAATTTAATGGAAAAAAAATTTAATTTCGAAATAAAAAAAAAATATTTCAGAAAAAAAAGTGGAATTTTTTTTTTTTTTTTTTTAAATGTGTAGTTGTTTAATGTGTTAACGTTTGTTTTTAAATAATATTCATATGTAGTAGGTGTTGTTGATTTTAAATAATGTGTTAATGTTCTTGTTTAATTTTTTTTTTTAAATAATATCCAACGGAATTTACAGACATCGTAATTGCTCGCAATTCTTAATGAAGTCATTTGGTAGTAATTAACGTACTTCTGTTTTTCTGTTTGCAGGTTTTGATCTTCATAGATCGAACATATGGAGGAGTGGTTTACTTGATCGAATAAGGATCTAACGGGTCCAATTCTAGCTGAAAGCAGAACCCATGCTCGATGTCAATTGTATATAACAGTATGGGTGTGTGGTGTGTTATCTAAAATTACCAACTGTATAGTCGAAACTCGATGCTTACTTTTTATGAAGTGGGTGTTTTATATAAGTGTGTCAAGTTATACATGGTTTGTCGTTTAAAATTATGTGTGGTTGAAGCTTCCAAACTCGCTGGAAGTATAATTATTTGCTCAGAACCCCGTGTAGTTTGGTTCCACTTCCAACAGATGGTCTCGAAATCTTGCTCGTTAGAATGAGTAATCTCTTCCGTTGGAAGATATCGACACCATCAAATTGTATTAAGGGTCGTGTTATACAAACCCAAACTCTGACAAACCCTCTCTGACAAACCCTCTCTGATCTTTTTTTTGGGGATCTGTGCTTTGTACTACATGTTTGTACTATTGTGTACTTTGTGTAGTTATGTTATTTAATTGTCTTTTAGTTGTCACGGGTCGAACTTTTGAGTATAGCAACTTGTGTAGGATAAAAATGCATAAAATGTTAAAAGTGTGACAAGTGTTTATCACGTTTTTTACATTTTGTACTAGTAAACGGTAAAGATTCTATTTCTTTAACAATATGTTACATTCACAAAACAAAAGCATAATTTTACCACACACAAAGATATAAACTGCTAGCAATAAGCTTAAATAAAGGATCAAGTGCGGCAATTACGGGTTTATAACAATGTCGAGTTTACCATTTTACACACAAGAGGTAATAAATTTTACACTTTTAAAATACGTTACGTTTATAAAAAACGACAAAAAGACATATAGAGATTTTTAATAGGCTCAGATTATTATCGATTTATCATTTTGGCTACAAATTTGAAGGTTGCAAAGTGGAAAAAAAAACTCACTTTACCGTCCATTCGGTTATGCCATGCAAATCAAAACAATTTTTTTTTTTTTTTTTTTTTTTTTTAATCATCACCGCCGTATCTCGGTTTTTTTAAGAAACCATTTTAAAAGACCAAGTTTAGAAAACAACTGCTTATTTGATAATAAACAGTTTCAACAAACCATCACTACTGCTTATTTTATAATAAACAGTTTCAAGAAGCATCACAACTGCTTAAGCAGTTTCAAGAAACCATGCTTAAGCAGTTTCAAGAAACCATCACAACTGCTTAAGAAGTTTCAATACCATCATCACCAACTGTTGTACACCATCAAAGCAACCAACAAAAAAAGTTTTTAGATCTAATAAGTTAGAAACAAGCAGTTTCAAACAAGAAACTGCTTGTTAGATCTAAAAAATTATGTTGTTTTCAAGAAACTGCTAGTTAGATCTATACAAAGCCACCAACAAAAAAAGTTTTTAGATCTAACAAACAACATAATTTTTTACCATCTCTTTTTTTTTAGATCTAAAACAACAAAGATCAACATCACATATCTGTTTTTCACCAACAGATCACCATCACCAAGAAACAAAAAACATCACAGATCACCATCACCAAGAAACCAAAAACATCATAGATCACCACAACCACGATTTATGTAACCCAAACACACTTTCTTCCTACACCAATGACTGAACAAACAAACATAAACATAATCTTTGTTGTTCTTTAACTTTTTAGCATACACTTTTTAACATACACCATCAGTCCAACTTTACCACTTGTAAAATAAAATAAAAAAAAAAAAAAAAAAAAAAAAAAAAAAAAAAAGTTGTAACAATCCATAACCTGTTTTATTAGGTCAAAGGATCACCAAAAAGATCTATACTTGTTTTTCACCAATAGATCTATACTCGATCTAAACAAAAAATACAAAACTCGATCTAAACAAAAAATACAAACCTCGATCTATACTTGTTTTTCACCAACTGATCTATACTCGATCTAAACAAAAAATACAAAACTTGTTTAAATCGTTATTTTTTTTCACAGCCACGATCTATACTCGTTATTTTTTTCACAGCCGCGATCTATACTCGATCTATTTCAAATCGTTATTTTTTCATACGAGGGAGGGTTGTTTTTCACCACGATCTATAGTGAATAGTGATGTGAGTTGTAAGGATGTATAGAAAACAAAGAGTGATGTGAGGGTGGTGGCGGCGTGGCTGTGAGGGTTGCCGGTGGTGAGGTGGTTATTAGTGTGAGAGAGAGTGTATGGTTATTAGTGCAGAGATGGGATGGGATGAGATGGATGGATAAGTGGGATGGAAAAACCGTGGGCTTTTTGTGTGGTATTATAACGCGGTTTCATTTTATTTTATTATATATATATATATATATATATATATATATATATTTTAAAGACCAAAAAAAAAAAGTTGTAAAAAAAAGTTATTTTAAAAAGTTGTAACAAAAAGGTTGTAACAAAAAAAAAGTTGTAACAATTTATTTTTATGTTTTTTTTATTTTATTTTTTTAAGTTGTAACAAAAAGTTATTTTAAAAAAGTTGTAGCAAATAAAAGTTTTTTTTTTTTTTTTTTTTTTTTTTTTTTTTTTTTTTTTTTACAAATAAAAATAAAAGTTGTAATTTTTTTTTAAAAAAAAAAGTTGTAATTATTTGTTAAAAAAATAGTTGTAATTATTTGTTTACGAAATACTTGTTACGTTACTTTATTTTTCATATTTTTAGGTGTTCAGTTCTCCCGAGCAACTAACTGATTGGGTGCAAAATATAGCTCGAGGGATCGATTTTGTTATTGTTAAAAGAAGAACCAAATCAGAGAAGGGGTATTTGTACGAAATCAATTATGGGTGTTCAAAGGGTAGGAAGTATGAACGTGAAAGTTTAGAAGATGAAATTCAACGGCAAACCAGTACCTCTAAAACCGATTGTCCATTCAAATTAGTGGCAAAATATTTTAAAACACAAGATTTTTGGAGGTTGAGGGTGAAGTGTGATAGGTATAATCATGATTTTGCAGATTCGTTGCATGGTTTCCCATATGAAATGCGATTAAAGGATGATGAGTTCAGTTTGGTGAAACAATTGACAGAGTATCACGTACCACCACGTCATATACTTTCGTCAATAAAGGATCGTAATCCGGATAACGTGTCTAGCGTTAGAACTATATATAACGCACAAAATAAGATCCGTGGAGCCATAATAGGTGATCGAACTCCAATCCAAGTCCTTTACTTACATTTGATGCATTCCGGTTATACATATTATGAGAGGGTAAATGAGCATAATGAGCTTGAGGAACTATTTTTCGTTCACCCCACGTCATATGCTCTATGGTGTACATTCCCTGAAATCATGCTAATGGACTCCACACACAATACCACGTTGCTTAAATTGTCATCTTTCGAAATTATCGAAGTAACTTCAACAAACAAAATATTTTCAATGGCGTTTTGCTTTTTCGACAAAGAAAAAGGGCCTAATTTTCAATGGGTATTGCAATGTGTGAAAGAGGTGATAGACGAAGACTATTACCCGCGTGTTATCATCACTGACAAAGATTTAGCGTTTGTTAGGGCATGCAGAGAAGAATTCCCGAACGCTAACAAATTACTTTTTCGATGACATATTTCACAAAATGTGCTTCAGTATTGGTGGCATGATGACTTTAACCGAATTCGGAGGTCGGTAGACTGGTTCGAAGATGGATTTGAACCGCGGGCCTACTGGATGATTATGCCAAAACACGGGGTTGGTTATTGCTTCACTGATTAACCGGCCAGTTGTATCTATATCCCAACAACAAAGTTATACGTATTTTCCGCTTTTTTCCGGTCCAGACTTATCACAAGAAATTGCCCCCCTTGTGATTAGGGGTGGCAATTCGGGTCGGGTGCGGGGTGGCGGGTTCGGGTTGTCAGGTTGGCGGGTCAGAAAACCCCAACCCGAACCTGACCCATTTAAATCATCGGGTTGACTACTTCAACCCTAACCTGTTTACACGTAACCCGAACCTGGCCCATTTAACCCGTATATATACTTGGGTTGACGGGTTAAATAGGTTACACATGTTGAATATGTTAAACGGGTTTTGGGTTGACCCATTTAACCCATTTTATATACAAAAGTTAGCATATTACATGAGTTAAACGGGTTAGTGTGTCGACCCGTTTAACCCATTTTACCCGTATAATTAAATATAAACAATTTTTAATTTAAGAAAAAGAAATCTTAAACGGGTTGGCGGGTCGACCCGTTTAGTTTATTCCCAACCCGAACATGAACTATTTAATAAACGGGTTAGATATGTCGACCCAAACCTGACCCGAAATCAATTTAGCTCAACCCGAACCTGTTAATTTTCGTGTCGGTTTCAGGTCGAGTTTCGTGTTGAGTCAGAAATTGCCACCCCTACTTGTGATTGCCCATGTGGGGCACGACGAGTGTGCTCACTTCATTTATGTGACGCTGGATGGAAATTCACCCCTCCCCACTACTCACCCACAATGGAGGTCGTACAGAGTTCCCAATGCATCCGCATGGGAAACTTTATATTCCGATCGACAACGCATGTATACTGAAATTATTGAGAATAGTTGAGCACAAAAATAGTAAATGATTACTGATTTATGTTGTACATAATTACACCGACAAAACATTGTAAATGATTACTGATTTATGTTGTAAATAACTGTTTGTATTCTGACACTTTCAAAACATAGTAAATGTTTAAAAATTTATTTAAATTAACAATAACATTACTGATTTATGTTGTAAATTATTATACAAATTCTTTGGCCAGGTGGAACGAAAAAAATCCTTTCTTGTGTCGCTGTCGGAGAGGATTCATTATAGAAAGGACATCTCGTACAGACGTTACTTATGGTCAACCGTATTATGCATGTTCTGTTTCAGTGGTAAATAATCATATACTTATGGTCAACCGTATTATGCATGTTCTTTTTCAGTGGTAAATAATCATACGTTTGCTTAGTTATGTAAATAATTTGTTTGTTAAGAATACATTTCTTATAATTTTCTTAACATGTAAAAGCCAGGAACAGAATACTATGGGTGTAGATACTTTATGTGGAATGATACTTTTCAAAACAAGCACTTTAGTCAAGCATTTTCTTCAACGCAGTGTTCAAACTGCGTAGCTAAAGATATAAGATTGACAAGCTTGAAACAAGAAACAAGATGTTATTGTATCAAAACAAGATGTTGATGATAAGAATAAAGACGCTGGAGGCATCACTGGAATTGGCAAGGAATCCTGAGGATCATGCATGTTAGTTGGGTGCAATGCTCCATGAGATTTTAGATGAAATAAATAATCTTCATGTGCAGTAGGTATTGTTGTTTTTAAATAATGTGTTAATGTTGTTGTTTAATTAAATAATAACAGCAGTTGTTGTAGTTGTTTAATGTGTTAATATTTAACATGTTATTATTATTATTGTTTAATTAAATAGAAACATATTATACGAAAAAAAAAAAAAAAAAAAACCGATGACAAAAGTACACCCTCCCTACTAAGGAGGGTTTGCTTTATAACTCCACCCTTGTATTAAAGTTGGTCAGACCTTTAAAAGAGAAGTACTGTTAGCTTAAAATCGATTAATAATGAAGGTCAAAATCAAAATGCCCCACTTTATGACTTTGTTGAAACATCTTACTGAAAAGCCACCATATTGAAAACAAATTGAATTTTGTGCATTTGAATAGAAATGCATATTTAAGTCAGATATATCTGTGTTCATCTTTGACATCTATTAAAACGGGCATTTTATCCGGACTCCTTATAGGAAGGGTTTTCAATCATTGCACGCATCCGACGATTGTACTGTGTGCATCGCGATGTTATACTGTATGCTTAGCGATTTGTACGGTTGACTCATAGGGAGGGTCCCTATAACATGACCCCTATTAAAATTGCAATGCAACAGTCAAAAAAACGGAAGACCTAAAATAAAAGATAATAAAAAAGAAAACAGTTCAAGAAGTCTCCAACATACAACCTAAACAACACCGTTAATTTACTTGATTGTGGAGTTGAGATGCCATTCTTTTGTAATAGTTTGCTCGTAGTTGTAATAAATGTCTTGTTGCCTAAAAAAAAAAAAAAAAAAAAAAAAAAAACTTAAACAACACATAAAAGAACGACACTCACCAACGGGCCTCTGGTCTAGAGGTTTTACCCTCCTAGGCAAGGTCTCAAGTTTGAGTCTTGTCTAGGACGATAGGGGTTTCCTTCCGTGTGTGTAAAGGGAAGGGTGTCATTGTCTTCTAGACTGTAACCAACCTGTTTATGTGAGCTCGCTATGCCTTTTGGGCTAGGGGCCATGTAGCCACAATTGCCATCAAAAAAAAAAGAACGACACTCAAACCATCTGCCAAACAACCAATGAAACTGATCGAGATACACCTTCTTTGGCCAACTTATTAGCATCGTTATTACGCTCTCGCAGTCTCGCCTAATATGCGTAACCAATCTATTAGAAGTCACATATAGGAAAGCATCAATCTTGTGAGTTGTGAAAGTGATGAAGCAACCTACATGGCCTCTCATCCGGACGATTAACCCAAGACCACATTTTGAGAATCACTTTCAATAGTTATATTAAAGAACTCCTCCTTCTCTTCAATCATGTTACAAGCTTTTTTAATGGTCATCACCTCAGCAACATTCGAATCCAAAACACCCACTAGTAATGAAAAAATAGCAAAAACAATCCCCTTGGAGTTTTGTAACAATCCACCAATACTTGCTAAACCCGGCTTACCCATAGTTGACCCATCAACACTAAATTTTAAAGCTCCATGAACCGGAGCACACCAACTAAGAAGGTTTTGATACTTCTGATGAGAATGACTCATTGAAATAGAGAACATATCTACATAGAAATCTGATAGTGAAGACGAGCATGATGGAAAGAAAGCTTTAATCCAACATCATGCCTTGAATTTCACAAGGTCTAAAATATGAGAGGGTGATGTTTCCTTATTAGAAAAAACAGATTTATTTCTGGCCTCCCAAATACTAGTATGCCATATGACCGAGAAAAATGATATTCCCATACTTCTTTACATTTCTAAAAATTAGCCATGTCCATCCACCAAACAAAAAGGTCTACCAAAGTCCGGAGAATTGCCCACTTAAAATCCCATCCATCTACTAACGACCACCAAATAAATAGAGAGGTCTTACAATGAACAAATAGATGGTCTATAGACTCTAGATTAGAGTTACATAGCGGGCAGCTACGTTGATATTCAGAGATGGATCCGAATGTGAAGACTGAAGAGTAAATCCCGAGTTGGGAGTTTACCGAGTAGAATTTGCCAACAAAGAATACGGGCCTTAGTCAGAACTTTGAACTTCCATATCATGAAGAGATAATAATTACTATTGTAAGTCATATTCTCCACCTCATACGTAAGGGTGTTCGCGGGGCGGTTCGGTTCGGTTAGTTGGAAGATTTAAATTATCCATTGCGGGGCGGGTAATTAATTTTACTATCCGAAACCGAACCGTAATAGGCAGGTAACCGGACAAGCGGGTACCCGAAATGAGCGGTTACCCGCGGTTCGGGTCACGGTTAACCATTTTAGACATTTAATCGAGTTTACCCTTTTAAACAATAACATGTTCTAGAACGTAAAATGTCATTTTAGTAAAATTAAATGACATTTAATAAATGATAGTCATATAAAAGTTATCCCGTTAGAATAATTGCATTCAAATATCCATACATAATCAATTAACAAAATAATAGTTATTCGACGTTTATAGATTACAATCACATTTATCAACTTTAACACATAAATGTTTAGAAATGTTCACATTAGGAGCGAAAAAGTCGTTATACAATAAAATTAGTGCAATAATATAATTAATACTTGTACAATTATTTGAATATTTAGTTAAAAAAAAACCTTCATGTATTAATCACGGTTCGGTTCGGTTAACCGCGGATATCAAAAAATAAAAACCGAAACCGAACCGTGATAAGCGGGTTTTTTCGGTTTCGGTTTTTTTCGGTTTCGGTTTCTTCGGTTTCGGATTTTTTCGGTTTCGGATTGAGCGGTTCGGCTCGGTTCTTCGGTTTCTCGGATTTTTTGAACACCCCTACCTCATACGTAAAGGATCTGTACGAATATCTACATGAAGGTTCGAAAGACCATATGACTTTGTCATCCTTTGAAGCCGCCATCACAGTTAAGTTTAACACAAACATAAAGTCATCAAATTGACCTACCTCACGATCAAATAAACCTCTTCTAAACTTAACGTCCCACTTCCAATAGTTTTGTAAGATGCTGTTGGTTTCCTAGTGTGTTGTGTTCCCAGAACAGGATAAAGATAATCAATGATCAAGGTACCGGATATTCACTTGAAATTGTGTTATCACTTTCCAATAAAAACTATTCGACCCTATGCCTGGGTTACACGAATATCTCTATGGGATAAGACCAAGTGATGTTCTTGTTTTAGGCACAAATCAAGAACCAAAACATATTCAAGTGTTTAGGGTTTTTTTGTGTATTTTCATGCAGCCGTGATGATCTCTATATATAATAGAGATATACTCAAAACCCTAGTCCAAGGAAATAGGAGAAAATATTGGCCAAATATTTTCCATATACTTTCCTTAACTCTAGCCAAAGTGGTTACAAGACCAGAAGATCATGGTCTTAATTACGAATTTGAACTTACCCAAAATAGGGCAAAGTTAGTTACAAATTCATTCCTGCGTACCAGCAGCAGAATCTCTGCCTATCAGCACAATAAATTGTGCTAGCAGCAGAATCTGTCGCCTAGCAGACCAGCAGCAACATTATTGAACTAGCAGCAGTAACAGAGTACTAGCAGCAGGAACAATGTACTAGCAGCAGTAACAGAGTACTAGCAGCAGGAACAACAAACCACTTAATTTGAGTCAGGGTAAACATTGACCTGATGGGTATACACTCCGTACCTCCAAGCCCATTACCAGGTGTGAATTAATCCCACAAGTGCACTAAATTTTCCAACAATCCTCCCCAAATTTAGTTCACTTCCTTTGCATGAAAATAAACATAAAACAAACATGTGCATAAATGAAAATATCTTGAAGATTGAATTCTCATCTTAGTACATTACACGTTCAAATATTCGAGAATCAAAGTGTTCTAAGAATTGAACCCTTCAACCCATTTGAATACCTGAAGATAAAATATACACAATGTTTTCAAACACTTAAATACTCCTGACACTATACAAGCCATGTGTCCATATCCAATTCATAAATGTCGTAAAAGCTAAAAGTCCAAAGCTTCCTGAAGCGGCAAAACTTCAACATTTACATAGGTGGTTCATCTTTATTCATGCTCCTGCTAAGCATTTTTTCAAAGAAAATTAACCATTGAGAAGTAAAGACTTCATCCTCCTTTTCAGCAGGTTCTGAGCACAACCTTGGGATGTAAAATAAAACATGTGCTCCAGTACACTAAATGTTCAGCTTTCCACATTGAACTCAGCTCCAAAGTTTCCTCAGGAGGGAGTTTGGTGTCTTAGCATTCAGTGACTAAGTTGGACTTAAACCCATCCCTTTAGCAGACTTTAAAACCAAGTCTCTAGCCAAACCCTTCGTCAAGTGATCAGCTAAGTTTTGTTGAGATCTAACAAACTCTATAGATACCACCCCATTCATGATAAGCTCACGAATCATGCTATGCCTGACACCTAAGTGTCTAGACTTCCCATTGTACATCTGGCTATAAGCCTTTGCCAATGTAGCAGCACTATCACAACGGATAGAAATAGGTGCTATAGGTTTAGGCCACAATGGAATCTTAAGAAGCAAGTTTTTCAACCATTCAGCTTCTTTACCAGCAGCAGCTAAGGCCACAAATTCAGATTCCATGGTTGAACTGGTGATGCAAGTTTGCTTCTTGGATGCCCAAGAAATTGCACCTCCACCAAGTAGGAATACCCAGCCACTAGTAGACGAATTGTCTTCAGTGTTACTGATCCAACTTGCATCAGTGTATCCTTATAATACTGAAGGATAACCAGTATATGAGAGACTATAATCCATAGTTCTTTTCAAATACTTCAGTGCCCTCTGAATTGCTTGCCAATGATGAGCACTAGGATTACTAGTATACCTGCTCAGTTTACCCACTGCAAAGGCAATATCAGGTCGTGTACAAGTCATGGCATACATTAGGCAGCCAATCACCCTAGAATACTCAAGTTGAGATACAGCCTTACCAGTATTAGGCAAGAGCTTCTCACTTGTATCCATAGGAGTACTCACTGGAGTACAATCAAAGTAATTAAATTTCCTCAACACCTTCTCAATGTAATGAGACTGAGAGATAGAAATCTTGTTACTTTCATGTTTAATCCTTATACCAAGGATAACATCAGCCTCCCCCATATCCTTCATGGAGAACCTTGATGACAAAAATTCCTTTGTTAGGTCAACTTGATTTTGGTCAGTGCCAAAGATCAACATGTCATCAACATATAGACAAATGATGACTCCTTTACCATATTCATCAAATTTGCTATATACACATTTATCAGACTGGTTAAGTGAATAACCACTAGACAAAATCACTTCATCAATTTTTTGATGCCATTGCTTAGGTGCCTGCTTTAGACCATATAAGGACTTAATCAGTTTACACACCTTGTTTTCATTGCCAGGCATGATGAAGCCTTGAGGTTGGTTCATATACACCTCCTCATCCAATTCACCATTCAAGAAAGCTGTCTTCACATCCATCTGATGAATAACCAGAATAGAATTAATGCCAATGCAATCAGCAATCTTATGGTACTGATACGAGCTACAGGGGCATAAGTATCAAAATAGTCTATCCCTGACTTTTGTTTTAAGCCTTGAATGACTAGTCTAGCCTTGAACTTTTCGACAGTTCCATCTACCTTCATTTTCCTTTTGAAAATCCATTTGCAACCCAAAGGTTTGCAACCAGGTGGTAGATCAGCCAACACTCAAGTTTTGTTGCCCATGATGAAATCCATTTCATCATTTATTGCCTCTTTTCAGAAAGCAACATCCTGGGACTTCATTGCTTCATCAAATGTTTTGGGATCATCCTCAACATTAAAGTAATAGGAGTGTTGGTCAGAGACCTCATCCCTTTTTCCTTCAATTAAGTACAATTGAAACTCAGGTCCAAATGTCTTTGGAGTCCTGACCCTTTTGCTCCTTTTGAGCTCAGGTTCAGGTTATTGTTCCACAACCTCATCAGGAACCTCATCAGAGATTTCTGATACACCAACATCATTAGTTCCATTAGGAATCTTCTGACATGGTCTAGGGACTGATGAGAATCTTTTCTCATCAAAGATTGCATCCCTTGATTCAATTATTGAGTTAATTGAAACAGATTCATTAGGTTCAATAACATAGAACCTATATGCCTTGGAATGCTCAGCATATCCAACAAAGATGCATTCAATGCCTCTTTTACCCAAAGTTTTTAGCTTTGGATCAGGGAGTTTCACAACAGCCCTACAACCCCAAACCCTGAGATAATTCAGGTTGGGTTTCTTTTTAGTCCAGAGTTCATAAGGGGTTGTCTTGTTCCTTTTGTTGGGAACCCTATTTAATAAATAGCAAGCTGTTAACATAGCTTCACCCCAGAACCCTTGACTCAGCCCAGAATAGAACAACATGGAATTAACCATCTCCTTCAGCACCCTGTTTTTCCTTTCAGAAATACCATTTTGCTGAGGAGTATAGGGAGCAGTCGTTTCATGGATTATACCAACAGACTGAAAATACAGAGTATCCATGTACTCACCTCCCCTATCAGTCCTCAATCTCTTGATCAGAGACTCTTGTTGCAATTCAACCTCAGTTTTAAATACTTTAAATTTATCTAATGCTTCATCCTTAGTATGCAATAAATAAACATAACAATACCTAGAAGCATCATCAATAAAAGTCACAAAGTATTTCTTATTCCCCAAAGAGGGAGTAGCATGCAAATCACATAAATCACTATGAATCAGTTCCAATATTTTAGTTTCACGTTTTACACTTTGAAATGGTTTCTTAGTTATCTTGTTCATCATACAAGTTTTACACTTTTCAGTGCCCATGTCAAATGCTGGGATTAACCCATCCTTAGACATATCTTGCATCCTTTTAAAGTGTACATGGCCAAGTCTAGCATGCCAAAGGGTTGAATCATACAAACAAGATGTCGACATAAAAGCAGAATCAATCATATCATGAACAATATTAAGTCTGAACATTTGATTACATAAATAACCAAATCCAATAAACACACCATGTTTAGATAACACAACTTTATCAGATTCAATAACTTGTTTTTAACCACAATTATTCAAAATACTACTAGAGACCAAGTTCTTCCTAATATCAGGAACATGTAAAACATTAAACAAAGAAACAATCTTTCCAGAACTAAACTTCAAATCAACACATCCTCTTCCATGCACCAGGGCTGTTGACTCATTTCCCATATGAAGAATAGAACCATCATTCATTGACTCGTAGGTCTTGAACCAGCTTCTATCTTTACACACATGGATTGTTGCTCCAGAGTCAACCCACCACGCAACATCATCATCCTGCACAAAGTAAAATTCAGATATATATGTAACATAATAAATCTCAAAAGACTTATTAAATATATTCTGACCTTTCATGGAATTGGTGTTACCATTCCCAGATCCACTCGTGCCTGATCCATTGGTTTAATTTCCAATCTTAACACCTTTACAATCCTTCCTGAAGTGTCCAGTTTTACCACACTTCCAACAAGTAGCTTTTGACTTCTTGTTAGGATCAGTTTTGGTGTTATCCTGATGCTTACGTTTGCCCTTGTCGTCATTGTTCCTGGAGGAGTTGTTATGCTCCACCAAATTGACAACTGATGGACCAGCAGCATTGCTGCTCTTTGACTTGTCACTTTCATGTGCTTTGAGTGATTCCTCAATGCGCAAATGACTACCCAACTCAACAAGAGTTAATTCCTCCTTCTTATGCTTAAGCATATGCTTGAAATCTTTCCAAGAAGGAGGTAATTTATCGATGATACAAGAGACTGAAATAGCCTCATCCATGTTCATCTTGTGTTGTGTGAATCGACCAAGTATACTAAGAAGTTCATTGTATTGTTCCATGACAGGTCTAGAATCGACCATTTTGTAATTGTTAAAATTACTTACAAGGAACTTCTTACTTGATGCATCCTCAGCCATATATTTGGCTTCCAAGGAATCCCACAGTTCTTGAGAAGATTCAACATTCTGATAAATGTCAAAGAGAGTATCAGACATACCATTGAGAATTAATCCTCTGCAGATGTAGTCATCATTCTCCCATTTGCTTCTGCTCCTCATCTGTTCCATAGTAGCATCATCCCCATGATCTTCAGGAATGGTTGTGGTCAGAACATACACCACATTCATGCTTGACAACAAGAATTGCATCTTTTTTTGCCATCTTCTGAAATCGACACCTTCAAACTTTTCCAGTTTGGAAAAGTTAGCAGCCATATGCCTCATCGCAACAGCCATTGATTATCACTAAAATAGTTTCTATTGATTGTTGGTTTCTTAGTGTGTTGTGTTCCCAGAACAGGATAAAGATAATCAATGATCAAGGTACCGGATATTCACTTGAAATCATGTTATCACTTTCCAATAGAAACTATTCGACCCTATGCCTGGGTTACACGAATATCTCTATGGGATAAGACCAAGTGATGTTCTTGTTTTAGGCACAAATCAAGAACCAAAATGTATTCAAGTGTTTAGGGTTTTCTGTGTATTTTCATGCGGCCGTGATGATCTCTATATATAATAGAGATATACTTAAAACCCTAGTCCAAGGAAATAGGAGAAAATATTGGCCAAATATTTTCCATATACTTTTCTTAACTCTAGCCAAAGTGGTTACAAGACCAGAAGATCATGGTCTTAATTACGAATTTGAACTTACCCAAAATAGGGCAAAGTTAGTTACAAATTCATTCCTGTGTACCAGCAGCAAAATCTCTGCCTATCAGCACAATAAATTATTCTAGCAGCAGAATCTGTCGCCTAGCAGACCAGCAGCAACATTATTGAACTAGCAGCAGTAACAGAGTACTAGCAGCAGGAACAATGTACTAGCAGCAGTAACAGAGTACTAGCAGCAGGAACAACAAACCACTTAATTTGAATCAGGGTAAACATTGACCTGATGGGTGTACACTCCGTACCTCCAAGCCCATTACCAGGTGTGAATTAATCCCACAAGTGCACTAAATTTTCTGACAGATGCTAATACATACATTCTGGAAAACGATAACTTTAAATTATGCCCTTCAATACAATGATTTTCCCAAAAAGCTGGTACTATCACCTCTGCCAACATGGTGCATCAACCCCCTTATAGCTACAACACCCGAACATGACTGCACGTAAGATGTTAAAAGAAACTGCTATTTGCTACATATTTCACAACTTTACTGTATGAGACATCATAAATAATCCACAATATTTCTTGATCACCGATGTATTTTTTTTAGTTGAACTCAACTATACAAATACGAGTACAACCATACGAATATTGTACTTCTCGTAGAGTAAGAACATGGAGGAGGCCTCAATTCGAAAGAAAGAGATGCACGTGTCAAATATTAGACATCAGGTATGATGAGTGTGTAAATACTCATCATTTTACACCCGTTTAAGACACAAAAATGACCAAAAACACCCAAATATATTGCAGATATCCTTGGTTTTGTGTTTTTATGTGTTTCAGGTACAAAGGATTAAAAATGGAGCGAAAACGAGCATTTTTTGATCGACTCAACAACAAGTGTGCATTTGTGCAAGTAAAGACAGAAGTCAAAGTCAAAGTCAAAGTCAACACCAAAAATACCAAAACAACACAAATAGTCCTTGAAATTTATTTTCCGTATTGGCAGCCTCAGTCCTTGAATTTTCTGAATTTACATGATTGGCCCCTTAACTTAAATCTAAACTTCATAACCAATCCTTAACTTAACCAACCCATTAACCCTTATCCTAAATAAATCCAACCCAATTCCATTTAATCCTAAACCCATCTATTTCCCAAGCCCAATTCCCAAAAGCCTAAAATAAATCCAAATACCCCTAACCCGGCCAATTGTTTTAGCTAAAACCAAGTTGACCCAGTCAACCCCCAACCTTTATCCCTTTTTCCCGCTTTTTCCTGTCACACCCAACACCATCATCACCACTTCTGCTACTATCACTGCCACACTCAACCTCCCCCCTCCTAGACACTCCACCCTACTAGTCACATGTATCCACCACTTCACGAGATACCATGCCACGCTGGCAATCCATGTGATAATTTGGGCGCCAAAAAGTGATTAAAGGCTGTGATCATGTCTAACTTAATCCAACGAATGGGATTTCATCCAAAGAAGCACAAAATGGTTCCAAGGCAGTTTTACCTCAGAAAAGAAGCACACATGTTTGAAAACCCTTAGTCCTTAGCTTAGTATAAATAGGACTAGAGTTTTTCAGTTTTAGTTAGGTTTTATTTTAGCTAAAATTAAGGTACTTGTATTGTCTATCATTTTTACTTTTCATTCTCCAGTATTGTAATTCAGTTTTAATCAAATTTGAAGTTTTCTCACTTGGTCAACCAAGTCAACTATAACTGTGCAACTACTTATTGTGTGCTTATTTGTCTTTTTTCTGAGCTTATTGGTGTAAGAATGAGTTAGGATAATGGTTAGATAGTTTAGTTCAGTTTTGCTTTAAAAAAGTTAGAAAAACCAAAAATATTGCTTATTACTGTTTAGCTTATTGTAGTGCTCTTTTTCAGTCAAAATCTACTTATTAGTGCTTACTATAGATAGCTATGCATCTGTCTTTCATATTGTAGCTTATTGGAGACTTATTCAGTTGTGTAAGTTAAAAACAGTTTCACAAAAGGATGTTTGGCTTAATACATTTCTGGGAGGTTTCAGCTATACCAATGTTCAATTGCTTGAATGTGAGTTTTGATTAAGTTTTTTGTAGGCTAGATAAGCTGTCTCAGTAGAATTTAAGCATCTTTGAACTGTTTTGAAGTTTTTACATCAGTAGGATATAATTTAGATCCCAAACTGCTCAGTTAAGCCCCCCATAAGCTAGAGCTTATTTAGACCACCTTTTGGCATAATTAGGAGTAACTTAGTTGATAAAGTAAGTGTGCAAGAGCTGGTATTGTTTCATGTAGAATTGAGGTCAAAATTACATAGCTGCTGCATCAGAATGTTGTGCAGACCTGCACATGTTTACTGCCTAACTCAGCTTATTAATCATTCTGTATCTGCTTATCTACTTGTCCTTAATGCATGATAATTGGTTTTCTCAGTAGCTAGTAGTAGTGATTTTAGATATCTGAGCTAGTTTGCAATTTGTAGCTTATTTAATAGCTTAACTTCAGTCTGCAATTAGCCACTTTGGAATTGTTCTTAGCCTGCAACTATTCTTGTCCTATGAGCATCTGTTCTTTAGCTTAATTGAATAAGCAATTGGTCTTAAAAATTGGGCGTTTTCAGTTTGCAAGTAGTTTGTAGTGTCAATTTTCAGTATCAGCTTTTAGCTTTCCCCAATAAGCTTTTCCCTAGCTTATAGAGCAGCCTAAAGTTGGCTGTTGGCTCATTATTTTTGCCTTAGTTTTCAACTGCACTTAACTGCTTATTGGCTTATTCTATGTGATTATCTGGTCTTGTTCAGTTGTTTTAAGCTTAAATATGTATGTTGAACTGTATTTGAGAACTTGGTAAATTTTGGAGCTGTTTAGCTTATTTTTAAGCTTATTTGAAACTGCTTATCTGCCCAAACTGCTTATTAGGGTTGAACTGAGTTCTGATTTTATTTTTCCTAGCTTTAGAATAACATTTAAGATTTTTATGCAAAAATTCAGATTTTTCCAAAGTCATTTGCTATTTTTAATCATTTAAATAGTTTAGATTAGTTTTTAATTCATAATAATTAATTAAAAAGTCAAAAAAATAAAATTCTTTTTTTCAAAATTTTATTTTGTCATCTAGGATCTAGAAAAAATAATTTGGTACTCGTAGGGTTAATTTTTAAAGATTTTTACGTTTCGGCTGGTGTTTAGATTTCCCGATTCACGTTTTTTAGTTTAATTAGTTTGTGCTTAATTTTGCTTTGTAGATTTATATGTTTAGGTTTCCCTTAGCCTATTTATGCTTCCCGTAATTGTAGGATATTTAATCAAACACCAAAATCCAAAATCCAATCATCAAGCATTTTAATTTCGAACCAAAAACGAAATCCTCGATTCACACCTCGCTGGGACACGACCCGGGTAATCACTTATCCGGTATCTCACACCGTATTCACGGGTTTTGCACGTTGACCTTTTTCCTAAGAGGTTGACTATAATTTGGATCCGTGTGTGAGTATATATATAAATATAGTATCGGATCCCCGTGATACTTGGGAATCAACTAGTTAACCTCTTAGGAAAAAGGTCAACGTGCAAAACTCGTGAATACAGTGTGAGATACCGGATAAGTGATTACCCGGGTCGTGTCCCAACGAGGTGTGAATCGATGATTTCATTTTTGGTTCGGAATTAAAATGCTTGATGATTGGATTTTGGATTTTGGTGTTTGATTAAATATCCTACAAATACGGGAAGCATAAATAGGCTAAGGGAAACCTAAACATATAAATCTATAAAGCAAAATTAAGCACAAACTAATTAAACTAAAAAACGTAAATCGGGAAATCTAAACACGAGCCTAAACGTAAAAATCTTTAAAAATTAACCCTACGAGTACCAAATTATTTTTTCTAGATCCTAGATGACAAAAGAAAATTTTGAAAAAAATAATTTTATTTTTTTTGACTTTTTAATTAATTATTATGAATTAAAAACTAATCTAAACTATTTAAATGATTAAAAATAGCAAATGACTTTGGAAAAATCTGAATTTTTGCAGAAAAATCTTAAATGTTATTCTAAAGCTAGGAAAAATAAAATCAGAACTCAGTTCAACCCTAATAAGCAGTTTGGGCAGATAAGCAGTTTCAAATAAGCTTAAAAATAAGCTAAACAGCTCCAAAATTTACCAAGTTCTCAAATACAGTTCAACATACATATTTAAGCTTAAAACAACTGAACAAGACCAGATAATCACATGGAATAAGCCAATAAGCAGTTAAGTGCAGTTGAAAACTAAGGCAAAAATAATGAGCCAACAGCCAACTTTAGGCTGCTCTATAAGCTAGGGAAAAGCTTATTGGGGAAAGCTAAAAGCTGATACTGAAAATTGACACTACAAACTACTTGCAAACTGAAAACGCCCAATTTTTAAGACCAATTGCTTATTCAATTAAGCTAAAGAACAGATGCTCATAGGATAAGAATAGTTGCAGGCTAAGAACAATTCCAAAGTGGCTAATTGCAGACTGAAGTTAAGCTATTAAATAAGCTACAAATTGCAAACTAGCTCAGATATCTAAAATCACTACTACTAGCTACTGAGAAAACCAATTATCATGCATTAAGGACAAGTAGATAAGCAGATACAGAATGATTAATAAGCTGAGTTAGGCAGTAAACATGTGCAGGTCTGCACAACATTCTGATGCAGCAGCTATGTAATTTTGACCTCAATTCTACATGAAACAATACCAGCTCTTGCATACTTACTTTATCAACTAAGTTACTCCTAATTATGCCAAAAGATGGTCTAAATAAGCTCTAGCTTATGGGGGGCTTAACTGAGCAGTTTGGGATCTAAATTATATCCTACTGATGTAAAAACTTCAAAACAGTTCAAAGATGCTTAAATTCTACTGAGACAGCTTATCTAGCCTACAAAAAACTTAATCAAAACTCACATTCAAGCAATTGAACAGTGGTATAGCTGAAACCTCCCAGAAATGTATTAAGCCAAACACCCTTTTGTGAAACTGTTTTTAACTTACACAACTGAATAAGTCTCCAATAAGCTACAATATGAAATACAGATGGATAGCTATCTATAGTAAGCACCAATTAGTAGATTTTGACTGAAAAAGAACATTACAATAAGCTAAACAGTAATAAGCAATATTTTTGGTTTTTCTAACTTTTTTAAAGCAAAACTGAACTAAACTATCTAACCATTATCCTAACTCATTCTTACACCAATAAGCTCAGAAAAAAGACAAATAAGCACACAATAAGTAGTTGCACAGTACAGTTGACTTGGTTGACCAAGTGAGAAAACTTCAAATTTGATTAAAACTGAATTACAATACTGGAGAATGAAAAGTAAAAATGATAGACAATACAAGTACCTTAATTTTAGCTAAAATAAAACCTAACTAAAACTGAAAAACTCTAGTCCTATTTATACTAAGCTAAGGACTAAGGGTCTTCAAACATGTGTGCTTCTTTTCTGAGGTAAAACTGCCTTGGAACCATTTTGTGCTTCTTTGGATGAAATCCCATTCGTTGGATTAAGTTAGACATGATCACAGCCTTTAATCACTTTTTGGCGCCCAAATTATCACATGGATTGCCAGCGTGGCATGGTATCTCGTGAAGTGGTGGATACATGTGACTAGTAGGGTGAAGTGTCTAGGAGGGGGGAGGTTGAGTGTGGCAGTGATAGTAGCAGAAGTGGTAATGATGGTGTTGGGTGTGACAGGAAAAAGCGGGAAAAAGGGATAAAGGTTGGGGGTTGACTGGGTCAACTTGGTTTTAGCTAAAACAATTGGCCGGGTTCGGGGTATTTGGATTTATTTTAGGCTTTTGGGAATTGGGCTTGGGAAATAGATGGGTTTAGGATTAAATGGAATTGGGTTGGATTTATTTAGGATAAGGGTTAATGGGTTGGTTAAGTTAAGGATTGGTTTTGAAGTTTAGATTTAAGTTAAGGGGCCAATCATGTAAATTCTGAAAATCCAAGGACTGAGGCTGCCAATACTGAAAATAAATTCCAAGGACTATTTGTGTTGTTTTGGTATTTTTGGTGTTGACTTTGACTTTGACTTTGACTTCTGTCTTTACTTGCACAAATGCACACTTGTTGTCGAGTCGATCCAAAAATGCTCATTTTCACTCCATTTTCAATCCTTTGTACCTGAAACACATAAAAATACAAAACCAGGGATATCTGTAATATATTTGGGTGTTTTTGGTCATTTTTGTGTCTTAAACGGGTGTAAAATGATGAGTATTTACACACTCATCAATCCCCCACACTAAGCTATTGCTAGTCCCTAGCAATCCGATCATATGAAGTAATGAAAGGAACCAAGTATACCCCGTTTTGACTTTTTATTAAATGCAATAAATTTAAACTAGAACAAAATAGATAACATGCTTGATTTTCAAAAATGGTATCATGGAACGGGATTCACACAAACTGGGTGTCTCAAGGGAATTGATATCGTCATCCTCTTTTTAATACTCCCAACAAAGCTTAAACTCAATGTGCAAACGCTTTTGTAAAATGCCAACGCTACTTATACCGATAATCTATGTAAGTCGAGACTTAACTTTTCACTCCCATATTTATTTAAGTTAGGTGAATGTGCTTGATTTTCAAAATTTTGATCACAAAAATCGACGTTTATATAAAATTTTGACTAATACTAGTTGAAAGATAGATTTAAAATTCACAACAAGCAAGCTTCAAAATATATTGCATTTTGCAATATCATTCCATTTTATTTCCTTTTTATTTTCTCATTTTTTCATTTTTTCATTTTTTTTTACTTGATACTTAACTTTGTGCAATATAAACTAACGGAGTTTCACGGGAACCAAGACCTTAAACCTTCCTGGAATAAAGGATCCAAGGGCCGTTACAACGGAGAGTTCCAAGACCTTAACGCCTTTCAGAATTAAGGGTCCAAGGGCCGGTGTAAGAGGGTAGCCAAGACCTAAACGCCTTCCGGAAATAAGGATCCAAGGGCCGATCTTGAACCTTAGCTTTTTAGCACATTTATTTATTACTTAACTTTTGCAACTTTCAAGCAACGTCTCACTTTCATTTTGCATTATTCTGACATATGCTTGTTCCGAAGTTTAATTAAATCTTTGAACTAGTATTTTTCAAAATCGTATGAAAAAATGATTTTGTGTGTTCAATTGTTTGAAAATAAGCACTTATTAAGTCAGATTAGGAGCTACTGGGAGGAAAAGCCATAGATTACTTGTATAAGCTCTAAAGAAAACCAACTATTCTACGCTTAGCATTTTCATTTGCACAAATCGTAAAAACTTAGTCTAAACGTTAAGGAAGCAGCTAGATCAACACTTTAGCAGAGTGGGGATTCCCTTTGTTCTAACCTAATCAAGACTAAACACTACTTTTTTATTGCAATTTCTTATCTAAAAACGACAAAATTTTTAAATTTTTTGGCCAAAAACGGGGGTACTAGGGCACTAGATGGTACAAATGTGACAAAATTCGAGAGAATTCCCCCCACACTTAGAATTGAATATTGCCCTCAATATTCAAAGTACCGGCTATTATGCCACCACTTAGAACGTAAAAAGGTAATACTAACAGCCAAGTGTGGAACAGAAATCTCCATTTTTCACAAAAAGGATTAAAAAGATATCCCTAGATAATCGTTAGCGAAAGGATAGGATATTGGGCGGCTGGATTGAAAACAGGCGCGTCAATCATCACTATCCAAGGGAAACCTGAAAATCAGAGCAAACAACACAAAAGCCAAGCACAGTGGGTGATGAACTCAAATAAGTACATTTTATTACTATCATTTATCCTATTAATTTGACTTGTTTTACTATATTATGTATGAGGATTGATACTTAATTGTTTACTTTTGTAATTCTCAGGTAAAAACAAGCATTTGGTGAAACTTAGCGATTATGGACTAATAATGGAGCAAAACGTGCATAAAGTGGAAGTCTACTGACATGGACAAGATCAAGTCAATTCTGCTCCAGATGCGCCGCATCTCACTCTCAACATGCGCCGCATCTCTATCAAGATATCACCAGATACGATCCAAGATACAAGAGGACATGCGCCGCATCTAATAAAGGGTTACGCCGCATCTTCTGGCGGTGTACGAATATTCCTGAATATTATAATCTTGGACCCCACGCGAAGTTAAGTACATGCGCCGCATCTACTTAAGTAGATGCGCCGCATCTTCCCTCAGACAGAAACTATAAATACCCCGTAGACCAGACGAGTTAAAAGTTCGAAACCCTAAAACCGAAGTTCGGACAGCAGAACAGGAGGACGAATTCAGTCAAGAGGCAGCACAAGACACACCCAAATCGAAGATACAAGAGCTGTAAGAAGGTGCTGCATGTATTTAATTCATTAAGTAGTTTTGTTTTATTGTGTTAGCAAACTTTAATTCATCAGGATTGGTGGCTTGTGTAATGTGACAACGAAAGATTGCACTCCCTTTAATACTTGCTTTCCCATCAATTAAAGTTTATATGTTGATGTCTTTGGTTACTACTTATTAGTGCATTGATAACCTCTGTGTTTATTAGTGGCTTGCGGGCATCCGACTGCGGGACAAGATGTGGCTCCCACGGTTGTTTCTAAATTGATCACTTAGGAATAACTTTTAGACATAAGTAATCATTAAGGGTTTACTCGCCGATGAGAATAGGACCAACGAGAAAGGGTTAATTACATACACTTCATATAAAGCTATCAATAAAACAAGTGACAAACTACTTAATCATAAGGACAGCCCTCTTATTGTCTCAAGTATCTATCTGTGTACGTGTGTGCTACTTGCTGATTCGTGCCTAGTGGTTTATTTTATCATTTAATTGCAACAAATCGTGCCAGTCTCTCAGGCTGAACCCCCCTTGCGTTAGGATATTAAAATACTGATTAGAATAACTAGATAATACGTTCCACTCTTAGTGATCGACACTCTACTTACCATTATCTTCATACTGACCGGGTACACTGCTCGTTAAGTGTGTGTGTTATTGATAAGTCGGCTAAATATAAATTTAAAACTTGAGTAGGCATTAAAACTGCTAAACCGCAACGACACATCACGCGCATCAAGTTTTTGGCGCCGCTGCCGGGGAGTGAATTGTTATTATCTGTTAATTTGATTTAGTATTTTAATAGAAAAACCTAATTAAAATACTCGTGGTGTATCTTGATTTTTTTTTTCTTTTTATTAGATTAATTGCATCATTGTACTATTTTGCATATTTGTTGTATTGTGTGTTAATTGTTTTCTTTTTATTTTTGTGTGTTTATTTTCGTTTGTGTGTTTAAATTTTTGTTTTTATTTTTCGTACTTTTCTGTTCTGCTATCGTTGTACTGTGCTAAATCAAACGATACGGCGCATCTGATCTCTCAGATACGGCGTATTGCGTTTAATTTTTTTTTATATACAACGCGTTTAATTAAATCGATACGACGCATCTTTTCCCCAAGATACGGCGTATCTGTTTTTAATAAGAAAATTTTTCTAAGCGATAAAGTAATACGACGCATCTGCTTTTGCGGATACGGCGTATCTATTTTTGATAAAATTTTTTCTAAAACGTTAACGCCATACGACGCATCTTCTTTTGAAGATACGGCGTATCTATTATTTTAATTAAAAACAGTTTGCGAATTATTAAACAGATACGGCGTATCGATCTCTGTCGATACGGCGCATCCTACTGAATCAAAAATCTTTTATTTCTAAACGTAACGAAAATACGGCGCATTAACTTTTGTTAATACGACGAATATAATTTGATAAATATAGTTGATTTTTGATATTTACCTTGATCGGTCCGCTACTCTCGTGTGCAAGTTGTTTATTTTCAGGATAAATGATGACTCAAGCATCACCAAGAGGGATTACATTCTGAACCAAACCAAGAGACGCTAGCTGAAGTGACCGAACATAAGACGGGAAGAGTGGAGGAAAACTCAGTACTGGTAACATTGAACTTCTTTAATTCTTGAAATAGAATCCCAGGTAAACTCTACGATAATTCAACTGCCCAAAGGAAAGTTCTCTACACTATGATCTCAGTTTTATTATCCTTATTATACGTCTGATTCAATTCGTAATCTTAATTTTGTATGCTCAAAAACGATATTTGTTCCTAACCTCGGAATAAATCCTTATCCACTAAACAATAAGATTACGATTATTAATGAAACGTTTATGCCTATTACTCTTATTTTGAATTCATCTATATGGTGTGCCGTTTTTACCCAAATTTGATGTATAAGGAACTGTGTTGCGGAGGCCAAGGTACGTTCTTCATTTAAATTTCGTTAACTAACATAGAGATACGGCGGATCTAAATATCCAAAGCGCCGTATCCCTGACCAACTAAGACTTATTGACTAGTCAACGGAATTAAATAGATACGGCGCATTCCAAATTTCTAATACGGCGCATCGTGTCGCCCTATAAATACGACGGGAATACGCCGCATAAATACACACAGTTAAGAACACGCACTAAAATTATACTCAAAATCCGATCATCCTTCTTTAATCCGCCTTTAATCCGAGCATTAATCCTTCTCCTAATCACAAATACTAAGGTAATTGTTACATTTCAATTTAATTTTGATTAATACAAAAATTAGGGTTTATAGGATTGAATCGATTCGCGCTTAAACGATATAGGGATATGATTAGAACTTGGCATTAATTATTTCCCCTAAGTTAATTTTAGAATAAGACATCGAATTTGACACTAATTGAATCGAACGAAAATTTAGGTTTTGGGTTTGATTTTGAATATCTAGCGGGAAGGCGAATTGGTAGTGGAGGAATGCGATATTTGAACTGATATAAAGAGTATATAATACTGTGATATTTAGTGGTAGTTTACGTCACGGATACGGATTCTCGATAAACGTGCCTACCCCTTTATTTTATACTGATATGCTTTTAGATGCGGCGCATCTGGGTTGATTGATGCGGCGTAACGACCTATTTCAAAATTGATAAAATTTTAGATACGCCGTATTGATTAATCTAGATACGACGCATCTCAATACGCCGTATCTGTTGTCTTGCACCGCATCTCTTGTACTTTATACAGATACGCCGCATTGATTTAATCAAATGCGCCGTATCTACCTTACTTGCAGACTGTTTACTGACTTTGAATGTTTATTTCAAATGACACTACCAGATATCGCACAAAGGCACCAATGGTTACGATTCGAGAACCTGGGACTTACTGATGGCACTCTAGAGGATTATTTGCATAGGCTTGACTCGGTTTACTTCAAGAAAATATTCAGAGTCCAGGTTCTGAATTTTGACGGTGTGGGATTGATCGGTGGTGGACATGCAGCTGCGAGCTTACAGCGTCGTATGGAGATGGTAGTTGTTGGAGGTGATGATGAGGTGGAGTTCAGGTCTAGTGCTTGGGAGCGACTGTTTAGGGTTGACGAGCCTCTGATTAGGGAGCTCATGCTGGAGTTCTTTAGCACGATTCATTACAGAGAGACGGATGTGGAGATTGATACAGCTGACACTCTGGTGTTCAGGTTAGGAGGTGTGCACAGGCAGATGTCGATGAGGCAGTTTATTTTAGCCATGGGTCTATACACTGAGGAGGAGCTTGGATCTGCTGGGTTTGCCAGGTACTGGGCTGAGAGTTTACGGGTTGTCCCTGACAGAGGGGTATTCAGTGATTACTGGTTCAGGATTTCTTCGGGGGGCGACATCACTACTTCCACCCCCTCATATACTTTGATCAGGGAGCCGATGAGGAGGCTGTGTCACAGGCTGATTGCACTTACTATTGCTGGGAGGGGTCAGTCGCCTGAAAAGGTGACCACTCTGGACCTCTTCCTACTTAGGAGCATGGATGAGGGGATGCCGGTGAACATCCCCCACTTTTTGGCACACTACCTCCACCGATCAGCTGCTGGGAGAGATCGGAGGAGCCACATGACTGGCGGGCATTTTGTTTCGAGGCTGGCCCGCCATTTTGGAGTTATTGGAGCGGAAATTCCAGCGGGGCTGGAGGTTGTGGTGGCTCGTCTCCCAGTTATCGATAGAGACTATTTGGTTAGACTGGCGATCTGCCAGGTGGCTGCTGGGGGCCACTTTTGGGCAGCATTAGGGCCCGCCAGAGCTGCAGGGCCAGAGGCGGAGCAGGGAGGACCTCAGGATCCTCCGGCTGCTGCTCCTGCCGACGAGGAGGTGCCACAGGCACCAGTACCCCCACGCACCGTGATTCAGAGACTCGACGCAGTCGAGGGAGAGGTGATGGTACTGAGGAGAGACTTAGAGTGGGTGGTCATGAGTGTGAGCAGACTACTAGAGCAGCAGGGTATTACATCAGCATCAGTCCAGATCGTACCAGAGGTTGCCAGGAGTGACTGGGCATACGAGCGCAGAGTCCGCCAGAGGACTGATGGAGCCAGCACTTCCGGGACCCATCCAGACGACCACACTCACCCATGACCTTACTCTCTTGATTTCATAGACTGTTCCACACATTATTATTACTTTTTGGATTGTACTTATCGTTATTCTTATGCTTATGTTTAATGTTTCAGTTTATATTTCTTGTTATGTTTGGTGAAGACTGGCATTAAGTTCAGCATGAGAGTACGAGAGGACATACAAGATTAAACCGTGGAACGAGCCATTTTTGCAACAGACTGTTAACAGTCTGTTTGGTTACTACATGCGCCGTATCTGCCTAAACAGATGCGACGCATCCTATCCTTTACTTTGTTTTATTTTCAGTCCAGGCCGCACGAAGATACGGCGCATCTCAGTCCTGAGATGCGACGCATCCTCTGCAATGGTCATATCTTATTTTATTTTTCTGCATTTTTATTTTCGACTTTAAAACTATTTATCAGTTTATCTTAATGCGGCGCATCCCTGGTTAAGGATGCGGCGCATCTTTATTCTGATCCGTATTAATTCCAGGCTCGATACGGCGTATCTTCTTCAATAAGATACGGCGCATCGACTGACCTGATGATTTTCAGTTTTAATTTTTTAAGTTTTATTTTTCCTAACTACTAATGTGTTATGCAAGTTGAACCTTTCTTATCTTAGGTGTGTTTTTAAAGTGTTGGTGGTATTATAGTTTCCTGGATTTCCTGTGGATACATCAAGTATGAAGCTTTAACGTTCTAATCCACAAGAAAGATGATTTTTGCTCTTATACTAATGGAGGATCATACCGAGCAAATCTCAGGGGAGTTTTTCCGTTCTAATTCTTTTCTTTCCAGTTTTTAACCTTTTATACAAACAACGAGGACGTTGTTTAACTTAAGTGGGGGGATAGGAGAATTAGAACACTTAACACTTACTTGTCCAACTTTTTCAAAAATTATGCTTAAAATGTGCTTAATATATCAAACTTAAAATTTTTTTAGCATGTTTTTGTTTAAGATCTAAGTTGCATAACTGCACACAAGACGTTATTTTCAAAAATTGTGATTTTTCAAAATTCACAAATCTATGAGTGTGCCGGTGACTTGTAAACTTTAGAACTTGGCTTGTATACTATTCGAGACCACCATAATGAGTATTATTTATATAATTGGAATGACTTGTCTAACTTGGTAAAATTCTAGGATTACACCCAAATAGCCTTTATATGTTATGTGTTATTAGCTAACTACACTGGTTAGTTAACCCCCGTATAAAACCTTTTGTTACTCTCATTTTTAGAGTAAGATACCCCTAGAAAACACTCAGAGCCATTCCTTTCGTTTCTTACACCTATGTTTAAAATGTTTCGTTACACCTTAAACCTTAGCCTACCCTGTAGATTAAGATCCGTGGTTGGTTAATTGCTATAGGCAGAGTGTGTTTCCTTACATTACCTGTGTTCGCGTGCGTAATTCATTATCTATGGTTAGGTCGGGAAATTGCACAATGCAAATTGGAGTGAAAGTAAATATTGTATATTTTTGAGTTTATTTTTCGTGTGTTTACTACTTTCACTATTACCGTTATTTCTGAAAGTATGAAAAGTATGAAAAAAAAAATTATCCGGAAAGAAAGTTGTAGTGATGTGGTGAAATTTTACACATCTATGTTTATGTTTCAAAAAAAAAAAAAAAAAAAAAAAAAAAAAAAAAATCGAAAAAATGAGAAAAGAAAAAGAAAGAAAAAAGAGTTGGATGTTTATTTTAAGCCAACGATGTAGAGTTATGTAAGTGGTCGATATCACCACTATTTGTTGTATTATATCTATAGATTGAATGGGAATTGGCAGTTATGGGAATGCCGATTAAGGTTTATTCTTTGATTAAGATTTTGTTGAGTATAATTCGTGTCTACCTAAAGCGTGTGTTTCAAGTGTTAAAGCGTGAGTTATTCAATGATATGAGTCTTATTCATGGGATGGTTGGGATAGTGATTAACCACACTTAGGATTTTAATTTATTTGTTTTGTTTTGTTTATTTTTATTTTTACACCAATTTATATCCCAAATGTTATCCATACCCTGTATTGTTCTTTATCCAACCGAACCTTTGATTTATTGAGATTAGGGATTTGAGCAATCTTAAGTATCGTGGTCGTGGATTCGGCTATGTATTTATGATTTTGTCGCCCTTTTTGATATATTATTATTGGTGAAGTTTGGACCTATCTTTAGCCTATTCGAGTTAAGGATTTGAGCAATTGCAAGTATCGTGTTCGTGGATTCGATCATGTATTTGTGATTTTGTCGCCTTTTCTGGAATTTGAGATCGATAGTGTAAATAAGAATAATTAACCCTTTAGCCTAAAAACCCTTTTTTACCGCTTTAGACTTGTTATTCCTTAGCTTTAGTGGTGGAGATGTGTATACTTGCCAAGCTTATGATAGAATATTCGTCGCGACTGGACAGTTAAACGATTAGATTTGCTTTTATCGACTTATTTTATTTTACTTCTAATTCGTTAAGTGTTTAGTTGTGTGATTATGAAATAAATGAATACATGCTTAAATATAAAAATAAATCCTAACATCTTTTAGGATACATTTTCATAAATGAAATTCTAAGGTTTACTTGGGGACAAGTAAAGTTCAAGTGGGGGGATATTTGATGAACTCAAATAAGTACATTTTATTACTATCATTTATCCTATTAATTTGACTTGTTTTACTATATTATGTATGAGGATTGATACTTAATTGTTTACTTTTGTAATTCTCAGGTAAAAACAAGCATTTGGTGAAACTTAGCGATTATGGACTAATAATGGAGCAAAACGTGCATAAAGTGGAAGTCTACTGACATGGACAAGATCAAGTCAATTCTGCTCCAGATGCGCCGCATCTCACTCTCAACATGCGCCGCATCTCTATCAAGATATCACCAGATACGATCCAAGATACAAGAGGACATGCGCCGCATCTAATAAAGGGTTACGCCGCATCTTCTGGCGGTGTACGAATATTCCTGAATATTATAATCTTGGACCCCACGCGAAGTTAAGTACATGCGCCGCATCTACTTAAGTAGATGCGCCGCATCTTCCCTCAGACAGAAACTATAAATACCCCGTAGACCAGACGAGTTAAAAGTTCGAAACCCTAAAACCGAAGTTCGGACAGCAGAACAGGAGGACGAATTCAGTCAAGAGGCAGCACAAGACACACCCAAATCGAAGATACAAGAGCTGTAAGAAGGTGCTGAATGTATTTAATTCATTAAGTAGTTTTGTTTTATTGTGTTAGCAAACTTTAATTCATCAGGATTGGTGGCTTGTGTAATGTGACAACGAAAGATTGCACTCCCTTTAATACTTGCTTTCCCATCAATTAAAGTTTATATGTTGATGTCTTTGGTTACTACTTATTAGTGCATTGATAACCTCTGTGTTTATTAGTGGCTTGCGGGCATCCGACTGCGGGACAAGATGTGGCTCCCACGGTTGTTTCTAAATTGATCACTTAGGAATAACTTTTAGACATAAGTAATCATTAAGGGTTTACTCGCCGATGAGAATAGGACCAACGAGAAAGGGTTAATTACATACACTTCATATAAAGCTATCAATAAAACAAGTGACAAACTACTTAATCATAAGGACAGCCCTCTTATTGTCTCGAGTATCTATCTGTGTACGTGTGTGCTACTTGCTGATTCGTGCCTAGTGGTTTATTTTATCATTTAATTGCAACAAATCGTGCCAGTCTCTCAGGCTGAACCCCCCTTGCGTTAGGATATTAAAATACTGATTAGAATAACTAGATAATACATTCCACTCTTAGTGATCGACACTCTACTTACCATTATCTTCATACTGACCGGGTACACTGCTCGTTAAGTGTGTGTGTTATTGATAAGTCGGCTAAATATAAATTTAAAACTTGAGTAGGCATTAAAACTGCTAAACCGCAACGACACATCACGCGCATCAGTGGGACTCCCCCACACTTAGTTGTTAGAAAATAGAAAGAAGTCAGAAACATGGGTTGTCACCCATGTGGTGCTAATGTTTTTGTTAACCGAGTCACTAGCTTGACTCGACCCCGAATTCATTGGTCCATGTGGAAAGTTTGGAGATCCGGGACAACCATGGATGGTATGTCCCCTCCAAAGTAATGCTTCAACCTATGACCGTTCACCTTGAAGTTTGGTCCGTCGTTTTGAGATAACTCGACGGTACCATAAGGAAAAAATTTGGCAACGGTGAATGGTCCAGTCCAACGGGTTTTAAGCTTACCCGAGAATATTTTTAATCTAGAATTGAAAAGAAGGACTCGGTCACCAACGTTAAAAACGCGGTTCTTGATTTTGGAGTCATGGATCTTCTTTGTCTTTTCTTTGTAGATCAAAGAGTTCTCGTAGGCTTGATCACGAAGTTCATTTAATTCATTGAGTTGAACTTTGCGGTGATCACCCGCGGACTTTAGGTCGAAGTTTGCATGCTTCAAGGCACAATAAGCTTTGTGCTCGAGCTCGATCGGTAGATGGCACGCCTTTCCGTACACAAGCTTGTAAGGAGTACACCCGATGGGTGTTTTATAAGCTGTACGGAAGGCCCAAAGTGCATCATCTAATTTATCCGACCAAGATGCACGGTTTTCACCTACGGTCCTTTCCAAAATTCTTTTTAGACCACGGTTTGAAACTTCCACTTGTCCACTTGTTTGTGGATGATATGCGGTAGAAAGACGGTGAGTAATACCGTACTTAAGCATGAATTTTGCAAATTGGTCATTGCAAAAGTGCGTACCGCGATCACTAATGATAGCACGGGGAGTTCCAAACCGAGAAAAGAGCGATTTCAAAAATTTACACACTACTCGGGCGTCGTTGGTGGGGAGTGCTTTTGCTTTGACCCATTTAGACAAGTAATCGACAGCCACGAGTATGTACTTGTTCCCTCGTGAAGACGGGAACGGCCCCATAAAGTCAATGCCCCAAACGTCGAAGATTTCACAAACTTGAACGACGTTTTGTGGCATTTCATCTTTTTGAGAGATCTTCCCGTGACGTTGACAAGAGTCACAAGATTTGACTAAGTCATGGGCATCACGGTAGATTGTGGACCAATAGAAACCGGAATCAAACACCTTTTTGGCGGTGTAGTTGGCACCATGATGTCCCCCCGTGGGTCCATTGTGGCAAGCCTTAAGAATTTCAACGGCTTCTTGGCCGTGAACACACCGCCGGATGACTTGATCCGCACACACTTTAAACAAGTAGGGGTCGTCCCAAAAGTAATGCTTCACATCTTTGAAGAATTTGTTCTTTTGTTGGGACGACATCCCTTTCACAACAAAGTTACCCGCATGGTAATTTGCAAAATCGGCAAACCATGGGGTACTAGAATCACCACGAAAAGATACCACGTTAAGTGTCTCGAGAGGAAATGTTTCATTTGTTTCCTTTTTCTCGAGCACACTTTGGTGAGGATTCTCTAATCGGGACAAATGATCAGCAGCAAGGTTCTCGGCTCCTTTTTTATCACGGATGGTGATATCAAATTCTTGTAGGAGGAGAACCCAACGGAGCAATCTCGGCTTGGCATCTTGTTTTGCAAAGAGATATTTAAGAGCCGAGTGATCCGCATACACTATGCTTTTTGACAAGATTAATTATGGCCGAAACTTTTCGAAAGCATACACCACGGCTAATAATTCTTTTTCCGTCGTGGTGTAATGTGCTTGAGCTTCGGTCATAGTTTTGCTAGCATAGTGTATAGGCTGAAAATGTTTTGCTTTTCGTTGCCCCAAGACCGCACCTATGGCAAAATCACTTGCATCACACATAAGTTCAAAAGGTAGGTCCCAATCGGGGGCAACCAAGATCGGTGCTTCAGTAAGCTTTTTCTTTAGAGTTTGAAAAGCTTCAATGCACTCTTGTGAGAAAATGAACGGAGTTTCCTTTTCAAGGAGACGATTCATCGGCCGAGCGATTTTGGAGAAATCTTGAATGAATCTACGATACAAACCGGCGTGACCAAGGAAACTCCGAATACCCTTGACGGTAGTGGGAAGAGGTAGCTTAGCGATAACATCAACTTTAGCCTTATTGACCTCAATCCCACTCTTGGAAATCTTATGGCCGAGGACGATGCCCTCTTTGACCATGAAATGACTTTTCTCCCAATTTAGACAAAGATTAGTGTCGTCACAACGTTGAAGCATTTTGTCCAAATGGGAGAGACATGTGGTGAAAGAATCCCCAAAGACCGAGAAATCATCCATAAAGACCTCCATAGTTTTCTCGATCATGTCGTGAAAAATGGCCAACATACACCTTTGGAACGTGCCCGGAGCATTACATAAGCCAAAAGGCATGCGTCGGTTGGCAAACGTTCCATAAGGGCACGTAAAAGCGGTCTTTTCTTGATCTTGCGGGTCAATGGGAATTTGGAAGTAACCCGAGAAACCGTCGAGGAAACAATAGTACTCGTTTCCCGCTAGTCTTTCGAGCATTTGGTCCATGAATGGAAGAAGGAAGTGGTCTTTACGGGTGGCGTCATTTAACTTTCGCTAGTCAATGCATACACGCCATCCCGTCACCAATCGAGTAGGAATCAACTCGTTCTCATCATTTGTAACAACGGTAATGCCACCTTTTTTAGGCACGCAATGAACGGGGCTCACCCAAGGACTATCCGAGATAGGGTAAATCAAGCCGGCATCAAGGAGTTTAAGAACTTCCTTTTTGATAACCTCATGAATTTTAAGATTAACCCTTCTTTGATGTTGAACCGCTGGTTTAAAATCATCTTCCATTAAAATCTTGTGTGTACAAAATTCTGGGTTAACACCCTTAATGTCGGAAAGTTTCCAAGCGATGGCTCGCTTGTGTGACTTTAGAACCTTTATGAGAGCGGTTTTCTCCTCATCATTTAGATCTTTAGCAATAATGACGGGTAATTTATCGGTACCCTCCAAAAATGCATATTCAAGATGAGGTGGTAAGTCCTTAAGTTCGACCTCCGGAGGATCATCAGAATTTTCAACAGATTTGATTTCCTCATTATGAATTTCTATCGGAGGAAGGGATGATGGATCTTCATTAAGTAACTTCTCAATTAGAAGAATGTCTCCCTCCATGTCAAATACATCATCATCAATTTCAAATGGAAATGAATCACAAGACAACCAAGCTTCAATCTCTTCCAAGATGAAGTCACCTCCCTCAAACGGAGTGAGAGAGGGAGAAGAGAGAGCAACGGTACGGTCTAAAGAAGTGGGATTGCCACTTAGTGCTTCATGAAAATATTCCTCGCATGTAGCATCAATGATATCAATTTGGTTAATTGACTCGCTATCATGCTTGAGAGGATATTTTGAAGTACTCTCAATATTTAAGACCAACTTTTCATCACCGACTCTAAGAGTCATTTCACCTTCGTAGACATCGATTAATGCACGAGCCGTTTTCAAGAATGGTCTTCCCAAGATAAGGGGGACATGAGGATCGGCATCAAAATCGACTACTACGAAGTCAGCAGGAAAATGGAACTTGCCAACCTTCACGAAGACATCTTCGGCAATACCTTTCGGAACAGTAACCGTTCGGTTTGCAAGTTCGAGAGTCATTTGTGTAGAAGTAAGTTCCGGGAGAGAAAGCTTTGCCCATACGGAAAGAGGCATTAGATTGATGCGTGCGCCAAGATCGGCCAAGGCTAAGCATTCATCTAGCTTTTGAAAGTCACAAGGAATGAGAAATTTGCCGGGGTCTCCTAGTTTTTCGGGTAACTTCTTAAGAATCACCGCCGAACAATTCTCATTCAATGGAGTCTTTGCCAATTCCAACAATTTTTCCTTATTGATAAGGAGACTCTTGAATGTTGAAGCAAACTTTGGCATGTAGAGAAGAGTATCCATAAAACTAATATCGAAGTGTATCTTTTGAAAGATTTCAAGAAACTTCATCATTTGACTATTAGTTTTGTCACGGAGCTTTTGTTCATTAAGCCTCGAAGGATAAGGAATCGAGGGCTTAGAATTTGTCTTCGGAAAATCGGGTTCCGGAATTGGAGATTGGACGACCGGAGGTTGGATGTGTGCAGAACTTCGTGGGCTAGTAATTTTCACTTTGTCCTTTGTCACCTCGGTCTCTCGATTCACTTCCTTCACCGGAGAAGGAGTAGGAATCGAGGGTCCATCATATGCTTTACCACTTCGGGTGGTAATAGCTTTCAACTCACCCTACGGGTTTGGAATGGTATTTCCCGGGAGGGTTCCCGAAGTTGAGGGTTGATTCAATTGGCACATGAGACTAGCAAACATGTTCTCAATTTTACTTTGAGATTGATCAATCTTTTGATTTGTATTCTTAAGTTCATTTTTTAGCTCATGACCTTGTTTCGAAATTGAAGTTTGAAAATCATTTTTCAATTTGGTGATTTGATTTTGCATTGACCTCATATTTGCTTCATTTGACTTGATGTAATTAGCAAGTTCGTTTGAGAAAGCAATTGGGGCTTGGTAATTCGAAGATTGAAAACCTTGATTGAAATTACCACCTTAACTTGGGTATTGATTGATCGGGGCTTGAAATTGATTTTGAACATTTTTCCCTCTTGGTTGGTTTTGATTGAATCTATTTGGATTGTTGGGTTGAGAAAATCCGGGTGGTCCATTTTGATTGCTAGCACGATAGTTCGGGTCAACTTGAGGACGGTATTGGTTACCTCCTTGGTTGTAAGACCCGGCTACTGCATTAACGTCACAACGACTACCATCGGTGGCAGTACAATTGTAGTATGCATGAGGACCACCACAAGTGACACAAGTTTCTTCCACCGCTTTGACTTGAGTGGGTGAAGAAGTTTGTGGGGAAGATTGTTTCTTTTGCTTGGAAAGAACCAAAGCTTGAATAGCCTCTGTGAGTTTGTCAATCTTAGCATCGGTGCTAGAAGAACTCACGGGAGATGAAGTAGAAGGTGAAGCATTCACTTGAGAAACAACTTGCTTGCTTCGTGAAGTACGAACCTTAGACTTATTTTCAATGATGGCTAAAGCATCTTTAGTCGTCCGATACAAGAGATTACCAGCGGCGGCATTTAGAGAGTCTTGATCGGAATGGTTCAAACCATTATAGAAGGTATCGAGTTGATGTAACTCGGAGAAACCATGGTGAGGACATTTGGGAAGTAATTCTTTAAAACGGTCCCACGCTTCACTAAAGGATTCATCAAATTTTTGAGTGAATTTGGTGATTTCATTTTTAAGGCTTGTGGTTTTTGATGGAGGAAAGAATTCATTCACAAATTTCGACACCAAATCTTCCCATGTTTCAATAGAACGAGGGGGTTGTTTTTCGAGCCAAATTCGGGTGGCCCCCTCGAGAGAAAAAGGGAAAAGAAGCAATTTGATTGCCCATTGAGGAACATTTCGGTATTTGATGGTAGAGGTGATCTTGTTAAACCATCGAATGTGGGAATGAGGATCGTCCCTCTCAAATCCGAAATATTGACTCGCGGTTACTAAGGATAGCAACCCGGTCTTAAGCTCAAAGCTATCGGCAACGATTTCCGGAACAACAATAGCATCTCTGTAACCCTCGGTGGGTGCTTGGAGAAGCTCACACATGGTACGTTCCTCCGCCATTGTGACAATGGGAGGAACGGGGTTAGGAATAGCACGAACTTCGGGTTCGGCTATTGAGGCGGAATGCCTACGATTACGTCTCCGATTACGTCTTCTCGGGGTATGCACGAGTTCACGTAAAGGACTTGTTGACGGAGAAGAACGAGTGCGCATGCACTAACAAAAACAATTCAATTAAAACAAGACCGAGGCAAAACACAAGTGAACTTAAACCTTAAATCAAACAAGCGTACGGTAGCTCTTTGAAAGAAAAACGCACAGGGTGGCGGAGGAGCAAAGGTGGGCAATAAATGCTCCTTAAAAACCCGCTCCTTTCGGTTCGTCAATTTAATGACAAACCTCCTGAAACCTCCTTTAGAGTTTGTTAATCAATCAAAGGTGAGCCGAATTCGCAAGCGACATAAAGGCAAGTTTTATATCTTTTGTTTGGGAACTTAATATGATAATACTCCAAGTTGAGGAATATTATATTGAGATTGCTTTTATCTTTTATTTTACACAACAAAACGGAAAATGTTTTTGTATTTTTGTTTTTATATGATAATATATATACAAAAGAAAAAGAAAATATTTTGGTATTTTATGGGGTTTATGGAAAATGGGAACTTCACAAGGAATGATCTCAAGTCACTAATCGTTAAAACCTTTAACAATATTGTCGCAACACAACCTCCCCGGCAGCGGCGCCAAAATTTGATCCGTGTGTGAGTATATATATAAATATAGTATCGGATCCCCGTGATACTTGGGAATCAACTAGTCAACTTCTTAGGAAAAAGGTCAACGTGCAAAACCCGTGAATACGGTGTGAGATACCGGATAAGTGATTACCCGGGTCGTGTCCCAGCGAGGTGTGAATCGAGGATTTCGTTTTTGGTTCGAAATTAAAATGCTTGATGATTGGATTTTGGATTTTGGTGTTTGATTAAATATCCTACAATTACGGGAAGCATAAATAGGCTAAGGGAAACCTAAACATATAAATCTACAAAGCAAAATTAAGCACAAACTAATTAAACTAAAAAACGTGAATCGGGAAATCTAAACACGAGCCTAAACGTAAAAATCTTTAAAAATTAACCCTACGAGTACCAAATTAATTTTTCTAGATCCTAGATGACAAAAGAAAATTTTGAAAAAAAGAATTTTATTTTTTTGACTTTTTAATTAATTATTATGAATTAAAAACTAATCTAAACTATTTAAATGATTAAAAATAGCAAATGACTTTGGAAAAATATGAATTTTTGCAGAAAAATCTTAAATGTTATTCTAAAGCTAGGAAAAATAAAATCAGAACTCAGTTCAACCCTAATAAGCACGGCAGATAAGCAGTTTCAAATAAGCTTAAAAATAAGCTAAACAGCTCCAAAATTTACCAATTTCTCAAATACAGTTCAACATACATATTTAAGCTTAAAATAACTGAACAAGACCAGATAATCACATGGAATAAGCCAATAAGCAGTTAAGTGCAGTTGAAAACTAAGGCAAAAATAATGAGCCAACAGCCAACTTTTAGCTTTCCCCAATAAGCTTTTTCCTAGCTTATAGAGCAGCCTAAAGTTGGCTGTTGGCTCATTATTTTTGCCTTAGTTTTCAACTGCACTTAACTGCTTATTGGCTTATTCCATGTGATTATCTGGTCTTGTTCAGTTGTTTTAAGCTTAAATATGTATGTTGAACTGTATTTGAGAACTTGGTAAATTTTGGAGCTGTTTAGCTTATTTTTAAGCTTATTTGAAACTGCTTATCTGCCCAAACTGCTTATTAGGGTTGAAGTGAGTTATGATTTTATTTTTCCTAGCTTTAGAATAACATTTAAGATTTTTCTGCAAAAATTCAGATTTTTCCAAAGTCATTTGCTATTTTTAATCATTTAAATAGTTTAGATTAGTTTTTAATTCATAATAATTAATTAAAAAGTCAAAAAAATAAAATTCTTTTTTTTCAAAATTTTCTTTTGACATCTAGGATCTAGAAAAAATAATTTGGTACTCGTAGGGTTAATTTTTAAAGATTTTTACGTTTAGGCTCGTGTTTAGATTTCCCGATTCACGTTTTTAAGTTTAATTAGTTTGTGCTTAATTTTGCTTTGTAGATTTATATGTTTAGGTTTCCCTTAGCCTATTTATGCTTCCCGTAATTGTAGGATATTTAATCAAACACCAAAATCCAAAATCCAATCATCAAGCATTTTAATTCCGAACCAAAAACGAAATCCTCGATTCACACCTCGCTGGGACACGACCCGGGTAATCACTTATCCGGTATCTCACACCGTATTCATGGGTTTTGCACGTTGACCTTTTTCCTAAGAGGTTGACTAGTTGATTCCCAAGTATCACGGGGATCCGATACTATATTTATATATATACTCACACACGGATCAAGGTACACCTGGTTACATGGTCATGTGTTAGAGAGACACTCATTGTGCTAAAGCCTATAAACACAAAATTGACAAGAGGCTTTGCACCGGTTGAGCATAAGAAGAAAAAGATGAAAAGGATTTACCACGCAATGGGGACGAGATGGGGAGAGAGGTTGTGAGTTGAGACAACACCTAACGAGTGTGGAGAATGGGAGAAGAAAGCCCCTGATCAAATACACACACGGAAACTAAATAAAGATAGCATTTGTAAAGCATGAAGTGATATATGTACGTAATGTTGGTGTATGTGTCCGAATGGCCTGACTTGTCCGGCCATCCGGATGGCATAAAATCATCCGGTAGGAACCGGAAGGCACCAGCTCCTCCGGCCAGCACAACTGTAAGTCATAGGACAGGTGGCACCACCTTTTGGACAGATGGCAGCTGCAGAGGCCGCCGCCGCCGCCCCCCTGGGATTTACGGGATTGTGTCAGCGACATGTTCCCTAAAAACCCAGCGCCGCCAGTTCAGGTATCGAGACTGGGCACTATAAATACCCAGCTCATTTACTACTCTTAACGAACTAAATCATTAGCATTTACTTCATATTACTATTTATAGCCTTTCAGAACATCAAATACTTACTCTCACGCCGGAGGTGGGTCCTGGGATAACACCCGGGGCGAGCCTAACGCGTATTGTTGTGTGCAGATACCCGAAGGATCCTTGGTAGCCGGAGGGATCGACACACAAGCCTCTCGGAAGAACCCTCACCTAGTTCAACCGAAAGGCCTCCTTTATTTGTCCGAAGTGATTGCAAGAAATTACTTCAACAAATTGGCGCCATCCGTGGGAGCTGCCGCTCAATCTACCTGAGGTTCGGAATGACATGTCTTACACCTATTGTTACCCCTGTCCGGAATGCAGGGGGAGATGGGGGATTCGGAGGAGGAGACCAAGACCCTCTGGATGTCCGAACCATAATTGAGAGTCATCTTTCGGCCCTGAAGGAGCTGTTCAAGCAACCAAGCAATCGCAGCCTGATAAGCCCCAGAATGCTGAGGCTCGGTGACGAGCACGAGGATACCGAGGAAGAGGACATCGAAGGGTCACCATACGGCATGGGGAAATTGGTGGACGATGACTTGAGCAAACCGTTTAAAGAAGTGATAAAGTGCCCGTTCACGAGAAGGATCATAGAGTTCTCGGCTCCCAAGCACAAGATACCGACGAACCTAAAACTATACGAAAGAACAACTGACCCAGACGACCACATCAATCGTTTTACCGGAGCGGGAAATAACGAAGAATGGCCCATGCCCGTATGGTGTCGAATGTTCCAGCAAACCTTGGACGGGAAAGCCAGGGGATAGTTTGATAAGCTTCCGACAGGGAGCATTGATAGTTGGGATGAGCTTCAGAGGAGGTTTTTGAATAGGTTTAGTATGTTAAGGGTAAGCACCAAGGACCTTACGGAGATCAACAAGATTCACCGGAAGGCTAATGAGAGCCTTTCAGGCTTTAAAGAGAGATGGCTGTGCGAGGTCAATTATTTCCCCGACGCTCCAAAAATCATGCAAATCGGTTCGTTCCTGAACGGTCCCCACTGCCCGGATTTGGCAAAAAAGTTCTCTAACAAGATCCCTAAGACTGTCGACGAGATGTTGGAAAGAATTGATGATTTCGTCCGTGCCGAAGAGGCTTTCCGGACAACGGAACTGCCGAAGGGAGAGAGAATGGAATCTCGGCCTAGCCCATACCACAGCAGAAGTGACCAACAACCAAGGCCCCCTTTCGGAGGAGATCGCCACCGGAATAATCTCAAGATTGATTTCAAAGGATGCAGGAATGATTACTATGCTCCTTACGTTCCCCCGAAGCATGACAGCACTGGCCGGATCGATCCTTGCCGCACGGATATCCACCGAAGTGAGACAAGACCGATAGATCTGAACGCCCTGACAAAGACACCGAAAGAGATATTGGCAACCGAGCACCAACTGAAGTTACCACAGCCTCCTCCCACGAAAGGGAAACCACAAAAGGATTTCGGGGACTGGTACTGCGACTATCATGGTGAGAAGGGGCATCTCACCAATGATTGTTGGCAACTCAAAGAGGAGATAAGAGCCGCATTAAATACAGGGAAGTTGGATCATTTGTTGAAAGACCTCAGGCACAGAGGAAAAGCCACCCAAGGGGGTAACCACCAGGGGAACAAGGGAAAAATCATTAACATGATCCGAAGCTCAGTAGCCTCTCGAGGAGGAGAAAGGACAGACGCAGAAGAGTGGATGAACGTTCCAATAAGCTTCCCGTCCATCCTTTCGGGTGAGATGTCGGATAAGCCTCTAGTGATTGAAGCCGAAGTGGAAGGGATGACAGTACAAGGGGTCTATGTAGACTCTGGTGCTTCGATGGAAGTGATGTATGAACACCAATTTGAACGATTAGACCTTTCAGTCAGAGCCCGGCTGAAAGAGGTCGACACAACTCTGGTAGGATTCACAGGGAAACCCGTTAAGCCACGAGGAGTGGTAGACTAGGAAATCTGCTTCGGAAGTCAGGGCCGATCTCGGAAAGTTTGGATGGAATTCACTGTGATTGACTCGCCCTCTTCCTATAACGTCATATTGGGATGTACCGGGTTATGGAAGTTACAGGCCGTCCCCTCGACTATCCACTCGATGGTCAAGTTCCCTACTCCAGGCGGTATAGCAATGCTGGTCGTGCGGCCAAAAATTCAAGGGCACCATGGATCAAGGGAGGAACAGGTGAAGGAAAAGGAGATAAAGGGAGAAGCCTGGAACGCTGAAATAACAAGTGGGTATACCGGAAGGAGAACCCGTCATCTGGAAGAGGAACGATGGAACTCATCATAAAAACAAGGGAAAGAATCCGTCATTGGGAAGAACGATGGAGGGGAAACGATCCAATGCTACAGCCGAAAGGCTCTTGACAGGTCGGCCAAGGTAGGAATAACAGTTCAGGTAACTATTAATACGAAGCAACCATTAGAATATATTGCTATTTCATTCTCGCCAATGTTTGTTTTCATTATAAACTAACAGAAGGAACAAAAATACCTTCATAACTAAAGGCAGGTAATCTCATATGCCGGTGGAACGAAACCAACAGGGATGCAAGCCAAGAAAAGCATGAGCCCACTGAAGAAATGGAAGCTTGCCGAACGGGACCACACGAGTCACGCGAAGGCAGAAAGGAAAGCACCACAGGCATAACGGACAACCGATTGTTAAAAATGTGTCCATGAATGTTTGGTTTATATATCTTATGTAATGCCCGAAAAGGCTTGATATTGACTATTTAAATGACAAATGCAGCTGTCCCACCGTTGAAGGGAGGCAATTTTCCTACAATACATCCTTGCAATACTTGTTACATTCTGAACATAAGCCGAAAGTGGCCCCTCCGAGAGGTTCGCGCCTTCCGAAGATTTGTGTGGTCAATGTTCAAAGATGGTATGCCCAAAAAGGGGTTTACCATATGATTACGGAAAAAAGGCCGAATGGCGTGTGTCGCCCAAAAATTTCTGATCATAAGTTGAAAGTGATCCCTCCGAGAGGTTGGCCCCCTCCGGAGATTTGTGTGGTCAATGTTCAAAGATGGTATACCCAAAAAGGGGTTACAATAAATCCTGGCGAAAAGGCTGTACGGCACCCAGAAAGGGGTGACCGAGTAATCATTTATCATACCCTGAACATAAGCCGAAAGTGGCCCCTCCGAGAGGTTCGCGCCCTCCGAAGATTTGTGTGGTCAATGTTCAAAGATGGTATGCCCAAAAAGGGGTCTACCATGTAATCACGGCAAAAAGGCCGAATGGCGTGTGTCGCCCAAAAACGCATAAGCTTGTACCTCCGGAACTATGCAAATAGTGAAGGTAATAAAAAACAAGTATTATACGTTCGTAATCAAAATCTAGCTCCAACGTAAGCTTGTACCTCCGGAGCTATGAAAATAGTGAAGGTAATAAAAAGAAAGTGGTACGTTCATAACCCGAGTGAAGGCCGAACGTCAGCTTGTACCTCCGGAGCTGCGCAAGCAGCGACGGTAATAACAAACAAGTGTTTCGGCACACATTTGGGGGTCGAAAATGCAAGAGGAACGAAAGGATAATATACGATCCACGGAGGCTAAAGTTGACCAAGCAATCCGAAGCTATCTCATCTTTGGAGCCCAAGTTGTTACATTTTTGTTCTACACATGCGGTATAAAAAAAAGTAAAAAAAAAAAAAAAAGAGAGGGGGAAGAAGGATCAGATAATCATTGACAATGGCAAATTTACGAAAGGAAAGACACCATCACGTAAGCTAAGATGAAAGCTCCGAAAGGTCAAAGCAACATTAAACATCCCGGTTGACCGAGAAGGTAAATTGCTCCGGAAGTAAATAAAAATGTGAAAATAAGAAACATGGTACAAGCCGAAATATGTAAAGCAACCACACTGCTAGACATACAAATTAACAGGAAACCATACAGATTGTTCGTCACAAATTATTACAATCATCCGAATCAAATAAATTGTTTTTGGCTCAAAGGCCTTACAACCCCAAATGTTTTTCAAAGTAACAAGTTCAAAAGAGCTTCACAAGGAATCCGAAATAATCAAGGGGCCGACTCATCCCTTCTAGCAGTAGACCCCCGGACGTTAGCAACTTCGGTCTCGGGAGCCCCGGAAGTTGATCCATCGGCAGCACCGGCAGTTTGGTTCTCGGCGGAGGTAGATGGAGCAGGGTCAGGAAAGATCTTCAGGATTTCATCAAGAGACTTAAGATAGGAACCGCTAATCTTCTTGATGTAGGGATACTCTGCGGTGAATAACCCGTCGTACAACGGGTCGAACTTCTTACCAGCCTCCACATCCAGGTCATCCGTCTCGGCCACAATTTTAGCCACCTCCTCCGGCTTACGACCCACAACCACACCCTCCAAAAAGCCGGATTGTGAAGAAAAACTGAAAGGGCCAGCCAAATGCTCCTTATATTCATGACTGTTCAAGAGACGGCGAACCACCTCCGGGATGACATCCTTCACAACCCTAAACCGATCCGTCTCCGTACGGCCCAGTCGGGCGATAAGATCCTTCTTTACCTGGTGGAGGACCAGATTGTCTTTTACCTCTTCGCTCAGCTTGGTCTTGGCTTTTTCCAAATCAGCCTCCAAGGCACTGATCCGTTCCGCCGCGGCCAGCCTCTCGTCCTCCACTAACTTCTCCAACTCCTTAACCTGACCCATCAAATCCGATTCCATCACGATACAAGTGGAATGCTCGGTCCTCAGCTGTTTGAGCTCTCCCCCATTCTTTCTGAGGTTTCCACACTGTTGGTGGAGACGATACAGCTCATGATGCTCATGGAGAAGATTTTTGAACCGGAGCAACATGTCCGATTGAGCTATGGCCCCCATACCCAATAGCTTCCAGGCCCGTTGAGCAGCTTCGGCATCACCCAAACTCTCCAGGAACGACTCCTCCTTCGGAGTCGGCAGATTCAACATCAAATCCCGACAAAATTCCCAACCATCCAAACGATCGTCCTTGCGAACTTTCCACCCCGGAACGTGCAAAGTTGAGGAGTCATCATCATCAGATACTTTCTCCTTCCCATGGCCAGAGCCAGCGCCGGAGGAACCCCCTATATACATATATATAAATAAAAAAAAGGAGAAGAAGGTAAGAATAAGCGACGATTATTATCAAAATAAATGCAAAGGCAAAATGCAGGGATTGACATTTCTGATAGCTAACCAGCACCAGCGGCCTCGGACGTGAAGCCCACGCCAATACCTCCTTGGCCCTCCGGCTGTTTTCTTGCGGTCGAAGCATCTAGCTCCTCCACGTTAGCATCTTCGTTCGGCCTACTTCGCTTGATTGGCCGGATCTCACCACTACCTTCCACATTGCGTTGAAGGCGAAATCTAGTCCCATGTTGCTGGGACTGAGACATTTGCCGAGCAACGTTTTGCTCCTGTTTCTTCCTCTTGGCCTCCAATACTTTATCATCAGGTACTTCGACCCTTGTCAGCTCGGCCGTCTTCTCCGGAATGTCGGCATTAGAAGTGGCGGGAGTAGTCACATGCGTCTCGTGAGACTGACCCTCCGGATATTGATCCCCTTGTACCACAGACGCACCCTTTCGGATTTTTGGCTTCTTCAAATACTCAGACATTGTGATAGCTACGGAAAATAAGAACGTCAAGCAGTTAAGAAGTAAACACGTAAATATACCAGTCAGAGAAATACAAAAGAAAATAAAAGAGAGGGGAAACGGGAACAAAGGCTGTAAGGCTATACCCTTTCCCTCGGCATCCCTTATGGTCGCTCGGTAGCCGGGATGTTCCCAATGAGATGTAAGCCCAACGGCGTAGAGAAAACCACGAGGAACCTGGATGAGATCTATCACATTCTGAGCCAGTCGGTCAGCATCCGTAACATTGAATTCTCCCTTCAGGTATGAATCCGATATATCCGAATCATGATGCCTCCAAGGCATAGCAAATGGGATGGCTCGTCTATCTATCAGAAAGAAGTCACATTTCTAACCCTTCAAACCAGTCAAAATTTCCTGAAAGCATACCCTTTTCTCCCAACCGACCCTTTTCTCAAAAGAAATCCAATGGCCTTGCTTACTCAGTTTGTAGAAAGCCCGAAACAAAGGAGTAGTAGGATTGATATGTAAGCTTCGGCAATACACTTCGAACAGCGTCGCACGATGCATGCCCAGCGGAACCAATTGAGAAATATGAACCTTATAATATTTGATGACACCCAGCAGGAAGGTAGAGAAAGGTACACGAAGGCCACCCTCAATAAAATATTCCAAGTACAAACCGATAGCATCGTTCGGTAATTCGTCAATTGTCATACCTTTCGGAGATAGCCGCGGATGCAGATCTGTCGGTATCCCGTAGTCCGTAGTTATCCTATACACAGCCTCTTCGTCCAGTCAAGAGGTGTACTTTTGAATGTCGAATTTTGGAAGAAATCCCTCAACCCCTTGAGCATCCTCATCATGAATCGAAATGGGAGGAATCGACATGGTTTAACCGAGGGAAAGCGGGACACAGCCGAACAGCAAAGTAAATACAAGATATGGGTGATGCGGAACGTACCTGTGCAGACGAGGGGCTAGTATGAGAGCCGCTGGGATTGATTCACGATTACTGTTCGGAAAATAATACTGGAAGGCGTCTCGAAGTAATGTATAAAATTACGGTAATAAAAAGTGACAAATGACGCTATTTATAGGTAAAAAGGAAGACGTGAAATATCGTGCCCAGTCAGGCGCTGACGTGGCAACACCTCCACACACGTGTCAGCACTCTGTGATTGGGATTCTTTTCAATAATAATAATAATATATATGTAAAATGACTCTCGACAAGTTTAAAATAACGCAAGACATGCTCAAACCTAACGGGCTAGGTCCATCGGAAAGGGTCAAACATGAATCCGTAATTCGTTTAAAGTATCACACCATCGGCACAGCTAATACTATGATACTGGGGGGGGGGGGAGGATGAAACCCTCCGGATAGACAAAAAAAAAAAACATTGACTCACCAGGCAAACATGACAATTATTCTTTGAAAAAGCAATAATGATTGTTGACAACCTAGACCCCTCGAAAATGGTAAGAATGGGACGTACGTGTCTAGACGATGGTCATTAAGTCAATGTAAGTTGCGAGGCGTGTATGTTGTAAATCGTAAAGGATTTAGAGGTATTGCAATGATAATTTCTATACATCAAAGTCACATCGTGTTAGTTATATGTCATGGGTAATGTCAGAATTTTCAAAGTATCACAACATCGGTAAAACCGATACTGTGATACTGGGGGGGACATGTTGGCGTATGTGTCCGGACGGCCTGACTTGTCCGGCCATCCGGACGGCATAAAATCATCCGGTAGGAACCGGAAGGCACCAGCTCGTTCGGCCAACACAACTGTAAGTCATAGGACAGGTGGCACCACCTTTTGGACAGATGGCAGCTGCAGACGCCGCCGCCGCCCCGGAATTTACGGGATTGTGTCAGCGACATGTTCCCTGAAAACCCGACGCCTCCAGTTCAGGTATCGAGACTGGGCACTATAAATACCCAGCTCATTTACTACTCTCAACCAACTAAATCATTAGCATTTACTTCATATTACTGTTTATAGCCTTTCAGAACATTAAATACTTACTCTCACGCTGGAGGTGGGTCCTGGGATAACACCCGGGGCGAGCCTAACGCGTATTGTTGTGTGCAGATACCCGAAGGATCCTTGGTAGCTGGAGGGATCGACACACAAGCCTCTCGGAAGAACCCTCATCTAGTTCAACCAAAAGGCCTCCTTTATTTGTCCGAAGTGATTGCAAGAAATTACTTCAACACGTAACAAACATGATTCATGTATGCAATTGGATCAAACCTCTCTATAGTACATACCAATGTATATTGTCTAATTTTTCAAGCATTGTTAGATACCTCTCGTTAAAGTTCCATTGTTACTATATATAAGGTTAACAAGTTTAGACAACTTAAACAATTAAGTTTTCCAGTTGTTGCACCATCTAACAGGCGAAAATAGTGATCACACCACACCCTACTAACTGTCGCACCCATCTTACAGGACATCTCAAATGTTAAGTATACATTTTTTTCAATATACATTGCTGAGAGACTGGTGCAATAGCTAACTTTGTTTTCCCATGAATAGAGTTTTCAGAAATCATGTTACTATATTTTTGTTGTAAACGCTGTAATAGGTCATGTCTCATCCATCAAAAATGATATAACGTAACTTTTAGAAAGTGAATGGCTGCTATGACTTGTGCTTTACAAGTTGTATGAAACAAGCTTTTGACACTTTATTCTAGAAATCTATGATTAGAATGTACTAGCAATAAAGATTAATTTACAATTCTAAACTTAATAATGGTAATCATTAACAATCTAATTGTAGGTAATATGTGTATAATGCTACAAGAGACAAACAAACAATAACATGAAAAACATAAAAGTGTAGAAATAATACCGTAAACAAGTTGATTATCGAGACTCAAAAACACAAACAAGGAAAATGTTGAGACATGTGATGCTCACAGTTTCCTTAAGACAGATTCGTCATCTCTACGGTGCTTTAGAATCGTGAACGTCTATCTCCCAGGATACAACAACAACAGATAACCCCGTCAGCATAGACGGGTTATCAAGGCGAACCAAAAACGTGCATTCCCTCTATTACGAACGGATACATACAAAGTCAAGATGAACGGTGAACTAAGGAGAGGAGTGAGTTGTTTTACTTGGTGTCTTGAAATGAGAGAGGAGCTCTCAATATATAGGTGAAAAGGATGAAAGAAAAATGGTCCAATTAACTATCACAATCAATCCTACTAATGGCTTATGAACATAGAATTAAATTGGTCGTTACATATGACCAAACATTAATCTTGCTCTAAAGCCCCATTAGTATATTTGATGACCATCAATTGTCATTCAAACCCAAATATTGACCATATTTTCCAACAATCCCCCACATGAATGAAATTGATAACGGGAAACAAATTTCAACGACTCGATGTTGTAATAGAGTTTTGCAGTTGATATTTGCATAGGATAGGTAAGTGTTACCCTTTGAACCTTCCCTCATGAAATATACTTAGCCTCCTAGCAGCCCGTAGAACTCGATGTCTTTGAACTGTCTGCTGTTTGTGGAGACGACAATATATATTCACACAAATATCTCCTTGATACTTTTTGGTTCTCATAGTTATGTTCGTTATGGTCATGAACATTAGCCTGGTTCTGCGAGAGCTGTTAAGAATTGCGCCCCCATAATTCCCTTAGAAGCGACCCCACTTCTCTCTCACATAGGTGATTCTCGATTAATCATAAAAAGCCATATGCTTAACCTCATATTGTCACTGTTATAGGAATGGACTAGGAAGTTTACTAACTCTCTTAAATAAATGTGGAGTTTATTACTCCCCCACAGTGACCTCGGTTTATACAAGTAGGTTGTCATATTGAACCCAAATCTTGGGATCTCAAGTCAGCTGGGTTAGGTTTTCATTCATATAAACTTTTCAAGGGCTTTAGTCTCATTCCTCTTCACGACTTGCTAACTAACTCTCACATTTAGCATTTCACAAGCGGATCCGCAATGTTATTCTATGACTTCACATTTTTCAATAGAGATAACTCATGTTGAGAGTAGCTGTCGTATCGACATAATATATCTATACAAAATCGAGTTTTGTTCAACTCTTTAAATATATCATGCTCTAGGTAATTCTTGAGTATTCCAACTAGGCAAGAACTTCATGTTTGTTGATGTCCTTTTGAACTCTAGCTAGGCCGGAATCCCCCACATGGAATTTATCTCAAGAATTTTGTAGAAAGGTTATCCCTTTCAATATATTAATCTTGTTTATAAGATTTTTCTCACATGGATATGACATCAAGATCATTAGTAATTTGTCACCTCACAAGTTTCATAGTAGTGTATGCACACTTTTTGAATGTCTTATGTTAATTATTTTTCGTATCATAATTAACAGATTCCAAATCTAGCATGCTATAGACCAAGGAATCAAGCGTATGACAGAAGATGCATCATTCTGATTACTCATAGCTTCATCTACTAACATTCTTTTCTAGACAAATCACCACCTTAAACCACACATGTTTTAGGAGGATCCATAAGTTATATGTGTAAGTCCTACACTTATAACATGTCATTCCAATTCACTTGTAATTATAATATATATTATATATTATATATATATATACATTTAATATAATATTATTTTAATCACATTAATCTTTATCTAATGATTATCACAATTTATTATGTGATTATAATCACATAAAATCAATGTGTAATCATTTTACACAATCAAAATATGTCCAACTTAGCAAGTGGACAATATCTCACATTGGATGACAATCACACCGTTCAAGTTAGTTACATAAACCAACATAATTCGTTGTCATCTATATGTGTGTTCTTTCTTGACATTTCACAATGTCCTACACGGTTATATTCAACACATAGTCATTTCTTACATAATGACAAACCGTTCGATTATTAGCAATATGAGTTAATAACAAGTCTTGACGATTATTCACCTGTCTAGAATAACAAGTAGTTTGATTATTTGCACCAATATTCAAAACAAAATATTTGCAACATCCAAACTTTCAATATTCGATACAAAATTGAGCGACTTGTTTATTCTCATGTTACAAAATTAGTTGCATAAAAACGCACCAAACAACTTTAAATAGGCACTACTTTGCCACAATATTTTGTACCAAATGAAACGAACACTTTTGAGTTGAACATTGTACAAAATGTCACATAATTTTGTATTATAACAACCAAAATGTTGTACCAAACAACATCCAATCACCACAAATATGAGCACAAAAAAAAAATATTATCCGCAACGAAAATGTTGTGCTAAAATACAAACTATGATTTGATTCTTCCGTTTAAGCTCAACAACTCTTCTTTTATTTTTATTTATTTTTTCGAAATCAAGTTTAAGATGTTTCATTGTTACCTAATCACCGAGGGGAAAAAAATTGGTGCAAAACTCATTTGTTACCATGTGAAAAACACATTTTTTCCACGACATCGCGGTTGTGACAACATACCAGTCCAAACTGAATTGATGTACCAAAATAAATAATGTGACTAAATGGTTCACCCATTTAAGCTCAAAATTTTCAGAAATCAAGTTTAATGTCTTAGACGAGCTCTATAAAGAATTGGGCTCAAACATTTGTTTACCACGTGAACAACGCATTTCCCATGAATGCGCAGTTGTGACAACAAATTCTTCAAAATGAATTGTTGTACCAAAATACTTTGTGACCAAACGGTTCACCTATTTCGTCTCAAGCTTTCCAAAAATCAAGTTTAAAGTCTTAGAGTTCAGCATAACGGAATGGGAATAATAAACTCTTTCGTTTACTATGCGAGCAATGCACTTTTTCCCACGAGTACATAGTTGTGATAACAAATATTTTGGATTCCAAATAACACCAAAAATCTCATTCCGCAAGAATGAGTTTAATTATCATAAAACCAATACTAGTTACACAAACTAGAGTCATAACAAGATTTCACCCAACATGCTTTGAGCACTCTATTTTTCTATCATGATGTAATAACCTTGAAATTTCACTACAACAAATATTAAAAAAAAACAAAAAAAAAACAAAAAAAAAAAAAAAAAAAAAAAAAAAAAAAAAAAAAATCGTTTTTTATCTTTTTTACAAGATTACTATTGCTTTCCGTAAGATCATATCATCTTAACAAGTTAAAAAAAAATGTTTAGGAGTTATGATTTACATAATAGTGTCATAACAAACACAAAACATTTTGAAGCAAACAAAGTTACACCATAATTTCTTGAGCACAAATATCATTAAAGAAAACTCAGTAAGATACTTGTCCCGATCAACTATCTTTTGAACCAAATGCATTCAGGGTTGCATGATGTCAAAGGAACATAAAAACTTAACTAAAAATGCTGGAAAATGCTTCGAAATGCATCTAGTAAGTCTGGCATATTCACGTGACAGAGCCCATAAAACTGAAATATGGGTGTAGTAGTTTGCAAAATAAAATACCCACTTAGATATCAAAACGTCTTTTACAGCCACCAAAAATAAACAAATGAATACCAATAAATTAATAATGGTACCTAAATGAAGTGATTGTTATCCTCAAGAAAAGCAAAGAATAGAGGTAAAAGACCGGATAAATAAAGCTAGACGGATCAAAATGGCCAGTGGAATTACTATATATATTATATATATTATATAGCATTTAAAACGACGTCGCTATATGAATAGTAAAACAGTAGCGGGCTGCTACAGTGCCGCTACAGTACCCGGCTCTTTTTTTTTTTTTTTTTTTTTTTTTTTTTTTTTTTTTTTAAATATTTTTCGTACCAAACGGCCTAGAAAAATTATGAAACTTGCGCCATTATTAACGAAATAATTTCCCAACAAAACGAGTATAAATATGCAATACTTTATCGAAATCAATGTATTTGTCTTTGCTTTTGTTTTTATTATTTTTCGTACCAAACGGCCCAGAAAAATTATAAAACTTGCACCATTATTAACGAAATAGTTTTCCCAACAAAACCCGCAAAAAACCCGCGAGGCCGCAACGCGGCCGACCGTCGCCCGACTCGTATATATTAAATGTCAAACAATACTACGTCGTTCGATGAATAGTGATACAGTGTTGGACTCCCGTTTTTTTTTTCAGCCACCCGCGTTTTTTCCCTGGGCCAAAACTGATCCACCTCACTTACCCATTAATTCTTTCTCATTATAATCCATAAGATTATAATTTACCTCATACCTAAAAAAACACACACCCAGAAGATTCTTCCGTCTTCCCTACTCTCTGCCTCAAAATCCCATCAGATCTAACAACAATCACTAATATCACAACACCAAAAATACAAAATGCAAAGAACCGATTGTCGCTGCATCACATCTAATTTTGCTTCTCCTAGATCCGAGCACTAACCTCATCCTAAAAATGGAAATTGGATGATCATCATAATTATGCCAAAGGTACGAGTTTTTCTTTCTTTTAACTCTATTATTATTTATTTTTTTTTTTTTCGAATGATATCAAATGGGTTTGAAAAAATTTGTTACTCATGTAGTAACAATAGGATATGATAATTATAGGAGTAGGATGTTAAATATGGTTGTTATGTAGGCAGTTTTAAGATGACCATTGCAGTAGTTTCATATATGACTTTCGTGATATTGATGAGTTTCAGTGGTTTAATGATTGTTTATTCGCTTATGGTTCCAGCTTGAATCAATTCATATTTGGCTTTTAGAATGACAGTTTGTTTTAACGACAGCCATTGAGCTATAAGGAAATATGAAATAATTGTTGTTTTTGGATTTAAGCAGAAAAAAATTCCTTTGTTGCAAAAGGATTTCCAATCATTAGCTTCTGCTAATAAATAGGCGAAGATGGTTGTTAGAGATAATAGCGTATAATACTAATTTGAGATTTGTTGATTGCTATATATATAGTGCAACTGACCGATGTCGATGCGCAAAGGCCGGAAGGCATAGTATAAATGAAAACTAAGCAACCGCCTTTGCTTTGCAGCCAAAACATTTTCATCTAATGTTAATAAAATGTGGCGTTCTGGTTATATGTTTTTTTTTTGGGGTCAAATTATTGTATTTTGTGATTAGTGGATGTTTGGGATTGCGTGTTTTAAGGTTCTTAGAAGACGGGTATAGCTTCTTTGTGGTGGAGTGAGTCGCTTCTTTGTGTTTCGCCAGTCTTTATTGACGTTGCGCAGTATTAGCTAATCTATTATTTGTTCCTATTTTCAGCGGATCTGTGATGTTGCAGCCGTTGCCGGTATCCTGTGGTATCTACAGGTGAGTTTATTAAGTTTATATAGAGTGCCATTCCAGTTGACAATTTTTTTCACAACCATGTCTATAGTGCGAATATTAGTTTTGAGTTTCAAAATCATTTCAGATATCCTTTCGATGAAGCTAGCATCTACAATATTAGCCATTGTAATCAACGTGGACATAATAGCAGCGGGGTTCCAATCTGGATGCCTACCCATGAGCAATGCAGTCACCTTGCTAACATGGTGCCACGACAGCGAGGTTTCCGATATTATATTAAACTTCACTCTTCTTTCATCAGTTTCAAGGCCCAAGGGCTTTCAATCACCGGACCACGCCGTTTGGGTTAAAAGTAGTGAAGTTACAACTTTATGTTTACATTAACAAGTTGCATCATTTCTGATGTTAATGTTTTGTGCAGATTTTATTGACGGTTCGAGTGTTGTGGACTCGCGCATATTACAGGTACTTCCATGTTTTTTTTTTTGAAAGTGTTAATTTAGATTTTGATTGGTAATATAGGTGTTTAGCTCCTCCGGGTCATAGCAGATGCTGAACATTCAAAAGAGGTTTGTCCAATTTTTTTTATCTCGCAACACTACAATAATTTGTCTCCGATTCCTGACTACGGTATGGTTTTCATGGTTTTATGTTATTTCGTGAAAGAACAAGGCCTAAAGCATGGTGGTGTGGTTGAAGTTAGTGAGAAAAAGTGGATAAAAGTGAGCAGGATGTGGTTGCAGCTGTGGAGTGCGCCAAGAGGCGGTTATATGGGCGTGCGTCAAGAGGCCTATGAGAGATGATGTTAACATTGTGCGAGGATTTCACTTACCAAGTAAGCTTTTTTGTCCTTCCATGATGTTATAGGCCGAATTTTAGAGCATATTTCTTTGTGAATAGTATAGGGAACCCGTATTAATAATGCGCCTCTTTTTGGGGAACAGGCGATGACGTTACTATTATTTTCTTTTCTGTAATCTATTTAAAGTTAGATTATGTGATGTTCTAAGCAAATTTTTTCTTTGGTTACTTTTTTTAAGGTGACGATCATCGCATAATGATCTATTACCCCAGTTCAGCAGGAGGCGAAATGAAAGAATTGTTCCGGAAGGTCAGCTCTCCAAACTGAAATTTCTATGGTTTTTTTGAACTCAGAAACCCATGATCATGGATATGTATGCTGGCCTCGGAAGTTTTGCTGCTGCAGTTCATACAAACAAATTATGGGTGATGAACGTCGTGCCTACTGTTTCTCCAAATACGTTAGGAGTTGTTTATGAGAGGTCTTATTGGTATATATCATGACTGGTATGTTTCATAAAACTTTCCGCCTACGTTAATTTAGCTATTTTTACATAATACGGACTCTAACGAGTCTGTTACTATATATCTCAAATATAATTCAGTTGACAATCTTTTGGAGTTTTGTGGACCAAAAAAACCAATATTCGGTAAATTATGTTTGACAAAAAAATAAGCAATTTTGGATTCAAATCTTGCCTAAATCAGAAGTGATACATGCATTTCTTAGAACAGCGAAAAATAAAGTTGCATTTCTTTAGGAAAAAGAGTACGTATTTGTTAACCATAATCACCATATTTTACCAATAATGTTGTTTCAGGTGTGAAGGCTTCTCAACCTACCCAAGAACATATGACTTCCTTCATGCTAATGGTTTATTCAGATTGTACCAAGACAAGTAAGTCTCATCATTTCTATTGAGTTTTTGTATATTTATACATCCATTTAGGGGAAACCAGTCATTTGAGTTTTAGTTAACTGATTATGGTTGTGAAATCAGATAATTTGGGACAAAATATTATTAGAGCTTGAACGAGAGTGTCTTGAGGTATACAGGAGAAAAGTTGACCTGCCAAACAAAAGTCAGAGTTACCAGCTATATGTTCTGCTATGGGTAGGGACCCGTTCACATTAGGCAGGTAATAAAATATCTAAACCAGTTAATTTGTGAAAGTGTTTCTGAATGGATAGTTACTGGAAAGTGTGTTGATGCTAAATTTGAAGTTCATTAGTTTTAATTTTCACTATCGCAGTTGTAACTCCCAATAGTTATTATATTCTATGTTTTTCAGATTCTAATAATATAGCAATAATTTTTGTGCAGAAATAGATGTTAGTGATGCAGATCCTTTTTCCAGTGACACTGACAATCCAAACGGCGTTACAGGATTGAAACTCGACAGCATGTTCACTGCTGATTCAAAAATGACGAATGAAGACTCAGAGTGCAATGGTTAGCTTTATAGCCTCTATTTTTCAAATAAAATACAGTTACAACGCTCAAACTTTGTAATGTCATCATACCCTTTTGTTGGTTTGTTAGGGTCTCCAAATATGGGCCGGGATATCATTCACTTCAACACCGACAATCCATTTGAACAGTCAAAGATAGAGAGTTCAGCCAACCATAATGTTGCCATGGAGTTAAAAAATGCAAAGGTCATACAAGAGAATATTTCCACAATTACCGGTACATTAAACGATGCTGTCTATATGTACTTTCGCTATCTATGTTAATTGCCTTAACCATTGTCAACTAAAGAGTAAAAATTTATAAATGCACCTGCTCTGGTATTTGTTGAAACCAAATCTTTGCCTTTTGTAACTCACTTTTGTACTGTGAAGTTTGAATATTCACTTTTATTTGCCAATATTTTGATGCATTAATTTGTTGTCGTTTGCACTTCAGTTTCTTACGTGCATGATCAAAGTTGTCCAACAGAAACCACACGAGGTAATCCACAAATGGCTGCTGTATTTGGCTAAAATATCATGGCAGATTAGTAGTGTGCTTTTGTTTAGCAAAAAAATTAAACAGTTTTGGTCCAGTGAATTTATTCTGAAGCACTCGGTATGACAAGGCATATTGCCAACTGCACCATTATAATTTTGGTCCAGTGAATTTACTATGATTATGATTCTCTGAATGTTTATGTTCAACGATTTGCATAGTTATATATTCAGAAACATATATACATTCAAAAAATAGCAAAAAACCCGCGAGGCCGCAACGCGCGGCCGACCGTCGCCAGTGGAACCAGTGGAATTTAATAAGATACCACGTATATTATCACCATAATACTTATAAGTGGAAATGACCATGGTCCATAAGCAATCACGTTCAAGCAACCCATATAACAATGTTCTCTACCTCAATTTAATTATTTCTATCATGAATCTCTCTATTAACAAATCAACCAATGAGACTAAAAATATGAAACAGGTCATATAACTCACTTTTTAAGTCACTCTTAGTTGTTATTATTAAATATTATTAGATGCTTTGACTAAAGAAACAAAACCAGTTTAAATGTATTCCTCAACGAAACAATCTCAAAGTTTTTCAAGAAATTCATTTTCCAGTCAACTATCGTCTCTAATAGCAAATAAACTGTCGTCAACTATCGTCTCTAATAGCAAATAAACTGTCTTAAGATTGTAGGTAATATGTGTATAATTCTACAAGAGACAAACAAACAATAACATGAGAAACATAAAAGTGTAGAAATAATACCGTAAACAATTTGATTGTCGAGACTCAAAAACACAAACAAGGAAAATGTTGAGGCCTGTGATGCTTACAGTTTCCTTAAGACAGATTCGTCCTCTCTACGGTGCTTGAGAATCATAAACGTCTATCTCCCAGGATACAACAACAACAGATAACCCTGTCAGCACAAACGGGTTATCAAGGCGAACCAAAAACATGCCTTCCCTCTATTACGAACGGATAGATACAAAGTCAAGATGAACGGTAAACTAAGGAGAGGAGTGAGTTGTTTTACTTGGTGTCTTGAAATGAGAGAAGAGCTCTCAATAAATAGGTGAGAAGGATGAAAGAAAAATGATCCAATTAACTATCATAATCAATCATACTAATGACTTATGAACATAGAATTAAGTTGGTCGTTACATATGACCAAACATTAATCTTGTTCTAAAGTCCCATTAGTATATTTGATGACCATCAATTGTCATTCAAACCCAAATATTGACCATATTTTCCAACAATAATACCTCTAATCATAATGATGAAAGTTACCTCTAAGTTAGTGGCTCCAAACTTATTAAGATTAGTTATGTTAAAGGGATATTTGGATCATTTTTGCAAAACAAATCTAGGATTTGCAGAGGCACATTTTAACTTATATATATGCTTTAATTTCACGGCCAACATCTATAGTAAGAGTGACTATTCCTGGACACGACACAAAACACAATTTGAGACCGACACGAAAATTAACGGGTTAGGTTTGAGGTTAAACAAGTTTGAGTTGGAAATAGGTCAACACGATTGACCTGTATTATAAATGGCTAGTGATTTGCACACTTCAAATTGTGCAATAAGCAGTTGTACATTTATCATATGTTGCTTCATCAGGTTGAATATTTGAGTATGCAAATAAAAAATAAAAGTGTGCCAATCAATTCTCATTATAAATATGTTAGGTTTAGGTTGAGATTCTTAACTCGATTCTAACTCGTCAACCCGCTTAAAAATACAATTAAAGTATTAAATATTAGAAGTTATGTGTGTAGCTTCATTATAATAACACTCAACTATTTTGTGTCTTTATCTTATGATATATCATCGATTTTTGAAATATTTTATAATGATATATACTAATGCCAAAATATATATCATGTTGTTTAAAAGATTTCTAACCTAGGCCTTAATATATTTAATATGTTCCATTAAATTCATATTCAAATTATAAACGGGTTAAGACGATTAACATGTTTAATAAACATGTTTAGGTTATTGTTAAACTTCTCGACACAATTAACTAAACATGTCTGATTTTGGTTGAGATAGTTGAATCCGTTAACCCGATCCCGGACACAATCCAAATTGCCACCCGATATATAGTATCTCAATTGATTTTGGAGGGTGGACTTTTGCAAATGAAATAGCTAGACATACCTCCCTTTACAACCCCCTATTCTCATAACATACCACAACTTACTCATTTGGGCTCCACCACTATCTATTTTTATTTTTTTATTCAAATATCAAAATAAACTAAATTCATTTCATTAAAAATAAAAATACATTACAACATATTAAAACACATACGAAACATAAACTAACGATACGAAAAAAAAGGATAAAAAAACATACGCAACTTAAGGAATACCTCAAATTACAAAGAAACTAATTATGTTGTTGTTGCTGTTGCTGTTGTTGAAACTCTTCCCATTGATGTAGTTTCCAAACATGCTCGATGAGATTTCGTTGAAGCGCTGCGTGTACGCGTTTCCCTCCCCTTCTTTCGTTGCACTTCGCATTGCTCAATCCATGCCCGTTATAAATTTATTCGCGGACAAAAATACATTTCACTAATTTCGGATATCGCAAATTGTTGATCTTTCAAAATCATGTTATGCAATATGATGCACGAGTACATGATTCTCCGTAGGGAATTCTTCTAAGAAAGCCCCTTCTTCTAGTCTTTATCTTGAATCTTTCTTATTGTCTTTCCCTTTCATCCAGTAGTTAGTAAGCCTATGAAAAGAATGCTTTGGAATTGTATAAGAGCAGGCTGTGATGCGAGGACTCTCAGGGACCTACTTAAGTCTGCGATCACTCTAAAAGCGGATAAGACCAACCCTTTTATTCCCCTAGTAGCGGTTATGTCTCAAACCACCGGCAACAGGTTGAGCTCCTACGATCACTTCTTCTTTTACCCCGACCCGGGGCTGGTCATTCAGTTCAGTCAAGGGCCGGTTGGGCAATAATATGTAAACGTCCTTGGAGGACACCAAAAGCTCGTTCGATATCTTTTCGAGCACTTTCTTGTTTCGCTTTAAATACGGCATTTTTTTAGGTATGTGCAACCGTGAATGATTTGACAAAAGATGACCACTCCGGGTAAATTCCGTCAGCTAGATAATACCCTTGTTTAAATGTACGCCCGTTTACTTCAAACGAAACCTCGGGGGCGTTGTCATCAAGCAGGTCGTCGAATAACGGAGAATTATTCAAAACGGTAAGATCGTTATTCGCACCCGCCCCCCCAAAAAATGCATGTCAAATCCACAAATCGTATGAAGCAACGGCTTCAAGCATTATAGTTGAATAACTTTTTATCACCTCTGTGAAATTGGCCTTGCCATTCTCTCGGACAATTTTTCCATTCCCGGTGCATACAATCAATGCTTCCCAACATTCTAGGTAACTTATGAACCGCATTATGTGCGTTGTATAAGTTGTGAATGTCATTCACATATGGTTTTCTTAAAAACTCACGCGTATACAACTGGATTATGCACATAGTAAAATTATCTAAACAATCGCGTGCACAATGTTCTCCAATTTGTAAATACTCATCAAATGCATCAGCTATTATGCCGTACGCCAATTGGCGTAGGGCGCATGTGCATTTCATAATCACACTAAAACTCATTACACCCATAGCATTGGGTCGGACTCTAAAGAAATCAAAATGATTGGGTAGAGGATGATAAGTTTCAATATATGTTTCAATACCTTGTACTATTTCTAAAAATAGTTTACGGCTCATACGATAGCGACGCCTAAAATATTCGTCCGTATATTTTGGGTTGTTACCAAAATAATAAACCATTAGACGTGCTTCAGCAATTTCACGTTCCCGGGGAATGTATGCCCGTTTCCAACTTTCGGCTTCTTGTTGCTGCAACGATTGCTCATTCTCATATTCTTGAATATTCATCTCGAGCTCAGAAATCTCTTTAAGATCACTTTCGCCGGAATGAGATGATTCACTCATGTTTTTGGGTTATTATTTTATAGAATTTAGTGTGATATGTTATGTAGAATGTGTAAAAATATGGTAAGATTTTTATTGTTTATGTATGTGATTTATAAACGTTCGAATTTGATTAAAAAAAAAAGGCCGAATGATTTTTTAAACGTTTATATTTGTTAAATTCTGACAAAAAGTACAACTTCAAAGCTCGCCGTACAGACGAGCAAGGGTCTCACGGCGAAGATGGGGGTACCATGGCGAGCGAAAGCGAGGAGTCCACGTAGGCACGGCGAGGCATGATTCTCCCCACACCGTTTGCTCTTATATAACACAAATAAAAATACTTAAAGTTAAAGTTGTAAAAGAAATACCCATAAAGTTTTGAGACGGAGGGAGTATGTCAGCCACATCGTCTAATTTATACGTGATGTGTTTGCCACTTCATTTAATTTTGTAATACATGTAAGATTTATTTTCATTTTTATTAAATGATAAGATTTTGTTTTTACATATAAAAATGTTCATGATATCTTCAAAAATATCTTCAACTGTCCTTGAAGTTCTTGAACTCACCACCACACCCACCATTTTGGGTCATATTCTTTAATCGCCACCACTTAGGCTGAACATACTCTTGACCCAAAACGATCTGGGTCACCGGCTGCCATGTCATTTTTTTCTCTCCGGCGATCAGAAGCGACCGACCTGCTACATTCGATGACCGACCTTTTTTTTTTTTTTTTTTTTTAAGTTTCTTTTTGATTTTATATTAGGATCAATATAGTAAAAACACCTAATGAAAGCTACACACGTTTACTACAAATGTTGTATGCGTGTCTCATGTATATCTATTTGAGCCAAATGAAAGCTTCACACGTTTACTCCACTCCTTGCTTTATATCCTCCATTTGCTCCCTTTCTTCCTCTCTAATAGCATTCTCCATTAGATGAACATGATCTTCCATTTCTCTCTCATTATCAATTTCATTATTAGAGTAACTTTTTTCGTCAAAATTTTCATCTACATGCAAAGTTAAATCAGCTTCATGCATGTATCTTCAAAGTAACCCAACTTGCTTGATAAACAGCCCAAACACACAACGCAACTCATGAGTTCAAGCTCGTAATACATGTATGCAACGGTTCAAAAAAAGTTGGAATGTGTATGGATTGGTTTAGGCTAATACATGTATGCAACGGTTCAAAAAAGTTGGAATGAGTTCAAGCTCATAATACATGCATGCATGAGTTGGAGGAAGTGCATGCTACAGGAGAATATGCAAGATTTAAAATCGGTCGGATGGACGATCGATATGGGATTTCAAAAGAGACCGACCGATCAATCACATTCCAAGCGACCCTAGCTTGGATCGGTCGCTTTGGGTTTTTTCCTTCGATCGACCGAAAAAAAACGGTAGAGTGCGTCTAGCCTTAATGTCAACCATAACCGACTGTTGACTTCTTTTGAACCATGGCTATCATTAGCTCCAAGATAAACACATTCAAACACATTCGCCATTGAATTTGAAAGCACAAGGTACAATGTCGTTGCAAGGCATTTCAAGCCATCCCTATCGGGTGTGACAATATAGGTATTTTTTTCCTCATTGTTGATACAAAAGTTGGGCGTTCCTTGTTTCCGTACCAATTAGATCTTAATGCTTGAGACCTGCGCACTAAGAAAACAAAAAGACACCGTTAGGCTTATCGTGGGATTGTCTCCCACGATTATCCTCCGGCGTGAGAGTAAGTAATCGGTTTTAGGGTTTAGTTGAAGAGTTAGGGTTATCGATCATACCTTTAATGAGAGTCGAGAGACTCTTTATATACACACGAAACCCTAGTCGGTTTCGTGTTCCTCACTCCTCAGCGTAGCCCGCATAGGTCGGTTATTTGATACATATCCCATAAATAAGAGATATCCTATATCAAAACCGTAAATAACTTTAGGTTTGGGCCTTCATGAGCCCAAGCCGTTATCGTGATAGCCCATTCGTGATGGGCTTGAGCCCATTCGTGATGGGCTTGAGCCCATTCGTGATGGGCTTAAGTGTTGGTAGCGTCCATTGGTCGGGTTCGTGACCCGAATGCGGACTATACGTCATCATGTCCCTCCAGTCTAGTATGCGTAGTGTAATAACTGCGGATGCTAGACTAACAAATGTAGCACAAATATTCCTTGATGCGTAGCGGGGAAGTTTCAATTATTTCCCGCCCAAATTAGCAAATTAACCTAGTCCAAGTACATCCGTATCGCCTTCGAAAATCGTAAGGGTTGGGTGAAAAAGGTCTTTGTTGGGAATTATCATATGGTACAAGTGAAGTCAGACTTAGGTCTTGTAGTGTTGATTTTAAGTCTAGTCTGAGTTAGGTCTTCTAATGTAAAATTTAGGTCTGGTAGTTATTATTAGGTCTTGTAGTGTAATCGTTAGGTCTTGTAGTGTAAAAGTTAAGTCTTGTAGTGTCGAATTTTGTTTCCGTATTATTAGATGGAGAGGATATGCATGAGATATATTAGGAAGTTATATGGCATATCTTCTTAGTAATGAGCTGTATTAGGGTTTCTTATAGTATATAAGAAACATACGGCTGTGTGTATTTGTAACAACGAATTCGAAAAACATCTTTTTTATTGAATCAAAGATCCATAGAGGATCAAGTATTATTAGTAATTCTTCTTTCAATTTTAGTGTTTATATTCCGCGTAAACATTAATCTTATTGTCAGAGTTTCTATTAGTTTGTTTGTGTTTACATAAACATTCTATTGATCTTAACCGGCTCATAAGATCTATCAAGGTGTATACGGTCCAACAAGTGGTAGAGATAAGTTAGGAAAAGATACAAAACGTTTAAGTATCTTTATAGAAGATTTGTGAATATCTTCTGAGTCGGTTAGTATTAGGGTTTCCTTGTGTTATAAAAGGATCCCTAAAGGTTGTTAGTAAGGTGTGTGAGTTGTACGAGTTCACTATTGTGATTATAATCAATATACGAAGTTAGTAATATTCCTGTGTGTTCTTCATTGCTCTTGTTAAGATTCCACATTAACAACAACAATCACCTAGGGTTTCTCACTTAGATTGGTTCGGATTTATCTTAACCATCTACTAGGTATTCAAGACTACTTAGTGATCCACATACAATTCGTGGACCAACAAGTGGTATCAGAGCGGGTTAGAGACTCTGTGAAAGAAGAGCAATTTTGGTGCAAGAATTATCAAAGAAGAGCAGATTGGAAGGAACAAGTTTTTTTTTTAGCAGATCGGAGGTATTCGTATTTAATTTTTAAAGAGCAGATCTGATTGGCTGGTTCGTCAATTAATTCTCGAATATTAATTGGTAATCATTGGTTTGTCACTTCTTGTTTGTTCAATTAATTTGTTTTGGTCGGCGGCGCTATTGATCCTCGTACAATATTTAATTGGTCAATTGGTAAATCATTATAATTCTCGTACTGCTCTAATTAATTGTGTCGGTGGCTTCTCTTAATTGATTTGAAGTCAGATAGTGGGGCCGAGTTATTAATTTGTGGTACTCAATTTGTTTAACTGCTTCAGCATTACCTCGTACTAAATCATAAATTGGTCGGAGGTCAAAAGGTGTGGCTATCAATTTGTCGCTTATGGCATTAGGGCAAATTAATGGTGTCAGTGGAATTAAAGAGCAGTTGATATTGTACTGATTTGAATTGCTATTGATCGAATATTTTAATACATCAAGTGGGTTTAATAGACTTGTCGCATGTGATAAGTCTTGGGGTACTGATTCATTGTGGGGACAGCGAAGATTCGATTTGTGCTATTGTTTCTGTTGTTGACTCTTCATATTTAATTCAGTCAACAGAATTAAGTGGATACTGGATACGTTGATCTGTATCACGTGGGGTCAGTGTTTATTTATTCTGTTGCTGCTCGGATTAAGTCTGGCTGTTGGTTTGATTAAGTCTGGTTGCACTAAAGGTTAATTCTGGTCTGTGAGCAGTTCTGCAATTTGTTTCGAAGAAGAAACCTTTTCTGAATCTTAAACTCTCATACAATGACCTCATCCAAAATAGATGAATATGAGAAATGGGCTATGAAGGTGGAACAATGGATCTCCAACAGGGATCATAACCTGTGGGATGTTATCCTTAATGGGAATAGCAAGAAGAGGATTGGTAAAGATCAGAAGGGGAACCTCATCATTCTTCCACCTGAATCAGATGAGGAGCATGTTGCTGTACAAAGGGAGAAGAAGGCAAGAGCTCTTTTGCTTCGGGCTCTCGGAGAAGATCACATGGGTGACTTTCATCAACTGCATGATGCTAGAGAAATCTGGCTTGCTGTAAAAGCTAAGTTTAGAGGGAATGATAAGTCTAAGAAGATGAGAAAGTCTATGCTCAAGCAGGAGTTCCAGGAGGTCAAGATTTCTGCGACTGAGGAATCTGGCTTGACGGGTTTCCCATCTCAGGTACAAAATTGTCTTTTTAGTTGTCATGATTTATATGCTCTACTTAAGAAAGAATATGATGAAATAGAGCATGAGTATAATAAACTGTTTGTTGAAGTTAAAGCTTATAAAAATGCTCTTAAAAATTTGGAAAAACAAAAAGCCTGGCACGAAGCAAATCAGTTAGCATATGAAGAGAAAATTAGGGTTTTGGAAAGAGATTTACAAATCTCTACCGATGAGCTTAAATATTCTGAGTCTCAAAATGCTAAGGTCAAATTAGAAAATCAGGAATTACAGACTAAGCTTGACAATTCCTTGGCTAGGTTTGATAAATGGAAAGAAACATCTAAAAACCTAAACAAGTTAATTGATAGTTCTATGTCAATAAAAACTAAAATTGGTTTAGGGTTTGGAGATTATATAGGGCCAGATCAAGTTTATGACCCTAATGAGTATAGTGTTTTTGACCCTGAACCTGTAGACTATCAAATTCCTGTTAAGTTTGTCAAAGAAGGAGGAATGAATGCTGTTCCTCCTCCTATAAGGGGAGTGTTTAAACCTGTCCCTATCCACTCAGACCTTGACATAGACTTAGATGAATCACATATGTCCTATGGCAAAAAGTCCATTGACTTGCCTACTTCAGACTGTGAAACCAAAGACTTTATCTCTAGTTCTAATAGTGACAAATCCTCTCAAACCAAGTCTGATGACTATATCACATGTGATTCAAGTGATAAGTCTGCCACACCCAGGCCTAGTGACATACCCACAAAAGTGACTGATGATCATTCTGAAAATAGTTCACTTAATTTTGTTAAAATCAGTTCACCTTCAAGTACTGGTAGTGAGACTTTTGTGTGTAATAAAACAAGACATGGAAAGAACAAAAAGATTAAAAAGAAATCATGTTTTGTTTGTGGTAGTTACTCTCATCTCATTAAGGATTGTAATTATTATGAGAGTAAAATGGGTGTGTGTGCTGAACAACGAAAACCTAGATCAGTATGTAGAAATGTAGAGAATATTCCCCCATTTGTCCCTAGAGCAAATGCATTTCCTGCTGGTATACCAGTTTCTGCTAGTTGGAAAAGCAATGCTGCTCGACCATTTAACAGACCTACAAGTACTTTCTTTCAAAATGATTATAGGTTTGGTTATTATGATCCAATGTATGTGGGGGGGCAAAGATGGGATCATGATGTTCAGTACACAGGAGGTTGGTCTTGGAGACACAATGGTCACTATATGAGAATGGGATCCAAGAGAAATGGTGGATCTCATCATTGCTTTGTTTGAGGGGAGGTATAAGCTTAAGGAGAGGCTTATTGTTGTATATTTTTGTGCTAACTAACATTTTTCTTAGTTTGTTTTAGTGTTCTCTAATTATAATAATGCAGCTGATGAAGCGAAAAGTGTACCGCTTTTAAGGGGTCATTTAAGCCCTAAATCGTATTTATTTGATCAAATATTGCCCTAAATCGTTTCTTTTGTCATTTTAGGTACTTTTGAGAAGAAATCTGGAAAAGGAAGCATTTTGGACGTTTTTGGAGCATAAAAGTGAAGAAAACGACAAAGTCTCAAAATCATGCTAAAAGTTACCTTTGACGACGTCAGGATCCTCTCCAGACGGCGTCACGGCTTGGCAATAAAATGGTGGATGTGAAAATTACTCATGATAAGCCAGTGAAATTTGCATGAAATTCTGACGGCGTCACGCTTTAATATGATCAAGGTCGTCACGGCTTAATTTAGAGAGGGACGGCGTCACGCATAATCCTGACGGCGTCAAGCCTTGATAGGCCAGAACGGATTTTGGAGAGCTAAAGAGGGACGGCGTCAAGAAGGTCATCCGGGAACCCTAAAAGCGGCGAGGTGACGGCATCACACTCCATAACGTGACGCCGTCAGATCTGAAAGTCTATATATAGTTTTGCAATTTTTTTGTCATTGTGGTGGAACTTAGTGTGGAACTTATTGTGGAACTTATTGAGGAACTTTGTGTGTGAAAACCCTAAGACGAATTTGGCAGCTTTTTCAAGGCTTTTTGCCTTGAGATCTTCCATGTTACATTGAAGATAAGTTATCAATTAATCATTCAATATGTCTATGTGTTGTTTGATTCTATCTTGTTCTTGTCTTTTGTTTAACATGCTAGGCTAGATTTATCTTGTGTTTGCTTAGATCTAATGAAACCTAGCTATTGATTATTGGTTATTAGTGTGTTGTTAGTTGTATTGGATGATTGTTCATCTATGTTAGGCTTAAGAAAACTGGCTAACTTCCTATTCGGTAACTTGCTTGAACGTCTTAAGAAACATGAACCAATGCGTACTAAAGGTTTTTATGGTTGTATTTAATGCACAAGCGAATTCTAGTGATCCCATGTTAGGAGCTTCCTAGCCGGCTCGACATAGGAGTGAAGTAGGAGCTTGCAGAGTTGGGGAAGTACGTACGCCACCCCACGAATGGTATTAAGGAATACACCCGTCATCCACGCAACTAATACACACTAATCAACCGGTAAAAGATAGTTAGGGAGTAAGGAAATCTAAGTAAACACATTTTCCTCCACATAAGTTTTCACCAACCTTTTCATTTTCTGTTATTTTATTTTATTTGCATTTGTAGTAACTTGGGTTAGTTGACTAGCAACTAATTCCGCCCACTCCTTCAAACCCGAGATTTTACTTGCTTTCATAAAATTATAAAAACATAAAAAAGAATCTTCTCTCACCCTTAGACCTATTAGAGTAGTTTTTCATACCTAACGAACACTATTCCCTATGGAGAACGATCAATCCCCCGTACTTACCACTACACTATACTACATCGGTCAGGTACACTGCCTGGTGGGGTTGTAAGCCTCTTGAGATCCCTTGAGAGGTAAAACCTGTTGTAAGGTTGCAAAACCACGCATCAAGTTTTTGGCGCCGCTGCCGGGGAGTAGTTATTGCTTAGGTTGAAATTTTATTTTTATTAGGTCTACTCACAAGATTCCTATCAAGTGAGATTTTTTCTTTTTATTTTGTAGCTTTCTCGTAGTCTATCTTTTCTTTGTGATTTTGTTTGTAATTTGCTTCAAATGGACTTTTCACTTAGATTTCTAAGATTGCAAGATATGGTTGAGTGGCTAGAACACCAAGAAGTTCAAAATACCTCATTTAGAGACACTTATGAATCATATGAGCCTTCACCTAGGATAGATTCTTATGAACAACCTCCATGTTTAGGATCTTGTTTTAGTAAGGCTAATAGGAAAAGCGACCTAGTTTGCCAAGGAATTGTGGATAGAGCCGTATCAATAAATCATAAGTTGGATGAAGCACTAGGTTTGTTATTATCACTACCTAAGAAAACAATTGACGAGGATATAGGTGATCTTGACACGTGGAATAATGAGGTAAACACCATAAGCCCACAAAATACTCAACCATCATTTGAGGCACCCACACCGCCCGTGACCTACCCGGAAGAAGTAGAAGAGACTTTAGGAATCCCGATGGAGGTAGAACTCTTGGACCAAGCACAACTAGAGGATATAGGTTTGCACACTTTTAGTGATGACCTTACTCATAGTTCTAGGGAATTTCCTAGTGTTGATGAATTGGAACCTCAACCTTTACAGAACTTTTCATCCTTAGATTTACATCTAGGAGAAAAAAGAGGAACCGACCCACCCATCAACCAAAATTATCCGGGTAGTTTTAGGATGAAGGAAGCCATTCACTCACCCCCTTCACCTCACGTGGCATATTCACACCCTAAGGGTGTGTATCGCTACTTTCACCCGCACTTAATCCTAAGTGTAGGGAAAACCTCCCCTATTTTTGTTAAATAAGGGTAGAGTCAGGCTCGTGACTCGAACAAAAACAAGCGCTTCTTGGGAGGCAACCCAAGTTTTATTTGCTTTGTGTGTTTATTTGCTTGTTTGATTTTATTTGTTTCCGTATGTGTGTTTAAGTTTTATTATTATTGATTCATGTTCAAAAGTAATTTGTGAAAATGCTTTATCCTGTTTTTAACTTCGTCTTAACTACATATAAAGGTATTTTGCAAAAGATAAGTGTAAGAGAAATCTAAATCGGTTTATAAGAGAACAAATGAACATGAATCATAATAATAATAAATTAACATACATATTAGTATTTGTTTGAGTCAAATGCTTGTATCGAGTCATAATGATGTTTTGCAGGAATTCCAGGAAGTAAGGTATAGGTTTTTCCAAAAATTTTCCGGAAACGTAACATGAGAATTCTGTCAGATCATTTCTGACGGCGTCAGGAGTTATAACCTGACGTCGTCAGGTTTAATTTTCTGAAAATTTTTGAAAGTTTTGTTTTCATAGAAAGTTTTTATTAAATCTATAACTTATAATCTCCAGGAATCTGCAAAATTATCATTCCACAAGCATTATATCCTTATATATAGATTTATCCCGCCGATGTTATGCAGGTTTTCGTGTTTGTTTTCTCAGGTTTAACAGGTTATTTTGGACAAGGAAATGTTTTTGGATCAAGCTTATGGCGATGCATTAGTCATGAAGCTTTTACATTCTCTTTGGAAGAAGATCTAACCGTGTTACTTCATTATCCACCGAGCGAATCAGGGGAGTATTTGATTTCATTCTTTTACTTTATGCTTTTACATTTGTTATTTGAACATTGGGGACAATGTTCATCTTAAGTGTAAGGGGGGGGGGTAAAAGTACGATTAGAGAATGCTATTACGCTTGATTTTTGTTTGTTTAATAGTAGATGTGTAATAAAACTGAGATAAATACCTGTTAGGGCAATTTTAGTGCCAAATTTAAATTTTTTTACAACATTTAGGAGTGAAACTTTGATCTTAATGAGCGTCTCACGGATAGGAGTTATATGACTAGCACAAAAACCGTACCACTAAAAAATTTTCCACTCCCAAATATGTGAGGTTCGCCCCTAGAATTGGTAGGAAAAGCATTTATGCTATGATGTGTGTACCGGTAGCACTTAGATTCTAGAACTTGCGTTAGGACCATTCCGAGGCCACAAGTGAGACTACATTCGTGTAGTTAGATTTACTACATGATAAGAGGCATTAGGATTAACCCATTGTTTTACACCCGTGTTTTTGTTATAATTACTTTGGCTACATTGGTCAAGTAATTCTCCCACACCCTTTGCGTTGTACTCATTTTTAGTACACGATACCCCTAGTACACCCCTCAGAGCCTATCTTTTCGTTTCGACCTTTAAGCATTTTACTTAAAGGAAGAATTTGTTACACCCCACTAAAATGTACACCCAAATCGCCTTAGCCTACCTTGTATGCACTCATTTTTAGTGCATTATTGTTACAACATTTGTTTAAACCCCAAGTTAATTATCTAATTGATTACATGGTTGCTAAGTCGAGTCATATCCTTGTACATATTGTTTTGGGACGATTGGAACTCATGGGTAAAGTACTAGTGTAATGGAGTAATGGGGAAGAACATCATTTATTACCCCCATAAGTGCTAAATATTTTAAAAGTACTCCAAGTTTTTTAATTATCTTAATTCGAGTCATTAGAATAGTTATTTGTAAAGTTGTGTAAAAGTTCAAGTGTAAGGGGGATGCAACGCCCCTTTGATGTATTATTTTGGATGGTAGGGCAAAAGTGTATGCAAAAAAAAAAAAAAAAAAAAAAAAAAAAAAAAAAAATCAAAAAATCAAAAAATCCAGAAAAATACAAAAAAATGAGAAAAAGAAAAATAGAAAAAACATACGGACTACCATCCCGTTTCATTTTATGTTTATTTTATGTTTTTGTTACTTTGTTATTAGCTTAAATCGAGTCGAGTCTTGGCTTAGCAACATTGTATAGTACATGTAATTAATCAAGATCTTTAACTCGCCACCAGTAAAATATCCTTTATCCAACAAAACCGTGTTTTCCTTTTCCCTACACCTAACGTTATAACCCATTTAAAAGCCCTCTTTGATAGTTTATCTTAGGTGCTTACGCCTAGTGGAGGAGGTTTTCGATCCTTTCCCAAGCCTATGGTAATCTATTTGCTATGACAGGTAGTGAGAGATATTATCCGTTTTCATTTATGAGATTTATTTTGATGACACCTGAGAGATGTGAGTATCTAAACACTACTTGTGAGATGCTAGTTTGTAATCTCCGTGCTTATTATGATTAAAGTGGAACGAATATTTGTTGTAATTACGTTTATGTTAGCATTAAATGACCCCTAACTTGTATTTTGATTAGAATAAAAGCGCATTTGCTTGAAGACAAGCAAATCTCAAGTGTAAGGGTATTTGATGAAGCGAAAAGTGTACCGCTTTTAAGGGGTCATTTAAGCCCTAAATCGTATTTATTTGATCAAATATTGCCCTAAATCGTTCCTTTTGTCATTTTAGGTACTTTTGAGAAGAAATCTGGAAAAGGAAGCATTTTGGACGTTTTTGGAGCATAAAAGTGAAGAAAACGACAAAGTCTCAAAATCATGCTAAAAGTTACCTTTGACGGCGTCAGGATCCTCTCCAGACGGCGTCACGGCTTGGCAATAAAATGGTGGATGTGAAAATTACTCATGATAAGCCAGTGAAATTTGCATGAAATTCTGACGGCGTCACGCTTTAATATGATCAAGGTCGTCACGGCTTAATTTAGAGAGGGACGGCGTCACGCACAATCCTGACGGCGTCAAGCCTTGATAGGCCAGAACGGATTTTGGAGAGCTAAAGAGGGACGGCGTCAAGAAGGTCATCCGGGAACCCTAAAAGCGGCGAGGTGACGGCGTCACACTCCATAACGTGACGCCGTCAGATCTGAAAGTCTATATATAGTTTTGCAATTTTTTTGTCATTGTGGTGGAACTTAGTGTGGAACTTATTGTGGAACTTATTGAGGAACTTTGTGTGTGAAAACCCTAAGACGAATTTGGCAGCTTTTTCAAGGCTTTTTGCCTTGAGATCTTCCATGTTACATTGAAGATAAGTTATCAATTAATCATTCAATATGTCTATGTGTTGTTTGATTCTATCTTGTTCTTGTCTTTTGTTTAACATGCTAGGCTAGATTTATCTTGTGTTTGCTTAGATCTAATGAAACCTAGCTATTGATTATTGGTTATTAGTGTGTTGTTAGTTGTATTGGATGATTGTTCATCTATGTTAGGCTTAAGAAAACTGGCTAACTTCCTATTCGGTAACTTGCTTGAACGTCTTAAGAAACATGAACCAATGCGTACTAAAGGTTTTTATGGTTGTATTTAATGCACAAGCGAATTCTAGTGATCCCATGTTAGGAGCTTCCTAGCCGGCTCGACATAGGAGTGAAGTAGGAGCTTGCAGAGTTGGGGAAGTACGTACGCCACCCCACGAATGGTATTAAGGAATACACCCGTCATCCACGCAACTAATACACACTAATCAACCGGTAAAAGATAGTTAGGGAGTAAGGAAATCTAAGTAAACACATTTTCCTCCACATAAGTTTTCACCAACCTTTTCATTTTCTGTTATTTTATTTTATTTGCATTTGTAGTAACTTGGGTTAGTTGACTAGCAACTAATTCCGCCCACTCCTTCAAACCCGAGATTTTACTTGCTTTCATAAAATTATAAAAACATAAAAAAGAATCTTCTCTCACCCTTAGACCTATTAGAGTAGTTTTTCATACCTAACGAACACTATTCCCTGTGGAGAACGATCTATCCCCCGTACTTACCACTACACTATACTACATCGGTCAGGTACACTGCCTGGTGGGGTTGTAAGCCTCTTGAGATCCCTTGAGAGGTAAAACCTGTTGTAAGGTTGCAAAACCACGCATCAGTGTTCTCTAATTATAATAATGCAGCTGTTGAGTTTGTGGCTTCTTATATTTAATTGATTGGATGAGAAATAATTTGGTCAATCATGTGGGGCTAATATCGATTGTTGAATGTATTCTGCAAATGTCTGTCATGGTCAATCAAATTTTATTTGGTCAAGTGGGATTTACTTGTCACGTGAATTCTTTAAATGGGGCGAATTAAATTAATTGGTCATGTGGGGCTGCTTTGTCGTGGTATACATGAACTGTTGGAATCAAATTCATTCAAGTGAGGTCAGTGAAGCAAATATGGTTGCCGTATACTGTTGTGGTGGTATATTAATTCAACGCATTAAAACTCTGATGAGTCAATCTCAGTATATGAATTTCGTTTGGTCAAGTGTGTCAGTGGCATGCTGATCTTCATCTGGTCATTGGTTTTTGAGGCTGATGCTCACTTGATCAATTCATTTCGCAAATTCGTGAGTGGGGCCATGATTATTATTATTCAATCGTTTGCTTTTGTTGACTCTGCTGGGTCAGTGGTATAGTTTGATTGGTCCAATTAGTGAATGGTTTGTTGCAAGTGGAGTTGGAGCATATCAGTGTTGTTGCATTCATTTCTGCTGACTGTGTTCCCGTTCCTGCTGATAACACCATTTCTGCTGGTAATATTGTTTCTGCTGCTCGAATTCTGCTGCTATTGTTATAGTTAAAAAAAATTATAATAAAATAATAATTTCGCACTTGTATACTAACTTTTATGTAGGTACAGTGTTGGTTTTTAACCACACAATAAATGGTAATCAACTCACCATATCTAACCGACAAGAAAGAGTTGACTCACCATGAGGGTACGGCTCTGGTGTGATAATCAAATCCGTTGGAAGCTGTAATAGTTTGCTCAAAACTATAGGGTACTTCAACTCACCGATGTTTTATTACTAAGAGTTGAATGGTTTTCAATTCGCCATGGATTTTACTCCTTATTGGGGTTTCCTAAGAATTGGCTAGTCCTGAGCAAATGGCTACAGGTAAAGAAAACTCAAATCCGTTTATAGTTGATGATTTACTTAAAATCATATGGTTATCAATGTACCATGGTCTTACACACCAAAACATTTGGCTACTCCAGTAGTGATGGCTATTGGTAAAGAGACATCAAATCCATTAAATTTCAATGATTCACCTCTCACAGGAGTTAACACACCTGGAAGTGATGAGAATAGATATGAAACTTAATATGAATTGATGTACAAAATGTCATGGTTGCTGGAGAGATCAAGTGGAATGCATTTCAGATGCTGAGAAGATCAAGTTGCTGCTCAAATACTTAAAATTTGCAGATTTGAAGATTGAGATAATTCCTAATGTTCAAAGGTCAATCCTCAAAAGCTTACACAGAAGGAACTTGAACTTCATGACACATGAAGATCAAGTTAGGGGAGGATTGTTGGGAATTATCATATGGTACAAGTGAAGTCAGACTTAGGTCTTGTAGTGTTGATTTTAAGTCTGGTCTGAGTTAGGTCTTCTAATGTAAAAGTTAGGTCTGGTAGTTATTATTAGGTCTTGTAGTGTAATCGTTAGGTCTTGTAGTGTAAAAGTTAAGTCTTGTAGTGTCGAATTTTGTTTCCGTATTATTAGATGGAGAGGATATGCATGAGATATATTAGGAAGTTATATGGCATATCTTCTTAGTAATGAGCTGTATTAGGGTTTCTTATAGTATATAAGAAACATACGGCTGTGTGTATTTGTAACAACGAATTCGAAAAACATCTTTTTTATTGAATCAAAGATCCATAGAGGATCAAGTATTATTAGTAATTCTTCTTTCAATTTTAGTGTTTATATTCCGCGTAAACATTAATCTTATTGTCAGAGTTTCTATTAGTTTGTTTATGTTTACATAAACATTCTATTGATCTTAACCGGCTCATAAGATCTATCAAGGTGTATACGATCCAACAGTCTTTACCTTTTTGCGTCACAGCCACACGATTGGGGCAAGTGGGGTACATGTGTCATCCATCCACCAATATGTGTAACCTTATATAAAGGTTAGCCGTCGCTTCACTGTGGCTACCACAGTAAAAAACATCATTTTCCACCATTGTTAAACCTTCAAAAAGAAATAAAAAATCAATGAAAGCTAAGGTAATAGCGTGTGCGCTTTAAATTCTAACCATGGTGCTTTAGTTATCCGATTTTAATTCCGATTTATCTGCGGACGAACTTCTTCAGTTCACATCAGATTATTACATCCCTCTCGCATTGCATCAGGAAGTTCCGGTGGCGAATGCGTCAATAGCGAACTTCCCGCAAGGGAGAGTGGGGGTTTATACGCGCTTCTTCGAATTTGCGAACCAGCGTGTGCCCATTTCCCTATATTTGTGCGATATTTTAAACCATTATCGCTTACATATTTCACAACTGCACTGTATAGGTGCAGCGAAAATAACCAATTTTGAGGTAAATTGTCGCCTGTTGGCGATTGAACCCACAATTCATCTATTCCGCGCGTTTTACCACACGTCGTGGTCAAACGGGTGGGTATCTTTCTCCAAGCGCGCAGGGTCACTGCAGTGCTATACGAAGAAATTAGACGCGCTGAGGGTTTGGAGGGAAAAGTTCTTTTGGGTTGATAATGCATTTTTTCCATGGATTTTTGAGTTCTATACTCAAGAATCATTACCGAGAGATGAGCGCCCCATCCCCGGAACGTATAGCGCAGAGGATGCGGAGACCATTAATGTCAACCGCATACCGATCAAGGCGTATCCAGAGGAGTTTTTGGTGCACATGGGCATCAGCCATAATTATTTCGGTAGTCCGGAGGAGGTGCCTACTTTTTTGGACGAGAATAGCCGGGGTGGGTGCTTGTCTCTTCCTTCCTCTTCGCTTATTAGTTGTAAGCGCTCTTCCCTTTATAGCTTGTCTAACCCATTTTTTGTTTGTTTGTTGTTTGTTGCGCAGAGATGGATCTATTCAGTGTTGTTCGCTTGGAGAAGCCGAAGCAAGTTACTGTGAAGAGATGGCGAGGAGCCGGTTCTACAGGCTACTGCGGGGCGCACGATGGAGATTGTGCAGGAAGAATCTGAGGATACGCCCCCCGTTGTTTTAGAGGCGACGCCTCTTCGCAGTTTTCCCACTCCTGAGGTACAAATGGATATAGAAGAGTTATCGCAGACTGACTCGTCAGACAGCGTGGGAGTTTCTATGAGTGAGTCTGAGGGCGCTGGCCAGGGGGTGAAGCGCAAGGCAGTTGCTGGGGATGATGGCGCTAGTACATCGAAGAGAAGGCGCCATCTCATTTCTAGTGAGCCCTCATCATCAGAGGAGAATGCGTCGCAGAAGGATACAACTGAAATTCCTTCTCTCAAGTAAGTAATTAGGCTTGTATCTTTAAATCTGCATTTCTTTATTCCGTAATGATACTATAAAGTAGTTCTGTTATCTGCGTGCAGTGTTGAGGTTGCTGCGCGCGCTGGGGAATCGCCCCCCTAAGGCGGGTCCTTTGCCTGCTGATCATCTTGCGCAGGGGGGCCAAGAATCTGGGACAAAGGCTCCCGAGGATGTTCCTACAGAACAGTTGATTGAGGAGCTGTGCTTGGCTGCTGCACAGCTGAAGGCTAGGTATGCGGGTGAGAGTAGCCTTAGTGTGCAGAAAGATGAAGAGATCGCTTCTTTGAGAGCTCAGTTGGCGGCAGCGCAGGCCGAGGTTAGGGCAACAGATGCTTATGCTCGAAAGGTCGCTGAAGAGAAGATGTCTTTGCTTGCTGAAGTAGGTCAGGAGCGTGCTGCGTTCACAAAATACCAGAACACTTGCCTTTGGGTGTTGAAATATATGGAGCTGAACAAGAACACGCACATCTCCCAGTTGGATGACTTTCGTAAGGCTGTGCAGGATTCGCTGGAGAAACAGGAAATGAAGCTGCGCAAGCTGAGCATCGAATATGACGAAGAGCTGTACCCTCACCTGGTGTCATCAGTTGCTGAGCGCAGGTGGCTTATAAGCCATGGTTTGCGCCTTGCTGCTATGGGCACTTTGAAGTCGCAGGAGGTGAAGGGGGTATTTGGGGAAGTTGTTGAGCGCGCGTTGGCACGTGGCCAGGCGCAGGCTATAGAAGAGCTTGCTGAGAGCAATTTGTTGACCGTGCCTGTTACTCAAGTACGGGTTACAATGCCAACTCCTATGATGAGCTTGTCGCTGCCATGGAGAAGATGAAGCTACTTGATCTTCCTCACATTGCCCAGTTAGAGCGCGATCAAGATTATCCTATAAGTGTGATTATGGAGGGACTAACCTTGGCCAGGCACACAGCAGAGGGCGCGGAGGCACTTCCTGACTACTTCCTCAAGCCGGATGTGTCGCAGTTGCAGGTACCTATCTTTGCCCGCCCTCGTGACATCCTTAACCCTTTTTCCCTCGAAAAGGAAATCCCGCTGAAGGAATCCTTAGAGGCGCATGCTATGAGACTTGCAAAGAAACAAGGTGTGAAGGGGAAGGCCATCCTTTGTGGTGTTGGCGCTGCGCATATACCTAGATCTGATGGGGTACCTGTTAGCGTGCCAACAGTGTCGCCTAAGGATAGTGATCTCCTCAGGAAGCTTGAAGAAGCTGGGGGTACTGCGTACCATGTTGGTAGCTCAGGCCTTAGACGCACCCGTAGTTTGTCTTGGTAATTTTTGTAATAGACTAACATTTTATTGTGCGTGTTGAGTCTATATTTTGTATGAACTCGTAGTCTACAATAAAATGTTGAAAAAAGTACGATTATATCAAATATGATCGTGGTTATGATATTTGTACTTAGTTATTTTGTCTTTGCTTAAAAGACGCCTATGTTGTGTCTAACATAGCAATTTGTTGTGTACATATTTAAGGAAATTTATAAAAAATCCATAATCGTGTATGAAGTTTATAAAATTTACAAGTTTATTGATGTATATGCAGCGTACTGCAAATAGTATGTCAAGGAATTAAGTGTCTTAATTCCTAAGTTGTTAAACGCGCACAGTGTGCATTGTTGTGTATCCGTCGTGGGATACACATTGAACTTACTCCAACGTCTTGAGAGTAAGGTGTTTAACAAGGATACGTGATCCGATGTTGATGGGTTTGCAACCCTCTTACTCAACGAGTTATTTAGTAGGTTTACTCATCCTTTTACCATCGTGGGTTTTAATAAGTGCATGCACGCCATGTAGGCAGAAATTAAAGTAACAACAATATTGAGACATAAATAACATGTAAACAATAAAGTGAAATGTATCGCGGAATTAGCTAGAAACCGCGACATTTGAATTAATACTTGCAAGTTTTTATAAAAAAGAAAGACATTTTTCTAAATGAAACAAAATGTAAATACACGGATATTTATTAAGCACTTACTAAAGTGCGGAGGTGTCCGTGTGTGAGGTCCTAACCTTTCCTAAAGATAACATCTCTTGAGATTGCAAACATCCCATGTGCGCTGTAGCTCGCGGCCATCCATGTCACGCAGCTTGTATGCGCCTATACCTAGTGCTTCAATGACCTCATAGGGTCCTTCCCACTTCGGTCCAAGTTTACCTATATCTTCTGCGTGGCTTGCATCGTTAGCGCGATAGACAAAGTCGCCTGGTCTGAATGAGGTGCTTTGAACTTTAGTGTCGTAATATCCCTTCATTTTTGACTTGGCTTTTGCTTCGCGTATAGCTGCGCGTTCACGCCTTTCTTCCAATAGGTCCAAGTCGAAACGTCGTTCGTCGTCATTGGTTGCGACATTAACTTCCGCGGTTCGAATAGTTAGCATCCCAATTTCAGCAGGTATGACAGCTTATGTCCCATAGACAAGAGAAAAAGGAGTGTCTCCATTGCTAACTTTGATTGTCGTGCGGTGCACCCATAAGACATGCGATAATTCATCCACCCATCTTCCCTTGTGTTTGTCTAGGCGCGCTTTAATTCCTTCGCCTAGACTACGATTTGCGCGCTCAACCAAACCATTGGTTTGTGGGTGTTTGACTGACGCGAAGTGTTGTGTAATATATAGCTCTGAGCACCAGTCTTTAAACGGGTTATCACGGAATTGTTTTTCGTTGTCCGAAACAATCTCCCCGGGTAATCTAAAGCGGCATACAATATTTTCCCAAACGAAGCGTTTTACTTGATTACCTGTGATTGTCGCTACTACCTTCGCTTCGATCCACTTAGTGAAGTAGTCTATTGCAACAATAAGGAATTTCAGTCCTCCTGCTGCGACAGGGAAGGGACCCGCAATGTCAATACCCCACTTATAGAATGGCCATGGAGAAGTGATAGGTGTTAGCTCTTGTTGTGGTCTGCGCGGGATGGGTCTATGAACTTGGCAGTCGTTGCATTTCTTTATCACATCGCGCGCATCGCGGTGCATAGTGGGCCAGTAGTATCCTGAGCACAATGCTCGTGCTACGACGGACCGTGGTCCTGAATGCATACTGCATGAACCAACGTGGATCTCTCGGAGTACGTAATCTGCCTAAAGAGGTCCAACGCACCGAAGCCATGGTTGTAGGAATGAGCGCCGATATAGGATACCATCTCTAAGTTCGAACCTCTGCGCTGTGCGCCGTATCCGTCGAGCGTCCTTCTGCTCATCGGGCAATTTTCCCTTGCTTATAAATTCGATAATAGGGGTCATCCACGTAGGATTCTCTTCCTCTATTACCGTGGATATCTCCATCTCCGAGATGGATTTATTTTTTAGGATCTCCACCAATACTTGTTTTGACAGGTGCGCGAAGCTTGTAGATGCGATTTTGCTTAGTGCTTCCGCCTTTTTGTTCTCCCCTCTAGGAATTTGTTTAATGGTAAACCTGTCAAATCCTTGGATTAGTGACTTGGTCTTGTCGAGGTATTGGACCATGTTATCCTCTTTAGCCACATATTCGCCCAACACATGGTTGGCTACTAATCGGGAGTCCACATTTGCTTCTAGGTTACGTACACCCATTCGATTTGCAATGCGTAATCCGGCGATTAGGGCTTCATATTCTGCCTCGTTGTTCATGGCTGTGAATTCAAAACGCAGTGCGTAAGTGAATTCCATTCCTTCTGGATTAGTGAGGATAAGGCCAGCGCCCGACCCATCCACGCATGAAGATCCATCCGTGAACAAGACCCATGGTTCTTGTAGTTCTACCTTGCTCGGTGGAGGTGCGTCATCGGTATCTGGTTTTTCGATGATGAAGTCTGCTAGTATTTGCCCTTTAACCGCAGTGCGTGGTCTGTAAGAGATGTTATACTCGCCTAGTAGCACACTCCATTTTTGTAATCGCCCCGATGCGTCAGGTTTAGAGATAACTTGTTTGATAGGTTGGTCTGTAATCACCGCTATTGGGTGCGCTTGAAAGTATCTATGCAGTCTTTTGGCGGCAAATACTAACGCCAAGACCAACTTCTCCATTGGGCTGTAGTTAATCTCTGTCTTCTTGAGTGCTTTGCTTATAAAATATACCGGTGTTTGTACGGAATTCCTATCCGTCAGTAGCACTGCACTGACCGCTCCATGAGTCGCAGATAGGTAGACGATTAACTCCTCCCCTGGTCGGGGTGCGACTAGCTTAGGAAGCGCTGCTATATGTTGCTTAAGCTGTGTGAAAGCTTCTTCCGCTTCCGTAGTCCAATGAAAGTCTCCCTTTTTTGTACACTTCTTGAGTGTTTTAAATAGAGGAAGTAACTTATCCGCGGATTTGGACAGGAATCTGTTCAAACCGGCCAGCTTTCCATTCAGAGACTGAACTTCTTTTAACGTGCGCGGTGAAGGAAGTTGGATGACAGCCTCTGTTTTTTCTGGGCATGGCTTAATGCCATCTGGTTCTATCAAATATCCTAGGAACATGCCTTCTGTAGCGCCAAAAGTGCATTTCTTAGGATTCAACTTCATGTTGATCTTTCGTAATGTTCTAAATGTTTCTTCCATGTCGCACACCACTTCGTCTTCAGTATGGCTTTTTATGACAAGGTTGTCCACATAGACCTCTAGGTTGCGGCCTACTTGCTTTTCAAATGCATTATCTACCAGTCGCTGGTAGGTGGCGCCCGCATTCTTCAGGCCAAAAGGCATCTTTGTATAACAAAAGACGCTTTGGCTTGTGTGGAAGGCTGTTTTTTCCTCGTCTTCCTTAGCCATTTGGATTTGGTGGTACCCTTTGTATGCATCTAAGAAACATTTAAAGGGATATCCGCACAAAGATTCCACCTTCCAGTCTATCTCTGGTAGTGGGTAGCAGTCCTGTGGACATGCTTTGTTAAGGTCAGTGAAATCTACACACATCCGCCAACTACCATCGCTCTTCTTGACCATTACTGGATTGGAGAGCCAATCATGGTAATAGACTTCTCGCATGATGCCAGCGTCCACAAGTTTGTGTACTTCTTCCAGAATGGCTTTTGCGCGTTCTGGAGCTTGGCCGCGCTTTTTCTGCCTTACTGGGGAATATCCTTGTCAGATTTTTAGCTTGTGTTCTGCAATCGAGCGTGGCATACCAGTCATGTGCTTTGGTTCCCATGCGAAGGTATCCAGATTCCTTTGTAAGAGCGCGCACACGGCCGCTCTTCCTTTGTCAGACAACGATCCCCCAATCGATACTTCTTGCTCCGGGTATTCAGGGTGAATTGCGACCTTTAGGTTTGATACTTTAGCTGCGCTCTGTTCTGGGGTATGCGTTGTTTCGCATGTAATCATGTTACATTCTTTAGGTGGCGCGACGCTATTGTAGATGGTGACAATGCCGCCTTCTACTGGGAATTTGAGCGTCCCATGCGCTGTGGACGGTACTGCGCGTATTGCCGAAATTCCTGGTCTTCCAATAATGCCGTTGTATGGTGAAGGAGATCTGATCACCATAAAATTCATCCAAGCTGTCGTGGAGTGTTCCTTATTACCAACAGCGACTAGTAGTCGCAGTTGCCCCATGGGCCATATCTTTTCTCCTATAAAGCCAGTAAGCGCAGTCGTGGCTGGGCTTAACTGTCTTTGTATCTCAGGGCGCAATCTCATGAAACAATGCTCATACATTGTATCCGCTGATGCCCCTCCATCAACATACATGCGGTGGATATCGTGACCCCCCGCATTTATCTCAATGGTGAGTGGTTCTGCCACTGCGTTGTCCGCAGCCAAGGTGGGGAAAGAGATTTCGCTTCCATGGGAAAAATTTTGGCTGACCTTTTGCCTAGTCTTTCGATGCCATGATTGTATCATGTAGATTGTGTCAGCCTTGTCCTTGGGCGCTTCTTTCTTGCCCCCAGTTTTCTGTTTATCTTTCCCATCCTTAATATTCTTAACTAGATGGTCCAATCTGCCTTCTTTTACGAGCTTCTCTATTAGTTGGCGCAATTGAACACACTCATTAGTCGTGTGGCCCTTCTGTCCATGATACTCGCAGTATCCGTTCCCTACGCGCCGATCTTCTGGGGTGCGCATAGGTGGGGGTCTCGAAAAGTTCGCGCCTTCCGTCGCAAATATCTCCTTTGGAGTCTTCGTTAGTGGGGTGTACTTGTCGTTTCCCCGTCCGCCCCCTTGACTGCGATAGCTTTTGTTACGATTGCTACTCTGGTCATTGGATTGTCTCCTTGGCTCTTCTTGTGACCTATGGTTTGAGTAGCCTTTCTTGCTATCCGCAGCGGCGGCTTCTCCTTGGATGAAAGACCTCGTGCGCTTCATCAGTTCATCAAAGGTTTGGGGAACCTTATCATTTAATTTTTTGATAAGCTCTGGGTTATTGATCCCGTTCATAAACCCTGAGATCTTTAGTATTTCAGGACATGCCTTGACATGTATGCATTCATCTTTAAAGCGCTCCATAAAAGCGCTTGTAGATTCCCCTTGGCGCTGTTTTACCCTAGCGAGCTCGACAGGGTTCTTGGAGCACTTCTTCCTTTGAGTAAAGTTCAAACGAAACGCCTTTCGCAACTCTTCAAACCCATTGATGCTTCTACGTGGAAGCTTACTGAACCAGTTTCGCGCATTCCCCACTAAAGTAGAGTTAAACATGTGGCACCACACAGGTTGTGGCCAATTTTCGATGGTTGCTGCTGATTCGAAAATTTTTAGGTGGTCATCAGGATCACCTATCCCATCATAAGTCTTAACATTAGCGGGCATGCGCCTTTTTTTGTCTTCTGAAAAATCACTGATGCGCCGAGTGAATGCGTCAACCTTTTGGCGGCGCCAGGGACGAGACATATCTTCGTCTTCCCAGTCGCGGGATCTTCCCCTGGACTTCCAGTGTCCTGTTTCTTTGTCCTCGTTGTCCGAGGAGTCACTTGAGGATGAGCTTACCCTTTTCCGGCGCTTGCGCCGACTATCCTCGGAATCCGAGCTTGAAGGGCTCTCACTTGGGGAGCATCGTCGCCCAAGTCTATCGTGGATCCTGCGACTACCAAGTCTAGCGTGGACATTGGTGCGCCGTCCATCATCTTCTTGCTCCTCCAAAGACTGTAAGTCGGCTGCTTCATCGTCCACAACCTTCCTTCCGATCCTAGTAAACACAGGGTGTCGGCGACCATCCTTCTCGCGCCTTTCCTTCCTGTAGCGTGGTGGGGATGCCTCACGCTCAGGATCAAAGTTGAGCCTGGCTTGCAGGCTCTGACTTGACCTCTTTTTTGCTTCCTCTCGCATCAGCGCAGCCAAGGTTTCGTAGTTTTGGGACACGAAATCACTTGGCGCTAGTTCAGGTGCGACTCCTTCTAGCGCGAGGATGTCTGTTTCCAAATCAGGACCCTTGTTTCGGATGGGCGCATTTGGTGGTTCAGTGAAGTTTAATTCCGGCATGGTGAGAGGAGTACGCATTAGATCTACCGTGCTAGTAGTTGTTGTAGTAGCATGGGTAGTCCTTGTGATCGGTTCTACTGGAGTAAAAGCCAGATCTGAGTATGATCCTAGGCTTTTGGGCGCACTGGTTGTCCCAGAGGGCAGCTTAGCGGCTGAATTAGTTTGGTGCTTCTTCCCCAGCAGGTCGTCATGCATTTTCTTCGTCTGCGGAGTCCGCTGATTTGGGTTTCCATGCTTCGTCATTCTAGTTCTTCGTAGAGTTCTTAGTGTTTGGTCCCACGGATGGTGCCACTTGTTGATACAAAAGTTGGGCGTTCCTTATTTCCGTACCAATTAGATTTTAATGCTTGAGACCTGCGCACTAAGAAAACAAAAAGACACCGTTAGGCTTATCGTGGGATTGTCTCCCACGATTATCCTCCGGCGTGAGAGTAAGTAATCGGTTTTAGGGTTTAGTTAAAGAGTTAGGGTTATCGATCATACCTTTAATGAGAGTCGAGAGACTCTTTATATACACACGAAACCCTAGTCGGTTTCGTGTTCCTCACTCCTCAGCGTAGCCCGCATGGGTCGGTTATTTGATACATATCCCATAAATAAGAGATATCCTATATCAAAACCGTAAATAACTTCAGGTTTGGGCCTTCATGAGCCCAAGCCGTTATCGTGATAGCCCATTCGTGATGGGCTTAAGTGTTGGTAGCGTCCATTGGTCGGGTTCGTGACCCGAATGCGGACTATACGTCATCACTCATAAAATGTGTATTGTTATGCGTTTATTGTGTGTGTGTTTTTGCTAGCACATGTGTATGTATGTGTGTGTTTTACAGACACACGTTGAAGAAGATGAAGATTTAAATACAATAATTTTTATTACTTTTAAGGTACGTTTGAAAAGAGTTATAGTCTTGAGCTTATATTATAAAAGCACCCGGTGCAATCTCGCCACTGCCCTTCGCCGTCCAGGTGGCACCTCGCCACACCTAGCCACCACTAGAGCTGGCAATTTCTGACACGGACCTGTTAACACGATATGACACGACATGTTCTTAACAGGTTTCGTGTCAGGTCTTAACATAGGTTTCGTGTCTTAACAGGTCTGGACCTGTTAAGATACGAATGAAATTAACAGGTTTCGTGTCCACGAATGGACATGTTAACAGACCTGTTATAATGTTATATATATATGTTCTAAAATCCTAAATGAAACCCTAGATTAAAAAACACTTTCCATTTCTTTTTATCTCATGAGTCAGGACCGACTACCAAGCACTCAGCCTCCATTCCTCCAAATCCAACCCATTCCAATTTCCAAATCCAATTACAAATCCTTCCGATCCACAATCCTTAATCTATCCACAATCCGATCTCAACATGGAAATTTTTTAACTGATCGATATTCTTAATTGATCCACAATCCATCTTTTTCTTAAATCCCTTTCCCTGTTTCTTAATCGATCCACCATTAATCTATTAACAGGTAATCTGATCTCAACATGGAAACTTTTCTTAAATCCCTTTCACTTTGCATCTATTGATCTATTTATAGTTGGATTTATGTAATCGATTTATTTTATATTTTAGTTTATATGTAATCGATTTATATGTAAAATATATATAATCGATTTATGTATTAGTTATTGTATATATCAGGTTATGTATTAGTTATTGTATATATCATCGAAACACTTGTACGTATTCGTTATTGTATATATCAGGTTATGTTTAGTTATTGTATAGTTGGTTATGTATTAGTTATTGTATAGTTGGTTATGCACTTATGATTAGTTATTGTATATATCACATATCAGGTTATTGTATTTATAATTTTATACCATTGAATTTATATCAGTTTATTATACCAAATAACATCGAATTTATATCACTTGTTTCTTCTATATTGTAGATGGTTCCTGAGTGTATTGAAATTGACCTAGAAAAAATATAGCTCAAAGAATGTTGATATGCAATCTGATGAGGTCCAATCTATGGATATGGAAGGAGGAGTGAAGAGAAAACGGAAGGACCGATCTGCCGTATGGAATTTCTTTGAAAAAGATAAGAATGCAATAAAAGGTGCCAAAAAAGTGAAATGTAAGTGCAACAAGTGTCATAATGTTTTCACATATGATAGTAGTCAAGGTACGGGTAATCTGTTGCGACACAAAGATAGATGTATTGGTAAAGGTTGTCATGATGTTGGTCAAATATTATTTAATAGTGACATGGCACTACGATCATCTAGATTTAATCAAAAAACTTTTCGTGATTTGCTTGTGGCTGCTACTGTTAGGCATGAATTGCCTTTGTCGTTTGTTGATTATAAGGGTGTTAGAGATTTAATTACGTACTTGCAACCTGATGCAAACGTCATTACTAGGAATACTGTAAAATCTGATTTGTTGAAAATGTTTAAGAAAGAGAAGGAAAAAATTAGAACCATGCTTATGGAATCACCGGGGATGTTATGTTTAACTTCAGACTTATGGACTTCTATTACTACCGATGGTTATTTAGCAATTACCGTGCATTTTATTGACAAAGATTGGGTTTTGCAAAAGAGAGTCTTATCATTTTCTTTCATGCCACCACCTCATTCGGGCATTGGTTTAAGTGCAAAAGTGTTTTCAATTTTAGAAGAGTTGGGCATAGAAAAGAAGATATTTTGTGTGACTTTAGATATTTTGTTTGACCATTCCAATATCTATTGTCGCATTAGAGTCTACATTTAGTGCCAGCGGAAGAGTACTTGATCAACATCGAAGTTCAGTTAGTAAAGATACTGTCGAGGCTCTTATATGCACAAAAGATTGGTTATATGCATATTCAAATGAAATTGATCTTGATCAGCTCACTGAAGATATAATGTCGCTTGATGTTAGTGCTGAATCGGATGCTTCAAACTCAGTCAACGTTTCCGACCCACTTAAGGTAATCATGTAATACATTCTGATCTTATATAGTATATACATTCTGGTTAATATATATATATATATATATATATATATATATATAGTGTGACTTTCTTGCGAGAACCATTTTATCTGCGAGAACTGAGAGAACCACCAAAAACATACATGCACGCCTTCAATAATTGTATTTTTGCACATATGTTCTAAAAACAACATATATGTCTTTAAAAAAACATAGTTGTTCTAAAGAATTTGATAAAAAATTGGAAATACAACATTTTTCTTTGAAGGTGTGCATGTATGTTCTTATAAGGCGTGCAACGACAATATTGCGGCCTTGTGTAAGGTTTTTGTGAAAAAAGAGGATGAGTTCATGATGATATTGAAGAACATAGGTGGATACTTACGATTATTGATGATTTGCATGTATTTTTATTTTATTTTAAAACGCGTGCATGTATGTTTTTTGTGGTTCTCTCAGTTCTCGCAGATAAAATGGTTCTCGTAAGAAAGTCCCCCTATATATATATATATATATATATATATATATATATATATATATATATATACATTCTGTTAATATATGCATTCTGGTGTGTATATATATATACATTCTGATCTTATGTACATTCTGGTATATACATTCTGATCTTATATACATTCTGGTATAATTCTTATATATGTTGTTAATATAAACATACTGATCTTATATATGCTGTTAATATATACATTCTGATATAATACATTATAGTTTACTTATAGTATGTGACGACACAGTATATGTGGCTTTTCACTTTTCAGGTTTGAAGAATTGAAGTCGTGGACACGGGATTACAGGTGAAGAGTGAAGACATTAGAATTGTTTACTTTTGTTTCGTTATGTATTAGTTATAAGGATTTATTAAGGACTTTTTGTTTCGTTATGTATTAGTTAAAAATATTATTTGAAACTCTCGTTAAATTGTTTACTCGTTTTGTTTCGTTATGTATTTGTTATGTTTCATTTTGTTATTAAGGTCTCGTTTTGATATATGAGAACAAGTTCTTTAACAGGTCCCTTAACAGGTTTGCTTATGTTTTTTTGGTTTAAATTTAGTATTTTTGTTAACAGGTCCCTTATCAGGTTCCTTATCGTGTAACATGTTAATTTTCGTGTCGTGTTCGTGTTCAGTTCATTCGTGTTCGTGTCTTATCGTGTCGTGTCGGACACGATATGCTAGCTCTAGCCACCACACCAACAAGGCTCGTTTTTTTCGCCATAGAGAGTCTCATCGTCTACACGACGAGGCAATTGCTTGTACTTGTTGTCAGACTAAAACGTTACACAACGTTTTAAAATATATCCGTTTAATTTATTTATTATTATTATTTTTTTTAATAAACGTATTACACACTATAAATATTACACATTTTAATCAAATTATACACAACTTCTATTTCAAAACACTTACATATAAGCAAGAAACATGAGTAATTCATCTTATTCCGGTGAAAGTGATCTTGAAGAGATAACGGAGTTGGAGATGATTCTCCAAGAGTTTGAGTTCGAGCAATCGTTCCAACAACAATAAGCCAGACCTTCATGCCACCGTAGATACATCCCCCGTGAACGTGACATTGCTGAAAAACGTCTAATGGCTGACTATTTTGGTGACAACCCAAAACATATGGAAGAAAATTTTTGGCGTCGCTTTCGTATGAGCCGTAAACTATTTTTAGAAATAGTACAAGGTATTGAAACACATATTCAAACTCATCATCCTCCTCCTAAGCATTTTGATTTCTTTAGAGTCAGACTTAATGCTGCAGGTGTAATGAGTTTTAATGTGATTAAGAAATGTACATGTGCCCTACGTCAATTGGCTTACGGGATAGCAGCTGATACATTAGATGAGTATGTGGAAAACTAGAAGGGGGGGTTGAATAGTTTTACCGTTTTAAAATTCTTTTTGCTTTGAATACTTAACGTGATTTTAACTAATGCAAATAATAAACAATATATAAAATCCAAGTAAAGAAAGAAACAATCAAACCACAACACGGATGTTTATAGTGGTTCGGTCTACAATGACTCTCTTCCTTGCCCTACTTCACTCCTCGAGCCTCTAACTCGAGAGCTTTTCTTCACTAAGAAACAAGCTCCCTTCTCGGCGGAGAAAACCTTCACACACGTCGCTTACACTTTTTTCGGTACAAAGCTAAATACCGAGTTCTTTTACAGGGGCACAACCACTCCCGATACTCTATGTATTTTGAGGACTAAAATACTAACCGATCACAACAGAGGTATATGATTGTATGGTACAACAATGATGTGTAAAAAACAACAGATTCACACTATGACTAATCTAACTAGTCTTGCAATGCTTTGTTGAAGCTTGTGATGCTTTGATCTCTTTGCTACAAAAGAAAGATCACTAAGAATGAAATATGAAATATGAATGGGTTAGTAATGAATGAAAGAATGTATGATGTTGTTTATGCTTATGAGTGATGAGAAAACATGAATGTGTGGCTTGCTATTTATAGGCCAATTGCCATTGCAAACCACGGATGGGACGGATCCAAAAATAGGGATCCGTCCGTTATGCTGTTTGGTTCCGTGGGAGCCTGACAGTAAATCTCAAAATATCTTTCCTAAATCTAACCAAGATATTTCCATATCTAATCTTTGAGTGAAGATCAATCCAAGATATTCATACGATCTTCAAGATTTCCAAAAGATATCAAGGTGATGCATGCCATGATGTCATTGTACATTTTCTATTTTAAGAAATAAAATGTAAATGAATGTAACGTGTAAATGTAAATGTATGTAACATGTATATACTAGTGATCATATATGTAGCATGTAAACGATGTTATGAGTTTATGAAAAACTTGTGGCTATATATGTAAAAGACTTAACTATATTTATGTTTTGCTAATTATAAAATTTATAATTGTCATTAACAAAATATAGCAAAGACTGTAAAATATAAATAACGGTTTTTAGACGATATTTGTATTAACAATCTCCCCCTTTTTGTTGAGGACAAAACATAAAGTTTATTTTTAAGCAATGAAATAAATAGAGTGAAAGTCTTTTAAAAATATAGATTAAACTAGTTTTATGCAATTTTTAAAATCAATTTAGGCATTTTAAATTGTATAAAACATGTGATGTATGAGTTTAATATTATCTCCCCCTATTTGTTGAAACAAAAAGAAGAAATGCATAGCGGAAGGTAGTGCAAGGCCCTTGGTTATTACTCCTCCTAATTGGAGTGCCAAGTCTAACGATGCATGGATTTTGAGTGCTTGATTAGCTCCCCCTTGGACAATACTCCCCCTAGTTGGAGTGCCAAGTATATGATGCATGAATGAAGAAAGCTATAAAGACAAATGTTAGTTCTTGATTAGCTCCCCCTTGGTCAATACTCCCCATTGTTAGGGTGCCAAAGTATATGATGCAAGGATGAAAAATGTTACAAAACAAAGGTTAGTTGTAAATGGTTCAAACCAACCAAATATAATGCACAATAAGTTATCACAATCAACACATAAACATCAACAAAACATCTTTCATTGGAAAATTATTTGTGACAAGAGTCACAAATGGAGATGCTTACAAAGGAGATAAATGGAAAATAACTTAAAAAGAAAAAGAGTCTTAAAATTAAAATCCTAGAAAAGAAAAAAAAAATCCTAAGATAAAAGGCTCCTAGTTTGAGCATCTATTGAGGTGGGTGCGAAATAGCGTTGAGGCGCTCAAGGATATGGTTCAAGATGAACCTCATCTCATTTTGTAACTCGTGAACCAAAATGTTGGTTCGTTGAGTGAGATGGGCGGTTCGCTCACACATGGGGCAACCATGGCGAGGGAAGTTAGGTGGTAGGTTTGGTTCGTTTGTTGGTGGTGGTGGTGGTGGAGGTGGTGGAGCATGAGTTGATTGTTGGTTGGGGTTTGGTGGAGACATGATGGATGCAAGAAATGTGGATTGTAGATCCATTACTTCATTGAGGTGGGAATCCACCATGTTTGAAAAGGCATATAGGCGGTCAAGTTCCTCATTTATTTCATCTTGAGTTTGTGGTTGGTTAATCTACATTGACTCGTCAATGTCTTGGAGTGTGGAGGTTGGTGAGAAAGGTTGAGGTTGAGGTTGTTGTGGTGGAGCTTGATCACGGTAGAGAGGGCCATGAATGTCTCTATAGATAGGATAGAAGAGTAGTGGTTCTTTTTGTGAAGCTTCAACCTCAAAAGGCATTGGTGGTGGATTGGTGGATCTAGGTAGAAGGTCTTCCAAGGTTTCTAAGTAGGGGTGAGGAGAGGTTGGTGGTGTGGCAAACAACTCTATTGGTTGAAGTTTAGGTGATTGAGGAGGTGATGGTGATCTTGTTATCTAAGATGGTGCGGGAGGTGGTGTGGTGGCCACTGGTGTTTTGGTAGGTGGTGGAGTGGTGATGATGATATGTGGTGGTGGTGTTGGAGTTGACAAGGTGAGGAAGTTCTCATTACCAATTGGAGATGAGATGTTTGGTGGTGATGATTCTGAGGACGAGGAGTTGAGATTTACAAAACAACATGGTCTAACACTCATTCTGGCAGTTCTTCTGTGTGGTCTGGATGTTGATGAGGAGTTGTTTGACTTTGTCATTTTGAAGAGGAAGGTTGAGATATGCAGAAATGCTACTAGAAATGGTAGTGAAGATGTGAGAAATGATCATTCTAAAGGTTCCAATTTATGGACTCTAAGATTTATGGAAGAGTTTGTTTGGATTTGATGTTAAACCATACAAATATGGTGGTTTACAATGATTTGGAAGTGGAAGAGAAGCATATCAAATCATCAAAGTCAATCCAATGAGATTGAGTTGAGTGAGATGAAGAAGATATGTAGTTAATGCATAGTGGTGAGTGGGAAATCTAATGATGTGATTGATCCACGGATGGCAAGGAACCATTTTGAGGGATCCTTGCTTGTTGGAGAAAGGTAACTTGATTGAATTTTTTAAAATTTCAAGTTTTGGTGGGAAATGTTTTTCCTATTGTTCTAAGTGATGTAAGATGATCCTAATATAAGGTATTATCAGTAAAAGTATCCTAATGACAAGAGTGAGTGAACTAGAGTGCGGGATGAATCGAAAATTTAAAAATGTAGCTGTTATACGGCGGAACCAAACGACTACACAGGCGGAACCCAAAATTTGGTTCCGCCTGATTCGTCAGGCAGTTTTTGGCAGCACCAAAAACTTGGACGGACGGAACCAATATTTTGGTTCCGCCATATCCGCCGATCAAAAAAAGTAAACAGAGGGCATTTTTGAAAGCCCAAAACCTGTTCAATTCCCGTAAATTTTCCTAAAACATGTGTAATCAGTAAAAGTATCCTAATGACAAGAGTGAGTGAACTTGAGTGCGGGATTAATCGAAAATTTAAAAATGTAGCTGTTATACGGCGGAACCAAACGACTACACAGGCGGAACCCAAAATTTGGTTCCGCCTGATTCGTCAGGCAGTTTTTGGCAGCACCAAAAACTTGGACGGACGGAACCAATATTTTGGTTTCGCCATATCCGCCGATCAAAAAAAGTAAACAGAGGGCATTTTTGAAAGCCCAAAACCTGTTCAAATCCCGTAAATTTTCCTAAAACATGTGTAATTAATTAGTTGTGATTGAACAATAACAAAAAAACAGGTATTAACACATGTAAGCATATCGATCAAACCGGGGCTAATGAACTTACTAATAATAGAAGTTATGCCAAATAGTGGCTTAAGAGTAGAAAATTGATAACATCAAAATGTTATCGCCCTGCATGACAACATTAATTCACATAGTTGTTCAATGACAAGTTAATATCCTACAATCATAAAAATACATCACATCATTGTTAAAATTAATTATACCAAACAATCATAAACCTCTCATTGCCTATCAAGTTTCATGTTGATCTTTGTTAGGAATCGACCGATGCACTTGAACATCCCTCTCGTTTGCTTGAACTCTTCCATTTGTTGCTCAATAGGTGGAAGTTGTTGCATATATTCTAGAGGTATAAGCCTAGAATTTGGGAGTCCATCATCCTCGCTCATAGATGAAGATGATGAGGAGGTAGGTGGATGAGGACATTTTCCTGTTGTGTTGGCTACTCTCTTATCACTCAAGGGTACAAATGTATGAGGAATGAGGGAGTAGTCGGGGCAAAAACCTCTAGGATTTGGAGGGATAAGTGCAAAGGCTCTAAAAAGAAGGATGAGAAGCATCCAGTATGGAAGAGCGGTGGTTCCTAACATTGGTATGTCGGCCATCCTTTTTGGCCACATAGTAGGCAAGGTTGAAAGGTTGATGAGTTGACACGCAATAAAGCATGTAGCATAGGCAAGCATTGATGTGGTCTCTATTCCCTATGGTGCATAAGACATTTGCTCTAAGAATTTCTTCCCACTTCTTAAATTATGGCCTAAGTTCATTTAGCTCCATTCCAAACGGGTCACGATTGACTTCATTACCTTGTCGGGTGGTTCTAGTGTTGGAAGTTCTAGGAAGAAAGAGATGGTCTCGGATTATCTCTTTTAGGGTCAAAGGAGTGTCGTATGGAGGCATACGATCAACAATAGAATCTAAGATTGACAAAGACCATTTGTCTGAATAAAGGCAAGTACCTTCACCCGGAATACCAAGGACTTCCGCAAATTGGTTTAAGGGTATGTTGAAGTCGGTTTGATTAACTTTGAATTGAATGGAGATGTGACCATAATCATTTGAGCTAAGGACAACACTAGCATAAAACTCTAGTATAATTCTGGGACATATTGGTTCATCAATGTCTAAAAGACAATCAAAGTTAATGGTAGCTAGTTGTTGGCGAATGTTGGTTCCTTCTAGAAAGGAAGGGTCTACAGTTTTACCTTCGTGAACATATCTTTTTTTCTAAGGCCTTAAAGATTTTTACTTGTGTCGGTGTAAGTCCCTTAGTCTTATGGTGTTTTGAAAGGTAGTTTAGGGTGTCCTTGTGATCATAGAATGTAGGATATTCATAACACTTAAACACACATAAGAAGTGATCTTGGCAGATTGTTTTAGTGAGAGAAGGAGAGAATGAGGTTGGGAACTTTAGAGAGAGAAAGTGAAGTAATATTAGATTTAGAATAATGAGGAGTTCCAACCCTCTCCCTAGGTAAAGAGGGGTATTTATACTTACTAACATATGTGCCCCGAGTGGGCTGTAGAGTAAGCTGACAGTGGGTAAAGACCCGACCCACTCCACAAATACTAATGGTAACTAAGCTAATAATAATAATACTAATAGTTCTACAAGCTAGTTAATGCTAACAAATACTCGGGGTGACCGAGTCTTCACATGAATATTTATATTCCTAACAATCTCCCCTTAAGGGAGGTCACCCCGGAAATAATATTTTGACTTCTAGCATTCTATCATGTGTGTTTGTCTTCTTAGCTCGTAGTTCTTGATTCTTCAAAGTCATTGATCTTTGTGCATTCAGCAGTGAACTTTTGATGACTGATCTTTTGTCTTGGATGATCTTTGAGGATTCTTTGAGGATATCATCCAACATATGTCTTCTAGTCATCTTGTTGCAGTAACATCTTCGTGTGAAGTTGTAATCTTCGAGCATTCTTTGAGATCATCAGTAACTGTAAATCTCTAAGCTCATCCGTTGTAATATTGCCTCCATGTGATTTGTTGTGACCGTTGGACTTGCATGCTCACACTTTTCTGGATCATGATAACTATCATCAGAGTTACGGAAGCTGTGTTATAGGTCTTTCATCTATCATGATTTCTTTGATAATGATTTGTAAGTGTGAGCATGGAGTGTGGATTGACACGTCTCTATTGGAATCAGGAACCACCATCGCCATCTTTATATGAATCTGAAATAAAACAGTTAGCAATAAAGTTGGAGAACGAATATGGATTTGTCATTCGTTCGATGTGGTTGGAGTAACCTTCGGTTCTGTGAAGACTGACCTGTGATCAGGTAGAATCCCCTTTAAAGAAGATTCTCCTTGACAGGAATTTCCAGCTTGTAGTAATGAGTCTTCCAACAAATTAATGTCAGAATCATCATACTAAGCATGTTCTCATACCGGAACGTCTCAAAGCAGACAGCACGGTAGAGTGAATCAGTGAATTAAATACCCACTGATTGACAAGAAATTGATTAAAAAAAATCACTCGCGTGTCACTGGATAAACATTTTATGCAACACGACGAGGGTTTTATAAATTGAATCACAATTTTGTTATAAACACTTTTGTCTGAAAATCTTCACAATCAATGTGCTCGAAACATAGTTTGGTGAGCACATTGAAAGGTTTTCCAAAAGCATCCGTCAATCCATTTCCTGGAACAAGTTTTATTCAAATGCGAATCGCCCCATCGTTTCTTTCTAGTTGTCACAAGTTTGATCCATAAAGGATCTCACATGTCACCTACCAAGAGCTTGTTTGATGTTGGCTCTAGAAGGATTTCCATCTTCATTGTGAATACTTTCGTATCACTCGGATGTTCTGGCAGTACCACAAGGATAATGCGTAGGACTCTTTAACATATATTTTCTTACTTTTCACAGTGTATGAAACAACAAGCATATTGGAAGTGTGTCCTAATGAGATTTATGGATGATCTCTTGGCTCTAGACTCAATAGTGCATTTTGATTTAGTGATCGGAGGCTGGAGAGGACTGCCACCTTTTCAATATCGTCTAACTCGGAGTGAGAGAGACGATAGACATGTATTGATCTCCGTGACAAATGAAACAAGAGTCCTTTGAGGGACCTTGAGTGGCTAGGGAGGGTTGTGCAGCGTATCACTGGGTCCATGATACTTGTCTTCAATGTCAACAATCAACTTAGTGATTCTGACAGCATATGTATTGACCCGGTTTCTGCCTAAAGTGTAAGGAGGGATTCTTTCTTTTCACCCTTTATCTTTACATTTCTTTTTCATTCTTCAACCCCTTCAGCGCTTACCGAGACTTCATCACTAGAACATTGTTGGGTTTGTTCCAGTACTAGCTCCATCTCAGTCGGCACTCTTCCCTTATTCACTTTTCACCTTTTTAATCATTCCTAAGGACTTCTATTCTAACTAGAGGATTGTCCCTGGGAAGATCCCTCCGGTTCTGGCTGGATCATGGGAATTATACCTAACCTCACCATCCTTATAACTCTAGTACATTAAGTAACATGGTCGGTCTTTGGTATTCTTCCACAATTGCCATCACAAATCATTCGCTCCCCCTTAATATGTGCATTGATATACGAAAGAGTTTAGCACATATGAGAGAGCCTACACTTGAGTTCAAAAGATCACATTTTTATCAGATTTTCATATTTAAATCACATTCTCTCCCCCGATCAAAAATTTCAAACATTTTGAGATTTGGGATCCCAATTGATTTAAATATGTTTAGAAAATTTTGGGAGAAAATGTGGTCAGATTCAATATGTGCTGATAATGGAACATGCAAATGCTCCCCCTCAATTTATGAGGGAGATTCACTACTTATTATGTACAAAGATAATCGTTATGACACAAATGATGATGACCTTTTCGCTTCCCTGAGGGAGTCAGTAGTCATGATCAATTAACATCCCGCCTACTCAGACCACAATATTGTCCGCTTTGCCCGCAGGCTCACGGCTTTGCTTTTGTGACCTCATTTCAAGACTTCCCGGCAGGTCACCCAAGCCAGTACTACTCTCACATGAGCACGCTTAACTGCCAGTTCCTAAGAACCCCACTCGCAGTAGACCACAAAACGCGTTGTTTCATTGTAAGGCGAATGTTATCTTATGAACCCAGCATCTCTCCAGGCCACAGCCGATGTGGGATTTGCCTAGGGTGTTACAATCACCCCCCCTTAGGGACTCATCGTCCTCGATGAGGTTTGCCCCACCATCCTGAACGGCTCAAGAGTGGCTCTGATACCACTTGTAACATCCCGCCTACTCAGACCACAATATTGTCCGCTTTGCCCGCAGGCTCACGGCTTTGCTTTTGTGACCTCATTTCAAGACTTCCCGGCAGGTCACCCAAGCCAGTACTACTCTCACATGAGCACGCTTAACTGCCAGTTCCTAAGAACCCCACTCGCAGTAGACCACAAAACGCGTTGTTTCATTGTAAGGCGAATGTTATCTTATGAACCCAGCATCTCTCCAGGCCACAGCCGATGTGGGATTTGCCTAGGGTGTTACAAGTCAGCATCAATTATCTATCCACCAACAAATCTTCCCAAGTATTGTAGATCCCCACTCGGCGAGACCAGAATTAGTAATGCTTTGTTGAAGTGAAGGTGGTGGTGGTGATGACAGTGTTGTTGTTGTTGTTGCTGATGTTGTTGTTGTGGTGAATTCAGAGCCAGTCAATAGAGTTTGAACATCTGATCAAATGGTTAGAGCGGGAACAAGCACATTCATATCGGCCATGGAATCTGCATAAGAATATCAACACAGATATACATACATACAGATTCACTCTTCATTAACAGCTACCACATAGCAGCTTGCCGACTCATAATACCATATTCATCTCATAATCAAACCATAGTCAGGAAATACATCAAACCGCTATCTAGCATGAAGAGCAATCAGCAATCATGAACATGGCCATTCACTCATATTTCAACATTCAACTCAGGATCTTAGGGACATGATTCTAGCACAATAGCTACATACCTAAGCATATTCTGAGTGCACAAGCAATACGTCAACAACAGTTAAACAACTATCGACAAACAAGAGTCAATCAGATCATACAAAACTCATTCAATCAGATCATACAAATGCCTGCCTATGGAGTATTCAAGAACATCAAACACAATGGGTTTTCTAACTCCTTTTAAATTATGGTTTTTAAAGTATTTAGGGGATTAAACGAGGATTCCAGAGTGACACAAATGAACCTTATAGTTACATAAAGCTAGGATACTATAAGCAAATTGCACATAATGCCCTAATCTTTCAAACAACAAACACATTTGGCCATTTGAGATAAAGTTTAGTAAGTTCCTCTTCAACAAATAACCCATTAACTACAAAACCTTTTCTAGCAATTATGAGACAACCAAGAAACCCGTTTGATGATATAAAATTTGAAATCACTCTCCCCTTCAATCAATGACCCGTATTTTAGTTAAAGTGTTGTATTCATTGATTGAGTGACAAATTTTATGAACAATCCAAGTCTGAAAGAATTTCAAACAACACGTTACCACCATGTGTCTCACAAATATTTTTCAGAAGAATCATAGAAGGAAAACTATTTTTATACAAAGAAGACTTCTCTTCTTAATAAGGAAATAATGCATTGAAGCGTACATTAAATCGAAGAAACATGGATATAAAGTAATCCACGCCCGGGTGAACATCACCCAGTAGAAGGAACAGCCATCTTTTTGGCAACGTGCCTTCCCCATTTTGAAACGCGGGTTGCTATATGAAGTAATAGCAAGCCATAATGACATGTTTTGATAAACCTTTTAAACTTCTGCTCGAGCTTCATTTAAATACCCGTGTCATTATTGAATGACATTTCTAGGTCCGTAAATGTTATCGATAAACAGAAGACATGCCTAGAACAACTATTTTTGGTATTTTCTATTTTTTTGATTTTTATGGTTTTTCTTGGTTTTATAATTTTCTATTTACATTTTGATGGTTCTATAATTTTCTATTTATAATTTGGTTTAAGATATGTACAAAATATATTACTCAGTTTAAGAAAATGTTGACATGAGTACCAAAATAAGGATATCGTTCTTGGACTTTGTAGAAGTCAGTAGTCAACATTACTTAAACTTTCACCACCAAAGCTTTCGAGGCTCCTGAAAAATCGTTTGAACTTGAGCCTTCTCAATGTGAAGCTTTGATAGCTTCCCCCCAAACCGACAATCTTCTTTTTGAGCAGTTTCAAAGCTCTCTTTCAAGCTTACATTAGGTAAGTGTACACCTGAATTCGTACCAAACCACATCAAATATTGCTGCTCCGTTTAAGAATAATCATCATGATTCTTCGTTCGGGGATCATCAAATAGATCAGCAACATATCATCTCACGCTTGAATAATTCTTCTCACATTTCTTCCCACTGAAGTCTGAAGTAATGCATACCAAAAGTATCCAGAGATCACTTCCCCCAAGTAGATGAAGTGATGCAATCAGTCTCATTGTATGAAGCTCAAAAACCCGAAGTACACACTCAATCCCATAATTGAAGTCGAAATCGTAACATCAAAATCAATTAAGACTCTTTTATCAACTAAGTCCCAAGTGTAGGCAATTTATCCCGTATGTAGTCGAAATGATACAGACTAACTAGAGGAATCATCATACCATTGTGTACCTCTTTTATCATTAGAAACTGCTTCTTACATCTCTTCCCCCACGTAGTTGGAATGATACACAATAAGGAACGAGTTAAAACACTGATTTTCTCTGCGGTTATGACATTTGTCTTCCTGGAATAACCTCAACTCAGAAGAGGTATAAAGTTCATCACGTGTACTCATTGTGCGTTCAGATACATGTCTCCTTCCCCCTTGCTGGTTTTGATACCTCAGAATCAGCAACACATTTTAGGCACATATACTTGAGATCTTGTGAGAAGACGAAAATTGGCTCAAATGTATCAAGTGAGAATCAACCGCTACCGAAATACTCTCTGACTATCTTTACCAACCCTTAAGTAGGTTATTTGAAGTGATGACTGATGGAGCAAACCCGATATACCAAACTTGAAACTGAAGAAGAATTCACCGTTCTCGTGACTTAAGCTTGCACTAATGTTGGAAGAACGGTGTAGAGAATTTATGCTCCAAGCAAATCTCTAAGTACTCAATACCCAACTAAAGTATGAGACATTAACACCTCTTGCAATTATCCACAACGTCATCGGCGTGTGACACTGAGTATTACAACATAACTCCTTTAAGTGATAGTTAACCAGGTCTTCAAACATTTACCCCGACTGCTGGTAACTAGATAAACTAAGTCTTCAACTTAAATCTTAAGCTCGAGCAAGTTATCATTGAAAGTCATGCATCCAACCAACCCCGACTTCAAGATAAAATAAGATCACGCTTTTGTGAAAGTCAACTTCAATCTCGAATAAGTGATACCTGATCAACTCCGTAGTCACAATTAGAGTCACATGCCCAACAAGTGAGTGAACATACAATAAAATGTACGTCGATCCACTGTTCACACTTCTCCCCCTCAAAAATTGCATATGAGGTTGCCATTTTTGATTGAACAAGTGCGTATGAGGTTGATCCACTGTTCACACTTCTCCCCCTCAAACATTGCATTTGAGGTTGCCATTTTTGATCGAGTGAATAAAAATACAATCTAATGAAAGTAGATCCACTTGATGACTGAACGAGCATGGAACAAGTATGAAGTTTGTTGATGAGAATAGTCAGAAATAAGAAGATTTCTCTTCTTCCGAAGATAAAGCGCACTTAAGCGTACGCCTTTCTTTTCTTTGAGGAACGGGGCCTGAAGTGTTGTCAGCAGACACCATAATGTTGACATTGAGGCCCGAGGCTTGAACTGTAGCGCTCAAACGTCATTGTCATTGAAGAATGAGGCCTGAACTGATGTGAACAGACGTCATTGTCGTTTCCCCTCACATGTTGTGAGCAGCCTGAGTCCAAATGTCAAAGGACGATTCGTACGACCTGCATTTGAAAACAGACAAAAGAAGAGAATTTGGAGTGTCGGATCCCCAATTTAAGTTGGGTTCCAGTTGGTTAGTGCAAACAATCTCTGGAGCTGCGGAAACCATAGGTGCCTTGATTTTAACAATAGGGGCAACACTGGTAGATGCAATGGACCTAGTTAAAGGGCATTGAGTATCTAAAGGGATAACTCTACCAGTTGGCTTCCATTCCATAACAGGTACTACTCTAGGCATGGTAATCCTCGTTAAAGGGGAAGCGGAATAGGCACAACATCAATTGCATACTTACTACAAGCAGAAACCTTTGGAACAACATAATCATTAGTGATAATTGGCAATTTCCCTTTCACCTGAGTCTTTAGATTCTCAATCTCATTTAGCAAAGAAGTTATCTTTTCATTGTGGTCGTTACGCGTGATCTTAATCGAATCATATAACTCTTTGTAATGCTGTTTGATTTTTGAATTTTCAGCTCGAAAACACTCATTTTCATATTGTAATTTATTGATGGTGTCTTGATAGTGAAAATTCTGAGAATCTGAAGACGATGGTTTATGGGTGCCAATCACATCACACTTATTTGATTTTAATTGGGCAATTTGGGACCTCAATTGTCGAATCGTGTTAGTGTGAGCTTAAATTTTTTCATCACGTTTGTTTAATTCAAAATATGCATCAAATTCAGGAGCATCCAAAGATGTCTTGGCATTTGAGATTTTACATCTTTCTTCTAAATGTTGATACTTTAATTGCAAGTTAAGATTATCAACTTCTAGTTTCGAAAAACGTCTAACCATGTTATCATGGTCATCATTTTGAATTTTCTCATGCAATTGTAAACTCTCCCCCTCAAGCTCAACAACACGATTCTAGGTAACATTCAATGCAATAGACAACTCATGAAATTGATAAGCAGTTAATGTAGAATCAGTAGCAGTATAAAATATATCCTGAGCAATACATCTAGCAATCAAATTCTCATTGGTGATGAGAATCTTATTTCTCTCAATCTCACGACTCTTAAGTTTTATCGCATTTTGGGCCACCTCATTTTCCATATCTTTAAACACTTCTTTCATCTCGGTTACTTCAGTTTTAAGGGTTTTTTGTGAAACGCCCCTTGACCACTTTGACCAAAAACTTTGAACTTTACACGCGGAAACGCTTTACATTACTTTACATTCTGTTACTCTTTTGACCATTTATAAAAATCCACATTCATAACCAAGATGAACATTCCAACTCATAAACAAGATGACCATTTCATAACCAATTGACCATTTCATAACCAAGATGACCCTTTTATAACTAAGATGACAATTTTATAACCAAGATGAGCATTAACTGTCCCACCTTAAGGTCTGGATTTCAAACCAAAAGGGGGATCCCAGACAGAACTATTTGATAACCAAGATGACTACCTTGATCCACACTTAGGTCCAGACTTTGGAACCTAAAGGGGGATCCTAGACTGGAATCTGGATCCACACTTAGGACCACAATTTAGAACCAAAAGGGGGGGGGGATCCAATACTGATGGATTATGCATAACACTCATTTTGACCCATTTCACTACATACCACCCATACGACTTCCGTTTTACACCGAATTTTCCATAAATCATTATACTAACATACTAAACATGTTCCAATAACACTTGACCCGTTTGCAACCCAAAATGGGTAAAAACACATACAATCCAAACGCCCCTTTAACTTTTACTAAAAAGACTTAAAACAAGCTTTGACTCATCGTTAGGCCCCCAAATCGTTATGGCCTCTCTAACATACAAATTGACACTCGACTTTACTTTACAAAACACTAAAAGACTCACGGGGGTACAACTTTGACTCAAGCTCGGTATTCTACCTAGCTCTCAAGGTATAATATCTTCCAAATCCACTTCCAAATCCTTATGCTACAACCCATGAACCTTCCTTCCGTCGCACATAAACCTACAAAACATTAATAACTAAAAGAGTAAGCTTACGCTTAGTAAGTAACCCGACATAAAACATATCTCATACACATATTTCCACATAAGCGTCATAATCACATAAAAGCCTCTAGGCTACGTCATACCACTCATATCATACACAACTTCATAACATAATTACATCCATTCATCACAACCATAATCAACAACATACCTTAACTAGTCCAAATCCAACAAGCTAACGTACCCTTAGTCAAGATCACTAGCCATCAATCCTTAGCTTACAATCATTCTAAATCCAACTCTTATACTCTTATACAACCACAATACATACATGATAAATACACATATAATACATGTTTTAGTGGGAGTTACTTACCTTAGTCCAAGCTAAACAACATCAAAGACATCATCATCACCATTATCATCCATCATCATCATCAATCTCCACAATTAACCATAATCATCAATCTTCTATAACATATCAAGCCCTAATAACATAATAGTTAATAACATACACAAGGTTAACATAACCTATCAAACAACCCATCTTCCTTTCTACATCATTAATTGATCATATCTTGATAAATTGATGATTTCCCACTTTATTCATAATCTATACTTCATTGGCATCAAGAACATAAATACTTACTTGTGATGATCATAACTAGGAAGGACTATAGGCCCTTGGTCTTCATCTCCTTCATCTTCTTTAAGTCACCATCTCACTTTTTCCCTCTTTTTTTCCTTCCTAATATCCGGACCTCAAACACCCTCTAGGATAAGGTGGAAGTGTCTAGAAATCCTTAGATATAATTAGTTAGGTAGCAAGTTTGGTCCTTTGGAAAGAATGGACCCTCAAGTCTCTTTCCCCCTATTCTAGCCACAACTAACTTATAACACAATTGGCATATGACAACTTAAGCCCTTGAAGTCCATTTCCTATCTATTTGAGGCACATAATACTTCCCATAACTTTATAACACATATTTTGACTGTCACTTGACTATCGGGTTTGACTTTCCACGTAACTTTGTTGACCAACCAGCCACATTAAACCTTAGCATATTCCATCTAGGGTGGGGCCTACTCAAAACCGGGATACGAGTCTAACAATTCTACCCCCCTTATTTAGATTTCATCCCCTAAATCTATCATTCATTACTAACCTACACTTAATCACATAACTCATCTCATTCCTAGCACCTTAATTCCTAGTTTATTTAGTGCAACGATCTAAGTGATCTTGCAACTCCATACATACTATAACATATCACATATCCTTAATCCCCATTACTTCCCGTTTACTTCTATACCATACGACTCTTACTTAGGTATTTACATAATACGAGACATACCCTCCATAACTAGTTATCATTCTAATCGGTTCTATTACCGTTACATCACATTTCCACTTGCTCATTCTATATTCTCTTTCTTGGACTACATGTTACTAGGGAGAACCGAACCATTTGACTTTACATAAATACACTTGGCTAATGCTTTCACTTTCTATCAACACTATTTAATCACTTCTTTCACGTCCCTACAATTTCCTCAATTATTCTACTCTTTTCTTTACGCCATATTCGTTTACCCTCTAAGGCTCATAGAAATATTACACGAATTAGCTTTATAGCATCATACTTTAACATTTGTCGTCACATTACACATGACATTTATCATCAACTATTTCCATTACTCACATTTTGCACCACGGCACAATTTTGTACTATAGCAATTTTTTAGCATTATTATAATTTCTTAATTTTTTCAACTTAAACTTAACACTCAAAATATAGGTTCTCATAAGTCTCACTAAAAGACATATTCTACGTTTTAACCCTCCTATCTTAGTTCTTATAACTTCTAACTAACTCTAGACTTCCGCTTTCTACTCCTCTAACCCTACTCGTGCCGTGTCGGTAACACATAAGCCCACTCATTTATACTTCCTCATTTACATGGAGAGGGGTCCCAATCAATGTAAATCAAAAAATATAAACTCATGGTTATGTACTCCCGACATAACACTACTACTCCTATTTTCCCAATTTAATTTTTATTCTTTCCTCCTGTTTATACTTCATATTTCCTTTTTAGACTTGGATCCATATCATTAACACATTCATTACGGGGATATTTTTATTGCCAAGGATGTAGGCAACCCCATTTGCCGATGAAGGCAATACGTTTTATCCCGAAGGATCTTTAACATATCCCGAAGGATTCCTTAACATTCATTGACTTGGTCATCCCGAAGGATACTACTTTTAACGTTCACCCCGAAGGATCATTATCATCCATCCCGAAGGATCTTTATGATTCATACTTTATCACTTTCACATTATATTATTGGATCCAAGCTATTAACGTTTTAACATACACACATTATCTCATCCATTTTATTTAGTAAATGCAAGCTCATAGAGCATATGAATCTACTTGTTATAATTATACATTTTCTATGTGTTTATTGTCCTACATTCTTAATCCACTTTAATCTTTCTCACATCCTCACCTTACCCTTTAGCCTATCCTCCTTTTTTTCATGTTTAAACCTTACATAGGTTTAACTACATTCGTTAGCATCATTCCTTCTTCCTACACATTTTGGTCATTCACGCATTCTCATCATGTTTTACTTACCAACACTTTCGTTTTAATGATCACCGCTAATGGGGCACATTAGCCATGATAATAATAGTTTCAGGTCGTTACCTTAACTTTATACCTACTCATATCATTCTCACTTACGTTCTTAACTCATCGCATTCTTATTCTCACACCTTATCTCATTTGTTAAATTATTTATGTATTTAAGCGATATTATTTCATCTCGCTTTTTACATAGATCATTAACTATAACACATTAGCGTCACCTTTTCTTCGCACACTTTCTATTACATAATCTCGTTACGTTTTCCACACAATATTTGATTATACTTTGGTTTTCGTACATAACTCGTCCCATTCAATCGTTAGCGTTTAAACCACCCCATTTATCTCGTCATTATCTTATTAACGCATCCTATTAAACATCAAGGTACTCATTTAATCTCGCTTTCATTATAATCTACCATAACGTCATTGTCATTATTATACATTCGTGTATGCATTCACTCTTTCTACCTAACCATCTCATCCTCATTTACATTATTAACTTTTTGTAATTACTTTTAGTATTCGAACTTTTTCGTTTAGTTTTCATCCTTATATACCAACACCCTTTTATCATAACCTCACGTTTAAACTTAACCTCAAGTACTTTTCTTACCGTTAGCCCGTCTCTATACCACTTTAACATTAGTCTTTAGTCACTAAATATAAAGAGACTATATGTTGGTCACATTTTATGCCATCATTTCCTATCCTCGTTCTTTATCCTCCAAGTCATTAAACACTTAATCATTAATTCGCTAGTTTCATCCTGTTTTATTTTTTTTCCACACTCTACCTTGGTACGCTTAATATCATTACGATTTACACTTAAAGCATCATTACTTAATTCATTTGTTAGCCCATCTCTGATACCACTTATCATTCCTACTCATATTCCATTACCATAACTCTATCCCACCTTTACTAATCACAAAACAATCAACGACACCGACCGAGATGCACGGCTAACTAATCACTTAAACACTACAAGTCCCCCATGGACTTACATCACATACACATAAAACACATTCATCACTTATCATCATTTAGCTTATGTAACATAAAACATAATCCACTTCATACCTAACAACTACTTCCCGCATCACTAGCACTTACATTAAACGTTTCTACGAGTGGTTTAAGACTAGGCAATCCTAAAGAAAACCTAATTCACTTAAACCGAAGCTTTGATACCAAGTTGTAACGCCCCTTGACCACTTTGACCAAAAACTTTGAACTTTACATGCGAAAACGCTTGACTTTACATTACATTCCGTTACTATTTTGACCATTTATAAAAATCCACATTCATAACCAAGATGAACATTCCGACTCATAAACAAGATGACCATTTCATAACCAATGACCATTTCATAACCAAGATGACCCTTTTATAACCAAGATGACCATTTTATAACCAAGGTGAGCATTAACTGTCCCACTTTAAGGTCTGGATTTCAAACCAAAAGGGGGATCCCAGACAGAACTATTTCATAACCAAGATGATTACCTTGATCCACACTTAGGTCCAGACTTTGGAACCTAAAGGGGGATCCCAGACTGGAATCTGGATCCACACTTAGGACCACAATTTTGAACCAAAAGGGGGATCCAATACTGATGGATTATGCATAACACTCATTTTGACCCATTTCACTACATACCACCCATACGACTTCCGTTTTACACCAAACTTTCCATAAATCATTATACTAACATACTAAACATGTTCCAATAACACTTGACCCGTTTGCAACCCAAAATGGGTAAAAACACATACAATCTAAACGCCCCTTTAACTTTTACTAAAAACACTTAAAACAAGCTTTGACTCATCGTTAGGCCCCCAAATCGTTATGACCTCTCTAACATACAAATTGACACTCGACTTTACTTTACAAAACACTAAAAGACTCACGGGGGTACAACTTTGACTCGAGCTCGGTATTCTACCTAGCTCTTAAGGTATAATATCTTCCAAATCCACTTCCAAATCCTTATGCTACAACCCATGAACCTTCCTTCCGTCGCACATAAACCTACAAAACATTAACAACTAAAAGAGTAAGCTTATGCTTAGTAAGTAACCCGACATAAAACATATCTCATACACATATTTCCACATAAGCATCATAATCACATAAAAGCCTCTAGGTTACGTCAGACTACTCATATCATACACAACTTCATAACATAATTACATCCATTCATCACAACCATAATCAACAACATACCTTAACTAGTCCAAATCCAACAAGCTAACGTACCCTTAGTCAAGATCACTAGCCATCCATCCTTAGCTTACAATCATTCTAAATCCAACTCTTATACTCTTATACAACCACAATACATACATGATAAATACACATATAATACATGTTTTAGTGGGAGTTACTTACCTTAGTCCAAGCTAAACAACATCAAAGACATCATCATCACCATTATCATCCATCATCATCATCAATCTCCACAATTAACCATAATCATCAATCTTCTACAACATATCAAGCCCTAATAACATAATAGTTAATAACATACACAAGGTTAACATAACCTATCAAACAACCCATCTTCCTTTCTACATCATTAATTGATCATATCTTGATAAATTGATGATTTCCCACTTTATTCATAATCTATACTTCATTGGCATCAAGAACATAAATACTTACTTGTGATGATCATAACTAGGAAGGACTATAGGCACTTGGTCTTCATCTCCTTCATCTTCTTTAAGTCACCATCTCACTTTTTCCCTCTTTTTTTCCTTCCTAATATCCGGACCTCAAACACCTTCTAGGATAAGGTGGAAGTGTCTAGAAATCCTTAGATATAATTAGTTAGGTAGCAAGTTTGGTCCTTTGGCAAGAATGGCCCCTCAAGTCTCTTTCCCCTATTTTAGCCACAACTAACTTATAACACAATTGGCATATGACAACTTAAGCCCTTGAAGTCCATTTCCTATCTATTTGAGGCACATAATACTTCCCATAACTTTATAACACATATTTTGACTATCACTTAACTATCGGGTTTCACTTTCCACTTAACTTTGTTGACCAACCAACCACATTAAACCTTAGCATATTCCATCTAGGGTGGGGCCTACTCAAAACCGGGATACGGGTCTAACATTTTTCATGCCCTCAAAATGTTCTTTGAGAAGTTTAAAAAATGGAATAACCTCAGTTAAGTGACACCTTTTTGTTTATTTAAAACCCCTTTCCCCTTCATTAATTCCCGTTGGCGTAATTCTCTTCTTACATGTTCTATCAAAATTAGCAAATAGTTGCCAGAGAACGTATATGCTAATTAGGGTTTTATATTCAGTGGGAAGATTCAAAGGAACTAAGTGCCTGGGTGTATTGGGGGGATACACCGTAGCTGTCGCAATTTTCCTAAGGGGTGGAGTTTTGGCTTTAAGTTCATCGGCCTTTCTCTTTTCAATGTCCAAAGAACAAAATATTTGTTCAGGCGTCAACTTAGTTTGAGGCGCAAAAATAGTCAAATGATTTTCCTCATAATAATCATGGGGTTTGACTATCATTCGTTTGGCTATACATTTGGGATCCTTCATTTTCTCAGTCATTCTTTCTCTATTTCTCACTTCTATCTCATTACTCTCTTCTAATGATGACACATCAGGAGGGGCATGATCAGGTTTAATCATCACATTTGCATCTTATAAGGCAGGTTGGGCTACTTTAGCACTCCAAAGAAGAGCTAATTTAGGTTCACCTATATTATTTTCACTATGCTTATCACACAACTTTTTGTGCTTTTGAATCATTTGAGCAGTTTGTTTGGTTTGGTCTTGTGTGTACAACTTGTTTTCAAGCTTATTCTTTAACGTTTTAAGTCTGGAGAAATCATTTAAGAGTTTTGTTTCTTTTTCTTTGAAATCTTGTTTTAGTGTATTTACACTCTCTTGGACTTCCTGTTTTTGTTTAACAGTCTGATCCAGTCGTTTTCGCAAAGAATTCAACTCCTTTTTCAATGTTTCTTCCCTTAAATTACGTTCAGTTATAAATGTACGCATTTGACTATCCATTTTCTACTCACGTTCAGTTAACTCAAATTTTGCACGTTGTTCATATATGGCCACCTGATCTTTATAGATATTAAGTCTAGTGGTCAAGGTGTCATCAGGAATAAACACAGTGTTTTCATGCAATTCACAAGTATTATCTACAACAGAAGATGCACCACTTGGTACAACAGACACTTCGTTGTGTTTCACATGCTGTTCATATGGGATACCATTGCTATTTCCCAGATTAGCAGCATCTGACTCAACAACGTTTGTCTGTTGTACTTTGTTAGGAATCTTTCGTTCATGCAACACGTTATCATTATGAATAGCAGAAGATACCCCACTAGGTTCAGCAAACGCTTCGTTGTTTTTCATGTGTTGCACGTTGTTCATTGCAGTATCTGACTCAAAAATGTTTGTCTGTGGCTGATGAAGCTCTTTCTCTTGAGAATTCAAGCACACAAAGTCTCTGTTGACACCAAAGTACTCAAACACGTTTATCTGTTGCACATTTTTGGGAATCGTTCGTTTGTCAATCACGTTGTACAATCTGAGTACCTCAGATATGGCAGAATCTGAAGTAGTAAACATGATGTAAACGTGCACGGGATTTTACAATTCTATGATTTAAACCGAGAAATAGAATCTTTCGCGGAATTTTACAAAATCAAGAAGAAACCGTGATTTGATTACTTGAATGTGTTATGATGAAAGTATGGTAGACTTGGTGATCTGTTGTATAGTTGTGATTTGGTTTGGTTGATGCAAGTTGTTACGGTGAAATTATGGTCTGAAAACTTAAAACCTCAATAACTTCATTTTGGAGCAATTTCAGGCTTCGAAAGTTGGGTTGAATGAATAAGTTTCTTCAACGTGTCCTTCTCCTCGGTCTCACGGTCGTTTTGACAGGTAATTCGCTGAAAACGGAGTTACGGTTCAAAAGTTATAGCCGTTTGAAGTTTTGACGTAAAAAGTCAACTTTGGTCAAAACGCAGAAAGCTCAAAACGCAACTTGGTTAAACCGCAGAAACCTCTAAACGCAGAGACCTCAAACCGCAGAAGATACAAACCACAGAATATCACAAACCGCAGAAGACTCTAACCGCAATACCACAAACCGCATAAAACTCAAACCACAGAGTACCACAAACCGCAGAAGACACAAACCGCAGAAATCCACAAACCGCAGAAACCAAAACGCAGAAATGTCAAACCGCAAACTTGGTCAAACCGTAGGACTGGTCGAACCACAGAAAAGCTAAGCCGCAGAAGGTTAAACCGTAATAAGTCAAACCGCAATACCTCAAACCGCAAGAAGTCAAACCGCAGGACAAAACGACAAACCGCAAAAGACAAGAAATGACAAACCGCAGCAGCTACAGGACAGGACGCCACTATCAGTCCTTTTTGTCGTGTTTCCCGTTATGGTTAACCTCCAAACCGCAGTGTGGGAAACTAGAATGGGGGTTGAATAGTTTACCGGTTTAAAATTCTTTTAAAAATCTTGTTTTAAAAGTTGGCTATTGGAAACTTTGATTCGAACTCTATGTGTAATCAATCAACACCAATATGAACTACACACTAAACTAACTAATATAAAATAATGAAAGTAAAGAGTAGAGTTGGAAAGGTCAAACCGAGACAAAGGATTTATAGTGGTTTGGCTACGAAGCTCTTCTTCGCCCTACTCCACTCCCCGAGTACCACACTCGAGAGTTTCAAGCACTATGTCAACAACCTCCCTTCAGGCGGAGAAAACCGTACACGTCGCTTATCCTATTACCGACACTAAGCTAAATGTCGAGTGCTAATCTTAGCTAGCACCAATCTACCAAGGTCCACGTGACCAAACACACAAGCCCAATGGCTTCAAGAGATCACCACGATCTCAACACGATCACAAAGATCAACTCTCACTTCACTCAACTTAATCTAACTACTCTAGATCCTTTGATCACTCACACACAAGCCCGATGGCTTTAAGAGATCTTCACTATCTCTTAAGATCACAATGATCTTCACTCACACTCTCACAAAAGAAAGATAATCTTGATGTATGCTAAGATACAACAAGGATGTAACAAGTGTTACAAAACCTAACAACTACAACTCTTGTATCTTCTTGAATACCTTGAGTTCTTCTCTTGCTAATGAAGAGGAATGATACACCTTGTATCAACTTGGACACTTGTGTTCTTCTCTTGATAATGAAGAGGAATGATAACACCTTGTATCAACTTGGATACTTGTGTTCTTCTCTTGCAAGTGAAGAGGAATGAAGAGGATCACTTGAAGGATGATTGGATCACTCTTGAACAAAAGAAAAACTAACCTAAATGATCTAAGAAAGAAAGTGTGAAGAGAGTATTAAACTCAGAAAGTTTTGTGTGTGTAAGGATGCCTAAAATCTGTGAAAGGGGTTGGTATTTGTAGGCAAAGAAAATCTGAACGTTACAGAAAAAATAGTACGAACGGCTCCACTAAACATGCCACGGCTCCACTAAATTTAGTGGAACCGTGGAGCCGTCCTAGACTAGGACGCTCCAAATTTTGTCTTTTCTGGTGAAAACTTATTTGGGGAAGGTTGGAGCTGATTTTGGGGGGAAAAATAGCTGTTGTGATTTTCAAATATATTTTTCCATTAAAACATTTCTTAATATTTCAAAAATAATTTGTCATGTGTTATTTTTGAAAAAATGTTTTGTCCCATTAAAATGTGAAGTCTCAAAACACAAAATCACTTCTTTGATCATTTGTCAAGTTGTAAATTTGTTCTAGAGTGATTTGTGTAGAAACGGGATCTTCCGATTAAAAACTTGTTTATGTTAATTTTAATGTAACGTGATTTCACATTTTGTCATCCTCAAAACGTGAAGTAATCGAAAGATATAAATAACGTTTTTTAGAACATTATTTGCATCAACAATCTCCCCATTTTTGATGATGACAAAATATAAACTCATTTTTAGTTAAAATTAGTTTTAACAAGTTTTTAATGAGTTTACTCCCATTTCTCCCCCTTTTTGTCGAATAAAAAAGGTGACTAAAGCTCCCCCTTGACGTACACTCCCCCTCATTTGGAGAATACCAAGGAATCGAGCAAGAATTCGTGCTACAAAACAAGGTTAGATGACATATATACAATATCTAACATGTAGCACCTAAGACAAATATCCAACCACAGAATGAATGACTAAGTAGCTAAGCATCCACATAAAATGAAAGCTTTCATTCATAAAAGTAAATGTCATACATAGGTATGACTTACATAAGAAGCATAAAAGAGACAATAGGAAACCTAAATCCCTAATGACTAAAGGCAAGCTTCATTTCCAAGAAAGTTCCTAGAGGTTTATTGGTGAGAAACTAAACAATGACATGTTTAGTTGTTAGGGTTAGGAGGTAGTGGAGATTGTGGCATCATTTGGGGTGGTGGTGGTGTTAAGATATGTTCTATAAAAGAGAACATGAAGTGAATCTCGTCTCTTAAGAAGAAGATGAGATTACGGTTATGAAGACAACATAGGAAATTAGCCCTATGTAAATCAAAGGGATGGGGTTGGATGGGTTGTGCCATGATAGGAGAAGGTGGTGGTGGTGAGTTTGTTGGTGATGGAGTTAGCATGGCATAGTCCAATGGAGTTATGGGGGATAGTGTGTACTCCATAGAAGATGTTGTGTTAAAGGATGATGAAGATGTTGTGTAGGAAGAGGATGTTTTAGAGGGTGCATTAGGTGGTGATGGTGAGTAAGGAGTGGCTTGGGAAGGTGGTGTCATAGCTTCATCATCTTTTGTGAGATCCACAAAGAGTGGTTTTGAGGGTGGTTTCACGGTTATCCTAGGTTTCTTGGAGATGTGAGAGGTGGAGCCTTGTGTGGAAGACATGGTGTTTGTGTGATGGGAGGTTGAAGGTGAAGTGCAAGATAAGCTTGCAAGGGTGAGGCCTTAAATAGGCAAGTTGGGTGAAATTTGAATTAAAGTTGATGGGAGTGTCCTATGGTGTAGTAAGGGAATCTTAGGGTGTGTGTGAGGTTGCAAAATTTGCAGGTTTGAGGTTAGGGTTGTAGGGATTCTAGGAGGAATAGTAAAAATCCGTCAAACAGAGACACAGTTCCTCTAAATGACCCACGGTACCGTTAAATTTAACGATACCGTCCCTATTTAGTGGTACCGTGACACTATTGTCACGAAAATTTCTGTTGAGGCTAGTTCTGGGCAGCTAGGGGGATGTTTTCTAGGGGAACTAGTTCCTGAAAATAATAGTGCCTCAACTCACTAAGTTTTTGTTTTCCTAATATGTTCCCTACAATGCTACATCTAGCACATAAAGATTATCAAGCAATTTTCCAAGATAATCATAAGCATGCAAGCATAAAGGACAAGATAAACTAACATCCAAATATCACATAAATCAGTCATGCATGGTGATAGATTTAGTACTAAGCATGCAAGATAATTAGAGTATTAATTCCTAATATAGTCTATTAAGAATAAGCCCTAGTAGGAGATATACATCTCTTCATAACTACTAATGACTTGAGCTTTCTCCCATTCTTGTTACATGCCCGTCTTGAACATTTATCTCATTCTCATGATTTGGATCATCAAAGGGTGCATAATGGGTAGAGGATTCAGAAATGAGAATGGTTGACACGTATGACTCGGTTATGGGTTTCATGACTGGTGTGTAAAGTGAGTATTGAGGACCATGAAGGTAAGGGTGTAGGTTCATGAAGTGGTGATAGAGGCGGGTTAGGAACATCCCATAGGGTATCAATTTATTCTTGTTACCCTTGAGATGTATAATTCGCTTAGCGAAGAAGAAAGCGAGATTGTATGGTTGTTGGGTAAGGAGACAGTAGATCATATGAGCACAACACGCTGGGAGTTGCTCACGATTTCCTGTTAGACTTAGAACATTTTCTCGCAGGATGACTGCCCAAGAAAGTAGTTCATGACGCACCTCTTCCAAACGAATTTTCGTTGGATTAGGATAAGAGGAGTACTTATGAGTACGGATGATTTTGGTTAGTTCGGTGGGAGAGGGTATGTAGGAACAATATGGACTATTCTCTTCATGATAGTTGAAGAGTGACTCAAGACACCAATCCTCAGTATAGGCACATTGCCCATGATTTGGGATTTGAAGGATTTGAGCAAATTGCTCAAGGGTTAGGACAAATTTAAAATTTTTGACCCAAAACCAAAGAGACAAGGATTGATCCTCGTTACGTACGAGTTCAACTTGTCGGAAGAATTCCAACATAAAGCGAGGACAAATGTGCTCGTTTATGTGGAGTAAGCAATCGAATCCTATAGCTCTAAAAGAAGTGTTGATGTCCCGATGATAAACAAGGGATGGATCAACGACACGGCCTTCATGAAACCGACGGGTTTCAAGATTGACATAGGCACGAATGTGGTTACCGGGAGTTGTGGGTTCTTGTGATATTTGGGGTGTGTAGGTGTCAGTTAGGAGATGATCAAAATCATATTCATGAGACATTTTTGTTTCCTATAAAAGTGTTTTTAGGAAAAATTAGTATTAAGAATAGTTGCATTATATGCACATGCCTAGTGTGTGCCTATATGCAAACTATGTGGAGGTGCGGCAATCTCGACTCAAAAGAAAATAATGAGATTACCCAAGCACTCCTAATTTTACTTTTGCTCAAGCAAATAAGTCGAAGACTGCATATTGATTATGTAGTTCGATCATGATTTGTGAGATCTTGTATGCATGAGAAAGTGTTTTTAGTTTGCATCAACAATGCATGAAAAGAACAATTTCATGGTCCTAGTTTCGTGAGATTTTGAAAATAATGGGATTGGGGTGTTTGGTAACCTCAATGTTTTGGTACCAAAGATTTTGAAATGTTTTGGTGTTGATGACTTCTAATTGAAAATTTCTTAGAAAAAAAAAAAGTTGAAAAACCCCAATTCAATTTTCATCAATGCATAAGCCCTAGACCCAAAATTAAAAAATTGGAGTAAGATGACTTACAATTTTTGTTGAAAAAGGGTGAGAATGATTGAGGATCTTGAAATTCAATGTCTTGAATATGATCTTGAAGGGGTGTAATTAAGTGTTGGGTGTGAGGTTAAGTTATGACAGCAGTTGCTGAGGTTATGAGGGTTTGGAATGAGTGGTGTGGAAAAGGGGAACTGAAATACGGAATGTTCCAGATGCACGGTTCCACGGTACCGTTAAATTTAATGGTGCCGTGCCACATTTAGTGGAGCCGTGTATCTGCAGGGATGGTTTTCTGTCCCATTTTGATGTTTGACGAATAAGTCTCGCTGTTTTAGAGAGACTCTATGACACGAGGAAGGAATTTATACCTAATAAATTCCTTTGACTAGGAAACCTAAACTAGACTTAACGAGACACACGAGATGACTTCAAGAGTCATGAGGTTTATGGAACATGTTCCATCATTCCTAGACCTAGACGAAGGTAGTTAAAGGATTATCGTTTGAGAGGTTTGGTAAGGATGTCTGCGATATTGTCCTGAGAAGGAACTTTCTCAATAGAAATATTTCCTTTCTGAACATTATCACGAAGAAAGTGGTGGCGAATTTCGATATGTTTAGTATGGGAGTGTTGAACGGGGTTCTTGCTCAATTCAATAGCACCTTTATTATCACACATAATGGGGACGTCATCTAAATGAATTTCATAGTCTATAAGGGCTTGTTTCATCCATAGTGCTTGTTGACATGCCTTTCCGGCGCTTACGTACTTGGCTTCGGTTGTGGAGATAGCAAGAGCCGTTTGTTTCTTGGAGAACCAAGAAGTTAAGCAACAACCCATGAAGGTACAAACGCCACTCGTACTCTTTTGATCCACATAATCTCCCGCATGATCAGAGTCGGCATAGACAACAGTTTCTACACCGGTCCCCTTGGGATAGAATAATCCCAAGTGTATAGTGCCTTTAATGTATCGGAAGATATGCTTAACCGCTTCAAGGTGAGAGGTTTTGGGATCCTCTTGGAAGCGAGCACAAAGGCAGACACTAAACATGATGTCGGGCCTACTTGCCGTGAGGTATAGTAAACTTTCTATCATACCTCTATACTTAGTGCTATCCACGGACTCACCTTCTTCATCTTTCGTGAGTTTTATTTCCGTGGACATGGGGGTTTTCATGGGCTTAGACTCTTCTAAACTAAACTTCTTAAGCATTTCTTTACTATACTTAGCTTGATTAAAGAAGATACCATCTTCCATTTGTTTGATTTGTAAACCAAGGAAGAAGTTCAATTCACCCATCATGCTCATCTCAAACTCGTCATGCATGATCTTAGAGAAATCATCGCATATCTCTGAACAAGTTGATCTGAATATAATGTCGTCGACATATATTTGAACAATGATGAGATGTGAATCTCTTTTCTTTGTGAAGAGTGTGTTATCAACCTTTCTCATGGTATATTCATGTTCAATCAAGAAAGCTTTCAGTCTATCATACCAAGCTTTAGGAGCTTGTTTAAGACCATAGAGTGCTTTCTTGAGCTTGTAAACATGATTCGGATATTCGAAATCAACGAATCCCGGAGGTTGTGCAACATACACCTCCTCGTTGATATAACCATTAAGGAACGCACTCTTCACGTCCATTTGGTATAGTTTAAAATCTAAGGCACAAGCATAGGCAAGGAGTATTCTAATTGATTCTAATCTAGCTACGGGTGCATAGGTTTCATCATAATCTATTCCCTCTTGTTGGTTATAGCCTTGTGCTACCAACCTTGCCTTATTCCTAACTACGACGCCATTTTCGTCGAGTTTATTCCTAAACACCCACTTAGTTCCTATGATTGTTTGATTCTTAGGAAGAGGTATTAAATCCCAAACTTGGTTTGCGGTGAATTGATTAAGTTCTTCTTGCATGGCAAGTATCCAACTTTCATCCTTAATCACTTCACCTACATTCTTAGGTTCTACGGTTGATATGAAACAAAAGAAATTACTTTTGTTTTGTGTTTGTGACCTAAGGGTTCTTTGGTTTAAATTACCTATGACATTTTCAATAGGATGGTTTTTGGATTCCTTAATGTTGACAATTTCGTCAACTTCAACTATTTCATCCTCAATGTCATCTTCTAAGATTTTCTTGCCATTGACCCTAATGGCTTCATCCTCATCTAAGTCATCATCCACCAAGGGTGATGTCTTAGTTTGTGGAGGACTTTCATCGAATGTCACGTTGAGTGATTCTTCGACTTTCATGGTCTCTCTATTCAGGACAACATAGGCTTTACTATTTTGGGAGTAACCTAGAAAGATTCCTTCGTAAGACTTTGGGTCAAACTTGGTGAGGTAATCTTTAGTGTTTAGTATGAAGCACTTGCTTCCAAACACTCTAAAGTAATCAAGAGTAGGTTTTCTACCTTTCATGATTTCATATGGGGTTTTTCCTATGATAGATCTAATTAGAATCCTATTAAGAATATAAGTTGAGGTGTCCACCGCATTACACCAAAACTTTTGCGGAATTGATTGTTCATTCAACATCGTTCTACTCATCTCTTGTAGAGTACGATTTTTCCGCTCTACTACCCCATTTGATTGTGGAGTGCGTGGAGCCGAGAAATTGTGAGTAATACCATTAGCATCACAATATACTCCAAATTGCACTTCATTATCAAATTCCCGACCATGATCCGTCCTAATAGCGACTATTGTACATCCTAGTTGGTTTTGGACTTTCCTACTAAAGATTTCAAATTCCTCAAAAGCTTGAGTCTTATTCTTAAGAAATCTAGTCCAAGTATATCGAGAATAGTCATCAACTATTACTAAGGTGTAGTAATTTCCTCCGTAGCTCCGTACGGCGGATGGACCAAATAAGTCCATGTGAAGGAGTTCTAGGCATCTAGAGGTCGAGACCAATTCTTAGCTTTGTGACTTGAATGAGCTTGTTTTCCAACTTTACAGGCGTCACAAAAGTGTTTGTCGAACTTAATCTTAGGTAGGTTTCTAACTAACTCCTTAGATACCAATGATTGTATTAAACGCATATTGGCGTGACCTAACCTCCTATGCCATAGAGTTGAATTATCATCTATGGTTGCTAAGCATATCCTATCCTGAGGCTTATTTCCTATTTTCATAACAAATAAGCCATTTTTCCTAACTCCTTTGCCTATGGTTTTACCATCCTTAATTATCTCACTACCCTCTTCAGAGAATATAACTCTACACTTATTATCTACCATTTGACTAATGCTAAGCAAATTAAATCCTAAGTTATCTACATGCTCAACATTTCTAATAGTGAGGGAGTTTTGAGTGATCGTACCTTTGCCTATAATGTTGCCCTTAAGTTTGCTACCGAAAGTGACATTACCTCCGTTGTATGCCTTGTATGATGAGAATAAACTTTGGTTACCCGTCATATGGTTAGTGCATCCACTATCCTTGACCCATTCGTTAGGCTCCAAGTCAATTCCCAAGCATATCTCATTTGAAGTATGAGCCATTAGACATGTTTCGTCCTTGGGCTTCTTTTCTTCATCATCACCGCTATCACTCCAGGAGCCTCCTATGAGAGCTCGTTGGTTATTGAATTTCGGTGGTTTGGGACACTCTCCTATGAGGTGATTAGGATCTCCGCACCTAAAGCACTTCCTATCACTTGTCCCTTTCTTTTCAACATGGTTCTTTTGTGATGTCTTCTTCTCATCACGAGGTTGCCTAACGAACGTACCTCTTCTCCTAAAGAACTTTTTAAAGTCCCTAACCGCTAATGCATGTTCTTCATCTTCACTATCGGAACTCGAGCATTCCTCATCACTAGACTCCTTCTTGGCTTTCAATGCTAGAGACCTAACTCTCTCGCTTTTGCCTTTGACTATGTCAGAGTCCTTCTTGATTATCATCTCGTGAACTTTCAAGTTTCCTATAAGTTCATCGAGTGACAAAGTCGCCAAGTCCTTTGACTCTTCTATGGCGGTGACCTTTGCTCTCCATTTAGGATGTAGAGCCCTAAGAAACTTCCTAACATAATTCTTGCTAGAGTAACCTTCATCAAGAGCTTTAAGACTAGTGATAATAGTATTAAATCTAGCAAAAGCATTATCTATTGACTCATCTTCCGAAATGGAAAATTGTTCATATTGTTGAACAAGAAGATCTATCTTGTTCTCTTTGACTTGGTTATTACCTTGGTGAGTAACTAACAAAGTTTTCCAAATGTCTTTTGCCGTATTACACATGAAAATTCTTTCAAATTCCTTTTTAGGCAAAGCATTATAAATCATCATTTTAGCCTCATTATTTTTGGCTAATTTCCTTTTAAGTTCATCACTTTGTTTATCATAAGAAACTATTTCATCCTTTTTAGTTTCCGGATTCATTTGAATAGGTTGAAAGTCACCCTCGGTAATAACATGTCAAAGATCAATGTCTTTTGATTTCACATACGTTTCGAATCTTGCTTTCCAATAAATAAAACAATCGGTTTCGAAAAGTGGTGGTCTTTGCATAGATTGCCCTTCTAGATATTTGTCGGAATCCATTGATCGATTCAAGTTTTAAAATACAATATACTTTAAAATCTTGACTGACGTGGCTTCTGATACCAATTGTGGGAAACTAGAAGGGGGGTTGAATAGTTTACCGGTTTAAAATTCTTTTAAAAATCTTGTTTTAAAAGTTGGCTATTGGAAACTTTGATTCGAACTCTATGTGTAATCAATCAACACCAATATGAACTACACACTAAACTAACTAATATAAAATAATGACGAGACAAAGGATTTATAGTGGTTCGGCTACGAAGCTCTTCTTCGCCCTACTCCACTCCCCGAGTACCACACTCGAGAGTTTCAAGCACTATGTCAACAACCTCCCTTCAGGCGGAGAAAACCGTACACGTCGCTTATCCTATTACCGACACTAAGCTAAATGTCGAGTGCTAATCTTAGCTAGCACCAATCTACCAAGGTCCACGTGACCAAACACACAAGCCCAATGGCTTCAAGAGATCACCACGATCACAAAGATCAACTCTCACTTCACTCAACTTAATCTAACTACTCTAGATCCTTTGATCACTCACACACAAGCCCGATGGCTTTAAGAGATCTTCACTATCTCTTAAGATCACAATGATCTTCACTCACACTCTCACAAAAGAAAGATAATCTTGATGTATGCTAAGATACAACAAGGATGTAACAAGTGTTACAAAACCTAACAACTACAACTCTTGTATCTTCTTGAATACCTTGAGTTCTTCTCTTGCTAATGAAGAGGAATGATAACACCTTGTATCAACTTGGACACTTGTGTTCTTCTCTTGATAATGAAGAGGAATGATAACACCTTGTATCAACTTAGATACTTGTGTTCTTCTCTTGCAAGTGAAGAGGAATGAAGAGGATCACTTGAAGGATGATTGGATCACTCTTGAACAAAAGAAAAACTAACCTAAATGATCTAAGAAAGAAAGTGTGAAGAGAGTATTCAACTCAGAAAGTTTTGTGTGTGTAAGGATGCCTAAAATCTGTGAAAAGGGTTGGTATTTATAGGCAAAGAAAATCTGAACGTTACAGAAAAAATAGTACGGACGGCTCCACTAAACATGCCACGGCTACACTAAATTTAGTGGAACCGTGGAGCCGTCCTAGACTAGGACGCTCCAAATTTTGTCTTTTCTGGTGAAAACTTATTTGGGGAAGGTTGGAGCTGATTTTGGGGGGGAAAATAGCTGTTGTGATTTTCAAACATATTTTTCCATTAAAACATTTCTTAGTATTTCAAAAATAATTTGTCATGTGTTATTTTTGAAAAAATGTTTTGTCCCATTAAAATATGAAGTCTCAAAACACAAATTCACTTCTTTGATCATTTGTCAAGTTGTAAATTTGTTCTAGAGTGATTTGCGTAGAAACGGGATCTTCCGATTAAAAACTTGTTTACGTTAATTTTAACGTAACGTGATTTCACATTTTGTCATCCTCAAAACGTGAAGTAATAGAAAGATATAAATAACGTTTTTTAGAACATTATTTGCATCAACACGTAGTCAGAATTTCTGGCCAAACCACAAAAAATAATTTCCTAAACAAACACAAACCGCAGCGAAGAATCTTTAACGAGGGACAAACCGCAGTGATGAATGTACGACCGAGACACAAACCGCAGTCAAGAAAAAAACTTTGAATCTTCCAAGAACCACACCAAATCAACTGTAGGATGCCAAGAAACTATGCTAAAGAACGATGTGAACACAAAAGTACCAAGTTTTAACGTTTTACACCACAAACAAAGATTAAACCAATGTTTTCCTTTCTTTTCTATTCGACCTACAAACCACAAAACAAAAGTGCCAAAATCACAATACCAATCCGTGAATATGCAATAACTAGAACCTAACCTGGCTCTGATACCAATTATAGCATATTCATAACACTTAAACACACATAAGAAGTAATCTTGGCCGATTGTTTTAGTGAGAGAAAGAGAGAATGAAGCTGGGAACTTTAGAGAGAGAAAGTGAAGTAATATTAGATTTAGAATAATGAGGAGTTCCAACCCTCTCCCTAGGTGGAGAGGGGTATTTATACTTACTAAGATATGTGCCCCGAGTGGGCTGCAGAGTGAGCTGACAGTGGGTAAAGACCCGACCCACTCCACAAATACTAATGGTAACTAAGCTAATAATAATAATACTAATAGTTCTATGAGCTAGTTAATGCTAACAGATACTCGGGGTGACCGAGTCTTCACATGAATATTTATATTCCTAACATAGAAGGTCGCGGCAGGCATGATTTATCCTAAATACAAAAATTACATAGTATAGTCAAAACTAACGAGAGTTTAGATGTAATGTTCTAGTGTGTGTGATGCGTGGTTTTGCGACCTTACAATAGGTTTTACCTCTCGAGGGATCTCAAGAGGCTTGCAATCCCCACCAGGCAGTGTACCTGACCGATGTAGTATAGTGTAGTGGCAAGTACCGGGGGATTGATCGTTCTCTAGGGGAATAGTGTCGTTAGGATTGAAAAACTACTCTAATAGGTCTAAGGGTGAGGGAAGATTCTTTTTGTATTTTTTTTTTATATTTTTATAAAAGCAAGTAAAATCTCGGGTTTGAAGGAGTGGGCGGAATTAGTTGCTAGTCAACTAACCCAAATAACTACAATTGCATATAAAATAAAATAACTGAAAATAAAAAGGTTGTGGAACTTATATGGAGAGAAATGTGTTTACTTAGATTTCCTTACTCCCTAACTATCTTTTACCGGTTGATTAGTGTGTATTAATTGCGTGGATGACGGGTGTATTCCTTAATACCAATCGTGGGGTGGCGTACGTACTTCCCCAACTCTACAAGCTCCTAGTTCACTCCTATGTCGAGCCGGCTAAGAAGCTCCTAACATGAGATCACTAGAATTCGCTCATGCATTAAATACAACCATAAAAACCTTAGTACGCATTGGTTCATGTTTCTTAAGACGTTCAAGCAAGTTACCGTATAGGAGGTTAGCCAGTTTTCTTAAGCCTAACATCGATAAACAATCATCCAATACAATTAATAACACACCAACAACCAATAATCAATAGTTAGGTTTCATTAGATCTAAGCAAACACAAGATAAATCTAGCCTAGCATGTTAAATAAAAGACAAGAACAAGATATAATCAAACAACACATAGACATATTGAATGATTAATGGATTACTTATCTTCAATTGAACATGGGAGATCCAAGGGTATAAAACCCTTAAAAGTAGTAGAAAAATCGTCTTAGGGTTTCTCCTCACAAAGTTGCACACTAATGACTAAAAATTATGAGAATATATATAGAAAATCAGATCTGACGGCGTCACGTTATAGAGCTGACACCGTCACCTCGCCGCGGTTAGGGTTTCTTGATGGCCTTCTTGACGCCGTCCCCTTTTAATCATCCAAAATCCTCTCTGGCGCGTCAAGGGTTGACGGCGTCACAATGGTGCTTGACGCCGTCACAGGTACTTTTCCAGCCGATTTTGAGACTTTGTCGTTTTCTTCACTTTTATGCTCCAAAAACGTCCAAAATGCTTCATTTTTCAGATTTCTTCTCCAAAGTACCTAAAATGAAAAAAGGAACGATTTAGGGCAATATTTGATCAAATAAATATGATTTAGGGCTTAAATGACCCCCTAAAAGCGGTACACTTTTCGCTTCATCAGTGTGCCTATATGGGGACAATGTGGAGGTGCGGTTATCTCGACTCCTTTTAATGCATGAAAATTTCATTTAGCAAATTTTATAACAAAATGAGAGATAACGCAAACGCTCCTAATTCATTGTAGCTTCGATTGAATGTACCCGAAAATACATATTAGTTATGTATTTCCTTTAGCATTCAAAATGATGTTTTAAACATAACGTTTTTATTTGTATGAACAATGTGAAAAATCATTTTTCCTAATAGTGAGAAGCTTTTTACAAAAAAATTCACATGAGGTTTTTTGTGAATTATGATAATATCCTACAAGATGCAATTCCTAACTGTGCAAAACATGATTTGTTATGCAATTTAGTGAATATGCTTCATGATTAATCAAAAAGATGCATAATCCCCGAGTTTTTGTTTTGTGCAAGAAATAGAAATCCTAGACTCAGATCAGGAGTGTAAATATAGTTGGGATACTTACAGTGTGAATTAGAGCACAAATTTGTTGAAGGAGATGACCTAAGTTCTGAGAATGGTGTGCTATGGGGCAAGTTTGAGTTTCTTGTGTGTTTGGGAATGAGAAAAGGAATGTTTATTTAATATATTTAAAAATCAACCCAGGAACCCACGGATGGGGCGGAACCAAATATTTGGTTCCGTCCTTTTAGTCGAAGACTTCCGCGGGACTGTTTTGGTTTTTGGTTATTTTTGTCGTGTTTGGTTAATCTAAGGTTTGAGCTAAAGTTTTAACTACATATTTCGTTCCATTAATCCTAAACCAAGTCTATGAAGGTTAAATGGTTCTCTCTTAAGAGGTTTTGTTAGGATATCGACAATGTTGTCTTCTGAGGATACTTTCTCGATTGAGATGTTTCCTTTTTGAACATTGTCGCGTAGAAAGTGATGACGAATTTCTATGTGTTTAGTTCGAGCATGTTGAACTGAATTCTTGCTAAGATCGATAACTCCTTTGTTGTTGCAGAGAATAGGGACGTCGTTAATTTGAATCCCATAGTCAATGAGAGCTTGTTTCATTGAAAGTGCTTGTTGATATGCTTTTCCTGCAGACACGTAGTCGGATTCGGTTGTTGAGATTGCTAGAGCCGTTTGTTTCTTTGAGAACCATGAGGTAAGACAATGTCCAACAAAAGTAAAAATACCACTTGTACTCTTTCTATCGACATAGTCACTGGCATGGTCTGAGTCGGCATACACTATGGTTTCAATTCCCGTTCCTTTGGGATACCATAATCCTAAGTGTGTAGTACCTTTAATATATCTAAATATTCATTTTACTGCTTCAAGATGGGATGTTTTAGGATCTTCTTGAAAGCGAGCGCATAGACAAACACTAAACATAATGTCGGGTCTACTAGCCGTGAGATAGAGTAGACTACCAATCATTCCTCTATATTTAGTGCTATCTACGGATTCACCTTTTTCATCCTTTGTGAGTTTAGTTTCCGAGGACATAGGTGTTTTCATAGGTTTGGAATCTTCAAGACCAAATTTCTTAAGCATATCTTTGATGTACTTAGATTGGTTGAAGAATATCCATTCTTCTAATTGTTTTATTTGGAGTCGTAAAAAAAAGTTTAGTTCTCCCATCATACTCATTTCAAACTCGTCATGCATGATTTTTGAGAAATCGTCGCATAACTCTTGACAAGTTGATCCGAATATGATGTCATCCACATATATTTGAACTATGATAATATGTGATCCCTTTTTCTTAGTGAAAAGAGTGTTGTCTAATAGTCCCATAGTATACTTATGTTCAACTAGGAAAGTCTTAAGTCGATCATACCATGCTTTTGGTGCTTGCTTAAGTCCGTATAAAGCTTTTTTAAGTTTGTAGACATGATTTGGTTTTTCAAAGTCGGCAAAGCCGGGAGGTTGTGCGACATACACTTCCTCATTAATAAAATCATTAAGAAATGCACTTTTGACATTCATTTGAAAAAGTTTAAAGTCATGTGTACATGCATATGCAAGTAATATTCTAATTGACTCGAGTCTATGTAACCACCGGTAAAATTCCACTTGTATTAATATTCTAACGAAAGAATACTTATCCATTTTCTACGTCAATTTTTTTCTGATTAAACGTTATCAGTTTATCTTATCACAACAACAAACTAATATGACGTAACCCACATTCTCAATAAACATGCTCACATGACACCAACATGCTTTATATGTCAAGTATAAAAGTTTCCAACTCTTATTTACCACTTTACGTTATTTCGTTAACATACAATTATTAAACGTTCAAAACTAAACGTTAGCCATTTATTAGAATTTTCACGAAACCCTAACTTATTATAACCATGATTTTATGTAATTAAATCATAAACACTAAAGTACAACACTCCAAATGCTAATGTACAACCCTCTAATGCACCATTTCAAACTTTGTTTTATTTTGCAAACTCTAAAGTACAAGATCTAAAGCTCATTGTACAAGTATATAATGCATAAACTCAAAATATATTTATTTCATCTCGCGACCAAGTAACCAAACAAAGATTGCACCTCGCATATTTCAGGTCTATTTTTAAATATTTAATACTAATTATTATTACGCTTTTATTAAATGATATTACTTTTAGTAACGATCACAAAAGTTTAATCGTGTGAATTTTACTCACGAGCAGCACAAGATTATGATGAGTCTATATGTTCAAAATACTCAAATTCATCAATAGTCGTGTTTCATAAGAACTATTGCCACTTCATTTTTTTTTACATTATACTTTTTACGTAATACGAGTACATAAACTTATATTATTAGGTTTTATCAACGTATACGCTCTCCGTTAAACTTATCACACGTCTAATATAATTAGTTGGAGTATATTGATAAACTTTTTCATTTTTATAAGTATTATATTTTTACGTTACCCGGTTTTAAGTTTCGTGACTTAAGGACTTAACGTTAGTAATTACCAGGATCAAACTACACCTTAAACTATTAACATGTGTGTATAAATTATGCCATGCATACCGTGCATCAATACATATCCAACGTGCATGAAATTTTACCATAAGCCACATGTTTACGTGCATGAAAATTTCACCATAGATTATATATGAACATGTACAATTTATTTGCCATGACATGCTACAACAAATATTATAGGTACGTGTATGTAAGTTTGCCATATATATATGCACGTATGAAATTTTGCCAACGAGTTACATATGTACGAGTATGAAATTTATATATTTAACCATGGCATGCAAAAACTATATATGTACGTGTAACCAACTTCCACCACAAGACCCTATATCACTCCTTATGATCATTATATATATATTATATATATATATATATATATATATATATATAATATATATTTATATATATATATATATATATATATACGCTTTCATATGATACTATATATACGAACAAGCATACATCCCTTTTCATTCCATCCTTCACTTTCAGCCACAAAATTTATACACACACTTTAGTTACTAAATTCGAGCATTAACAAGAGGATAAGGGAGGATTATATCCAAGTTTTTAGTATTGGAAAGCTTCGGTGTACTTTGAAAATTTGCCAACAATTTGCATATGTACGAGTATGAAATTTATATATTTAGCCATGGCATGCAAAAACTATATATGTACGTGTAAGCAACTTCCTCCACAATACCCTATATCACTCCTTATGATCATATATATATATACGCTTTCATATGATACTATATGTACGAACAAGCATACATCCCTTTTCATTCCATCCTTCACTTTCAATCACAAAATTTATACACACACTTTAGTTATTAAATTCGAGCATTAACAAGTGGATAAGGGAGGATTATATCCAGGTTTTCAGTAGTGGAAAGCTTCGGTGTACTTTGGAAATCTATTTGGTTATTTTCTATCTAGCCGAATTTAAACAAGTCTTGTAAGTCCTTAACACCCATTTCAATCTCTTTTCACATTTATAGTATCATTAATATGTGTTTGCGCCAAGTAACAAGTTATAACAAAATCGAAAATGAATATTTTTTATTCTCTTTTACCGAGAACAAATCAAGCACCCTTATTATTATTATTATTATTATTTTAAAACAATAAGCTACAAGCTACATCATAAGTCATTTAGATAACCAAATCAACATATTAACAAGCTCTAAAAATAAGCTCATAGGTTTATAAGATTTAAAATCTATTTCATTTCCTTTTCTTTCTTGTCACGAGCTTGAAAACCAAACGCACCCTTATTGGGCTTTAAGGCCCATAAGCTGTTTCAAAAGCTAATAAGCCATCAACAACTCATTTTCAAACTTAAAATAACTTAAATTAATAATCCATGACATGTCATATCCTTTTCAAAAACAAAAACGCAAATTTACAAAAACAAGGACTAGAAATGTAACGACAAACATGCATGGGGGTAAAAATTCTAAAATTATAATTCTTGGTTCAAAACTGTAAATTTAGCTAACAATAAAGAATAAGGACTATGCATGTAAATTTCAAAATGCATGGAGGGCGTGTTTTGCCAAATTTCTAAAACTATATATATAAAGGATTAAATTTAAATACTAATTAACACTTAGGGATAAAAAGTGTAATTATAGATCTATTGGCAGTTGACACCCCATTTGTGTTGCTGGATAAGTAGCCAAATGCACTTTATTTGAGATTAAACAGGAAGTTGGAAAACTCCTGCCTGAGGGCCTTGTTACTTACATCATCTTTTTGATGTCTATAATTAACATCATTATTTTGATGTTCCACTGTTAAGGTTTGCGTGTCATGAGCTTAGAGCAATAATTATTATTTACCTATAATTGTATTCATTGCAATTATCGTCTTAAACTTGAAACTTGTGTTCAACTGATTTGCATACAAACATTACGAATTCACACAATTTTTGACCCGATTAGGGTAAACAAACGCTATGGGTGTAAAACAACGTAGCCCACTATTCATTTTATCGATATTTGTAATCATTACAATTATCGCCCAAACTTGAAACTATTGAAATCAATTGTTTTACTTATAAACTCTATGAACTCACCAACCTTTGTGTTGACACTTTTAGTGTGTTTATCTCAGGTCCATAATGAACGAGGATGGCACGGAAGGGCACGGATACTGATAGAAGGCTAAAATCTAATTATCATTCGAAACTCATTTAACAAACTGTAAAACTACTGGGACCTCATTTTGTAAACTCTTATATTTATAAAATTCGAATGATATCTCTTTTAAAACGATTCAATTAGAGATCGTTTTCTATTATTATAACTGTTGTACCATGGGGTAACACCCAGTTTGAATTCCGCTGCGTATCACAAAATTGGGGGTGTTACAGATTGGTATCAGAGCTATAGTTATAGAGAAATGGGTCTAATTGAGACCTAAACTATAACTGCTTTTTCACAAAAATATTTTATAGTCTTTCGCTCTTCGTGCCTTCCATCCTCCAGACAATTATGTGACTTCTAGGTAATTTATGCTAAACAAACACTTTAGTATATTGATATATATATACATTCGACATACTTTCGATCACTTTATACAAACAACGGAATAAACATACTTGCGTATGCCTATTCTAAGGCATTACGACTCAATTACATTTCCTCGAGCATTTACCTACTTCTACATTTTTTCAATTTATGAAATCTTCCCAAGACATTGTGGGTTGCACAATTCTTATACTCACCAACTATTTTTAGTAATATATCAATTTTTTTCCCTTGATCATCTTACTCCCATCTCTAGAGAGGAGTGTAAATACTCTTTTCGTATTCCCAAAACACCTACACACTAAATTACCTTGTCGATTAAGTATGAGTGTTGAGTTAGAAATTCTTAAGTAGGATGATTTACAATGTCTTTATTTGAATGGATTGGGACGCCGTTTTATTTAAATAAAGAAATTATGAATCACCAAATCATAAGTTTATATTTCTTTATTTATATTGTTTAGGACGCCTCTCTATGTAAGTAATGAATTATAAATGAGTGGGCTTATTTGTATCTAAAACGACGTGAGTATGAACTCGAGAATCACTAGAATTCATAAAACACAAAACATAAACTTTTATTACATTAGAATCCACGAATATTAATACATAACGATATAATTAGCATCGGTAGTGCTAATGTTACAAAGATAACTAAGTAAGGAATAGAATCGCCAATTGGTTGACCCGCCAAGCCAATGAAAAACACCACTACACCTACAAGAGCGAGAACCACGACTGGATGTAACACCTTGAGTATTATGTACGATAAATACAAACAAATTATTAATACAGTAACTAAAGACATGGTCTTATGCATAAAAACAAACAAGTCTTATTACACATCCATTAAAGATAACATTGAAACACAACAAATATTTATTTCAACACTCCTACTATCTATTACCCCTATATCTTATTCACGCCGATGGCTAGAACCACAAGTGGTAAGAGAATCACTAAAACCCCGGCCAAAAATTCATAATCTTCATCTGGAACGTAGGCCAAGTAAATAGCAGTGGCAACAATATACACAATCGCAAGGATGGTAATAACATGCGGCATTTTGGAAAATTAATGAGAGAAATATGGGTGGCGGAAGAATGAAAATTAAAATGGGGTATTTATAAAAATAAAAGTAGTCGTTAGGCTACTGTTCATAACCGTTGGGCTACTGTTCATAGCCGTTGGAAATTACTGTTCACGTATAAAAAAAAAATCTAATGAACAAACTGATTCATCATCTACAAAAGCTGAAATTCAACAACTTTCTCTACATTCATCAAGTTCTCATTCGAAATATTCATTGTTAAAAACAGTTTTCGACGTCAAAACAAGTAATTAGGAACCATGTTATTTTCAAGAATAATTATCAAAACATGATAAACCTTATAAAATAACAATCTCCATTCAAAATAAATATTTCCTAAGTCTATTTAACCTTCGGAATAGTATTTTTCCCATGTAAAACAATAAATTATAACTTATAAATTTTCACAAGTTAAACCAAAACCAAACCTGCTCACCTAGTCACATGATTAACATAAATCGAATCAGGAGAAACATTTATTTGATAAAACACTCAGAGGAAATTCAGTACAATAAAACGACAATTTAAGATACATCACTAGTTATTTTATAAACCAATTGACACAAGAAACCATAACTAATTGTCAACATCGTTTCAACATCTAACACGGACTGAATCTCGGGACGAGATTCCATTTAAGAGGGTGAGACTGTAACCACCGGTAAAATTTCACTTTTACTAATATTCAAACGAAAGAATACTTATCCATTTTCTACGTCAATTTTTCTTATCTTTTTTTTTTCTTTTTCTTTTTCTTAAACGTTATCAGTTTATCTTATCACAACAACAAACTAATGTGACGTAACTTACATTCTCAATAAACATGCTTACACGACACCAATGTGCTTTACATGTCAAGTATAAAAGTTTCCAACTCTTATTTACCACTTTACGTTATTTCGTTAACATACGATTATTAAACGTTCAATACTAAACGTTAGTCATTTATTAGAATTTTCACGAAACCCTAACTTATTATAACCATGATTTTATGTAATTAAATCACAAACACTAAAGTACAACACTTCAAATGCTAATGTACAACCCTCTAATGCATCATTTCAAACTTTGTTTTATTTTGCAAACTCTAAAGTACAAGATCTAAAGCTCATGGTACAATTATATAATGCATAAACTCAAAATATATTTATTTCGTCTCGTGACCAAGTAACCAAATAAAGATTGCACCTCGCATATTTCAGGTCTATTTTTACATATTTAATACCAATTATTATTACGTTTTTATTAAATGATATTACTTTTAGTAACGATCACAAAAGTTTAATCGTGTGAATTTTACTCACGTCCAACACAAGATTAGGATGAGTCTATATGTTCAAAATACTCAAATTCATCAATAGTCGTGTTTCATATGAACTATTGCCACTTCATTGTTTTTAAATTATACTTTTTACGTAATACGAGTACACAAACTTATATTATTAGGTTTTATCAATGTATACGCTCTCTGTTAAACTTATCACACGTCTAATATAATTAGTTGGAGTATATTGATAAACTTTGAAATTTTTATAAGTATTATATTTTTACGTTACCCGATTTTATGTTTCGTGACTTAAGGACTTAACGTTAGTAATTACCGGGATCAAACTACACCTTAAACTATTAACATGTGTGTATAAATTATGCCATGCATACCATGCGACAATACATATCCAACGTGCATGAAATTTTACCATAAGCCACATGTTTACGTGCATGAAAATTTCACCATAGATTATATATGAACGTGTACAATTTATTTGCCATGACATGCTACAACAAATATTATATGTACGTGTATGTAAGTTTGCCATATATATATATATATATATATATATATTATATATATATATATATATATATATGAAATTTTGCCAACAAGTTACATATGTACGAGTATGAAATTTATATATTTAACCATGGCATGCAAAAACTATATATGTACGTGTAAGCAACTTCCTCCACAAGACCCTATATCACTCCTTATGATCATATATATATACGCTTTCATATGATACTATATATACGAACAAGCATACATCCCTTTTCATTCCATCCTTCACTTTCAATCACAAAATTTATACACACACTTTAGTTACTAAATTCGAGCATTAACAAGAGGATAAGGGAGGATTATATCCAAGTTTTTAGTAGTGGAAAGCTTCGGTGTACTTTGGAAATCGATTTGGTTATTTTCTTTCTAGCCGAATTTAAACAAGTCTTGTAAGTCCTTAACACCTATTTCAATCTCTTTTCACATTTATAGTATGATTAATATGTGTTTGCGCCAAGTAACAAGTTATAACAAAATCGAAAATGATTATTTTTATTCTCTTTTACCGAGAACAAATCAAGCACCCTTATTATTATTTTTTTTTTTAAAAACATTAAGCTACAAGCTACACCATAAGTCATTTAGATAAGCAAATCAACATATTAACAAGCTCTAAAAATAAGCTCATAAGTTTATAAGATTTAAAATCTATTTCATTTCCTTTTCTTTCTTGTCGCGAGCTAGAAAACCAAACGCACCCTTATTGGGCTTTAAGGCTCATAAGTTGTTTCAAAATCTAATAAGCCATCAACAACTCATTTTCAAACTTAAAATAACTTATATTAATAAGCCATGACATGCCATATCATTTTCTAAAACAAAAACGCAAATTTACAAAAACAAGGACTAGAAATGTAACGACAAACATGCATGGGGGTAAAAATACTAAACTTATAATTCTTGGTTCAAAACTGTAAATTTAGTTAACAATAAAGAATAAGGACTATGCATGTAAATTGCAAAATGCATGGAGGGCATGTTTTGCCAAATTTCTAAAACTATATATATAAAGGATTAAATTTAAAAACCAATTAACACTTGGGGATAAAAAGTGTAATTATGATTTAATAAATTATAAAAAGGACAAAGGTGCAAATTATATTTAACCAAGGGGTAAAAAGTGTAACTTTTGAAAAGTACAAGGTAAAAACTATAAATTGCGACTTCTGAAACTGAAATAATTAAATATCAGGGTAGAAACGGTAAATTTTCAGGAAGTGTGAATATAAAGTGAAATTTTATACTTTTGGACTAAAAATATAAAACTTTCAAGTTTTGGGTAAGAAGTGTAAATTTTTATAACCAAATGGTTAATTTTTGTAACTTCATAATATTTTTGAAATACTTATATTTACAAACTTATGTAGTCAAAGTTTTATAAAAACTTTCATATAAGATTTAAAAACGACAATATCAAAATATAAATAACGATGCTATTTTCAATCGAATAATAAATCGAATAGCATAAAAACAAATAATACAAACTTCTTAGCAACTTAACGTTCACCAAACTTAAAATAGTTAGAAATAAATATTTTAACTTATCATGCACTAACCTTTATTAAATCTTAAACGATTTTATTCTTAAATCTCGATAAACGATTGTCTTTTGAACATTAAAGTCATGAACATAAACCCTCAAAATCTAAGGTTTACCGTATCAATTTAGGTAGCGTGATTTGAGCCGTTCCCATCCACACTTGACATTTCTATATCTGGACTACTATACCACCAAGGTGAGTCATAGCCCCTCTTTTACTTATTTTGAACTCTTTGGGGGAGATACATGCTCGATTTACTTACACATTTCACTCGATTACTTAAACATTTTACTCGGTTGATGAAACCCTCTATTGGCAGTTGACGCCCCATTTGTGTTGCTGGATAAGTAGCCAAATGCACTTTATTTGAGATTAAATAGGAAGTTGGCAAACTCCTGCCCGAGGGCCTTGCTACTTACATCATCTTTATGATGTCTGTAATTAACATCATTATTATGATGTCCCACTGTTAAGGTTTGCGTGTCATGAGCTTAGAGCAATAATTATTATTTACCCATAATTGTATTCGTTGCAATTATTCTCTTAAACTTGAATCTTGTGTTCAACTGTTTTGCATACAAACATTACGAATTCACACAATCTTTGACCCGATTAGGGTAAACAAACACTATGGGTGTAAAACAACGTAGCCCACTATTCATTTTATCGATATTTGTAATCATTACAATTATCGCCCAAACTTGAAACTATTGAAATCAACTGTTTTACTTATAAACTCTATGAACTCACCAACATTTGTGTTGACACTTTTAGCATGTTTATCTCAGGTCCATAATGAACGAGGATGGCACGGAAGGGCACGGATACTGATAGAAGGCTAAAATCTAATTATCATTCGAAACTCATTTAACAAACTGTAAAACTACTGGGACCTCATTTTGTAAACTCTGATATTTATACACCTTTTTTATTATTATAACTGTTGTGCCACGAGGTAACACCCAGTTTAAATTCATCTGCGTATCACGAAATTGGGGGTGTTACAGCCTAGCAACCGGAGCAAATGTTTCATCATAGTCAATTCCTTTTTGTTGATTATAGCCTTGAGCTACTAGCCTAGCTTTGTTTCTAGACACCACACCATTTTCATCCATTTTATTTCTAAAGACCCATTTTGTTCCAATTATGGTTGAGGAACTAATGTCCAAAGATCATTTCTAACAAATTGGTTTAATTCTTCTTGCGTTGCTATAACCCAAGATTCATCTTTTATAGCCCCATTTATATTTTTGGGCTCAATGGTTGAAATGAAACAAAAGAAATTACTTTGACTTTGAACTTTTGATCTTAAGGTTCTTTCATTAATTTCTCCTATGACATTATCTAATGGATGACTTTTAGATTATTTGACATTGACTATTTCTCTATATAAAGGTTCATCTTCCTTGTCATTATCTAGATTCTCTTGGTTTTCAACCATTTGACTTTCAGCTAAGTCATCATCTACCAAAGGTGATGTCTTAGAGAGAGGTGGACTTTCGTCAAATGTTACGTTCAACGATTCCTCGACTCTTAAGGTTTCTTTGTTCAAAACGATATAGGCTTTACTATTTTGCGAGTATCCAAGGAACACACATTCATAAGACTTTGGGTCAAATTTGGTGAGATAATCCTTAGTGTTTTTAATGAAGCACTTGCTTCCAAACACTCTAAAGTATCATAATGTAGGCTTTTTGCCTCTATAAAATTCATATGGAGTTTTATTCAAAAATGGTCTTATTAAAACTCTATTTAAGATATAGGTGGATGTGTCAACGGCGTTACACCAAAACTTTTGTGGTATGTTTTATTCAATTAGCATTGTTCTACTCATTTCTTGAAGTGTTCAGTTTTTACGTTCTACTACACCGTTTGATTGAGGAGTACGCGGAGCTGAAATGTTATGTGTTATGCCATTAGCATCACAAAAAGCTCCAAATTGAGTTTCATTATCAAATTCATGACCGTGGTCTGTTCTAATTGACACAATGCTACTTCCTAGTTGATTTTGAATTTTCTTACTAAGAATTTCAAATTTATCAAAATCTTCATTTTTACTTTTCAAAAATTTATTCCACGTGTATCTTGAATAATCGTCTACTATGACCAAAGTGTAGAAGTTTCCTCCATAACTTTGTATAGCGGATGGACCAAACAAATCAATATGCAATAATTCTAGACACCTAGATGTAGACACCATATTTTTAGCCTTATGGCTATTATGAACTTGTTTCCCAATTTTGCAAGCATCACAAAAGTGTTAGTCATATTTCAACTTGGGTAGGTTCCTAACGAGTTCCTTTGATGATAGATATTGAATTAGTCTCATATTGGCGTGGCCTAAGCGTCTATGCCAAAGAGTTGAGTTATCGTCTAGAGAGGTAAGACAAAGTTTGTCTTTAGATGTTTTATCTATTTTCATAACGTATACGTTATTTTTCAAAACACCTTTACCTATGGTTATACAGTCTTTTAGTATTTTACTTCCGTTATCACTGAAAAGGACGTCATACTTTTTACGGCATAGTAGGCTAATACTAAGTAAGTTAAAACCTAGGTTATCAACATGAGCAATATCATCAAGAGAGAGAGAGAGAGAGCGTCATGAGAGATAGTACCTTTTTTGACGATTTTGCTTTTTAGCTTGCTACCAAAAGTAACATTACCTCCGTCATATTCTTGGTAGGTTGAAAAAAGGCTCTTGTTTCCCGTCATGTGCCTTGAACACCCGCTGTCTTTTATCCACTCGTCTGGTTCCAAACCGACTTTCAAGCATACCTAAGTTATAGAAAAACTCAAGCATTTGGTCCCCAATATCTCATGGGTCCATTTGGGTTAAACATCCCATTAACTTGATTCATGTATGGAAATGGTGGATATTGGTTCCATGACATGTAGTTGGGACTTTGATAATTCCTAGGAAAGTTTGGGTTCCAACTATTTTGATAATGAGGTTGTGTGTTGTAGTTACTTTTTGAAAATGGCGTTTGGGAATAGTCGTCTTAGGTCTTTGTTGAGTAGTTTTAGCTCTAAATTCATTTCTAGCTTGTCCTACTCCTATAGTAATAGCTGGTTTTTGTTTATTAACAGTTGAGCCAGAACTAGGTTTCCTTGTGACTTTAACGAACTCTGTATGAGCCGGTGTACTAGCTTTCTGTTCAGCAACAGTTCCCACGGATGCCTTCTCCACTACTGGCGGAACCAAGGATTTGGTTATGTCTGATCCGTGGGTTTCTGAAACTATTGGAATAATTTCTTGTACTTTTACGGCTTGTTTCTTAAAACTACTTAAATCTCCTAGTTTCATGAAGCCTAATCCAGTTTTATCATGAGGAAATTTTTGAATTTTCATTATCTCATCTACACAACTGATATTTTTATCAAACCTTTTAAACTTAGAGTTTTTTTTTTTTTTTTTTTTTTTTTTTTTTTTTTTTTTTTTTTTTTTTTTTTATGAGTGCATCCTGTGTGATTTTAAGCTTCTCTAATTCTAGTCTAAGCTCTTGACATGAAACACATACTTCGTCAACATCTTTACCTTTTTCTAATCGTTTAACTTTTTCCTTTAACTCATAAACTTCGTTTTCAAGAAATTCCTTTTTAGTTTTCAAAAACTTATTTTTGTTTATAATTTTTAGGCTAAGTTCACATAGATTGTTATATTCCTTTTGCAAGGTGTCATCATCAATAGAAGAATACGATGAGTCAGAATGTACCTCGTCAGAGTCATGAGCCATGAGAGCAACTTCGTCATTCTTAGGCTCTTCGTCATCATCTTCACTGTCACTCCAAACCCCACTTACAAAATCTCTTTGAGTTTTGTTCTTGGGTGACTTAGGACACTCTCCTATTAGATGACTTGTATCTCCGCATCTAAAACACTTTTTTCTTCTTTTCCTTTCTTGTCATCACGGTCTCTCCGGAATGATTTCTTTTCTCCCCGAGGTTGTCTTACGAACTTTCCTTGTCTCCTAAAGAACTTCTTGAAATCTCTTACGGCCATGGCATATTCTTCATCTTCGCTACCCGAACTAGACTCTTCATCATCACTTGAATCTACCCTAGCTTTTAAGGCAATGGATTTGACTTTTTCCTTTTTGCCCTTAACTATCTCCGAATCTTTTTCCATTACCATCTCATGAACTTTGAGATTTCCTATTAGCTCGTCAAGTGACATGTTTAAAAGATCCTTGGATTCTTCAATGGCCGTCACCTTTGCTCTCCACTTCAGATGGAGTGCTCTAAGAAATTTCCTGACAAAGTTCTTACTACAAAAAGAATCGTCAAGTGCTTTAAGAGAAGTAATGATAGTATTAAACCTAGCAAATGCACTATCAATGGTCTCATCTTCAGGGATAACAAATTGTTCATATTGTTGAACAAGAAGATCAATTTTTTTATCATTGATTTGTGAGTTCCCTTGATGAGTGATAATTAAAGATTGCCAAATATCTTTAGCGGTTTTACGCATATAGACTCTTTCACATTCTTTTCTAGGTAAAGTATTGTAAAGCATCATTATAGCCTTATTATTTTTGGCAATCAACTTCTTTTGCTCATAACTGTGACGAGCAAGTGAAGTATCCTCATCCCGATCACTTGATATAACTTTTATTATAGCTTTATGATTACCATCTATAATAATATACCATAGATCTATGTCTTTTGACTTCACATAAGTTTCAAAGCGGTTTTTCCAATATATAAAACTATTTGGTTCAAATAGTGGTGGTCTTTGCATAGATTTCCCTTCTTTGAAAATTTTAAAATCCATGGATCGTTTCAAGTTTTAAAATACAACATATTTTGAAAGTCTTTAGTAATGTAGCTCTGATACCAATTGTGGAAAACTAGAAGGGGGTTGAATAATTTTACCGTTTTAAAATTCTTTTGCTTTGAATACTTAACGTGATTTCAACTAATGCAAATAATATACAATATATAACATGCAAGTAAAGAAAGAAAAAAAATCAAACCACAACACGGATGTTTATAGTGGTTTGGTCTATAAGGACTCTCTTCCTTGCCCTACTCCACTCCTCGAGCCTCTAACTCGAGAGTTTTTCTTCACTAAGAAACAAGCTCCCTTCTCGGCGGAGAAAACCTTCACATAGGTCGCTTACACTTTTTCCGGTACAAAGCTAAATACCGAGTTCTTTTACAAGGGCATAACCACTCCCGATACTGTATGTATTTTGAGGACTAAAATACTAACCGATCACAACAGAGGTATATGATTGTGTTAATACAAATATCGTCTAAAAAACGTTATTTATATTTTACGATCTTTGCTATATTTTGTTAATGACAATTTTAATGTTTTATCTTTAGCAAAGCATAAATATAAGTTAAGTCTTTTACATATAGAGTTATACACTTTTAAACTCATAACATGCTACATACATGATCACTAGTTCATTCATGATACATACATGTTACATACATTTTACATTTACATATTACATTTTATTTCTTAAAATGAAAATTGTACAATGATATCATGACATACATCATATTGAGATCTTTGGATTTCTTGAAGATCTTGAGAATATCATGGTTAGATCTTCACACAAAGAATTAGATATGGTAATATCTTGGATAGATTTGGGAAAGATCTTGAAGATTTGATGTCAGGCTCTGGCAGAACCAAAAGCTATAAGGGACGGATCCTTGGATTTGGATCCGCCAAATCCGTGGGATGTTTGCTCAGTTTGCCTATAAATAGCAAGCTGCTCATTCATGTTTTCTTATCGCTTTTAGCATAAACAACATTCATTCATTCTTTCATTCATTACTAACACATTCATATTACATATTACATTCTTAGTGATATTTCTTTTGTAGCAAAGAGATCAAAGCATCACAAGCTTCAGCTAAGCGTTGCAAGACTTGTTAGAATAGTCACTGTGTGAATTAGTAGTTTTTCACACATCATTGTTGTACCAATCATTCATATACCTCAGTAGAGTCCCGTTAGTATTTTAGTCCTTAAAATACATAGAGTGTCGGGAGTGGTAGTGCCCTTGTAAAAGAACTCGGTATCTAGCTTTGTACCAGAAAAAGTGTAAGCGACGTATATAAAGGTTTTCTCCGTCAAGAAGGGAGCTTGTTTCTTAGTGAAGAAAAACTCTCGAGTTAGAGGCTCGAGGAGTGGATTAGGGCAAGGAAGAGAGTCCTTGTAGACCGAACCACTATAAACATCCGTGTTGTGGTTTGATTATTTCTTTCTCTATTTACTTGTTATATATTGTTTATTGTTTGCATAACTTTGAAATCACGTTAAGTATTCAAAGCAAAAGAATTTTAAAACGGTAAAACTATTCAACCCCCTTCTTGTTTTCCACAGATTGTGTGAAAACAACAGATTCACACTATGACTAATCTAACAAGTCATGCAACGCTTTGTTGAAGCTTGTGATGCTTTGATCTCTTTGCTACAAAAGAAAGATCACTAAGAATGAAATATGAAGTATGAATGGGTTAGTAATGAATGAAAGAATGTATGATGTTGTTTATGCTTATGAGTGATGAGAAAACATGAATGCGTGGCTTGCTATTTATAGGCCAACTGCCATTGCAAACCATGGATGGGACGGATCCGAAAATAGGGATCCGTCCGTTATGCTGTTTGGTTCCGTGGGAGCCTGACAGCAAATCTCCAAATATCTTTCCCAAATCTAATCAAGATATTTCCATATCTAATCTTTGAGTGAAGATCAATCCAAGATATTCATATGATCTTCAAGATTTTCTAAAGATATCAAGGTGATGCATGCCATGATGTCATTGTACATTTTCAATATTAAGAAATAAAATGTAAATGAATGTAACATGTAAATATAAATGTATGTAACATGTATATAATAGTGATCATATATGTAGCATGTAAATGATGTTATGAGTTTATGAAAAACTTGTGGCTATATATGTAAAAGACTTAACTATATTTATACTTTTCTAAAAATAAAATTTATAATTGTCATTAACAAAATATAGCAAAGATCGTAAAATATAAATAACGTTTTTTAGACGATATTTGTATTAACAGAGTATTTACTAATAGGGGAACATTGTGCACGCGATTGTCTAGATTTTTTTACTATGTGCATAATCCAGTTGTATGCAAAGGAGTTTTTAAGAAAACCAGACGAGAATGACATTCGCAACTTGTACCACGCACATAACGCGGTTTATAAGATACCGGGAATGTTGGGAAGCATCGATTGTATACACTGAGAATGGAAAAATTGTCCGAAAGAATGGCAAGGCCAATTTCACAGAGGTGATAAAAAGTATCCAACTATAATGCTTGAAGCCGTTACGTCATACGACTTGTGGATTTGGTATGCATTTTTTTGAGGTAGCGGTTGCGAATAACGATCTTACCGTTTTGAATAATTCTCCGTTATTCGACGACCTGCTTGATGACATCGCCCCTGAGGTTCCGTTTGAAGTATACGGGCGTACATTTAACCATGGGTATTATCTAGCTAACGAAATTTACCCAGAGTGGGCATCTTTTGTCAAATCATTTATGGTTGCAAATAACCCAAAAAATGCCTTATTTAAAGGGAAACAAGAAAGTGCTCGAAAATATATCGAAAGACCTTTTGGTGTCCTCCAAAGACATTGGCATATTATTGCCCAACCGGCGCGTGCATTTACTGTGGGCAAATTACGGAGAATCATGTACTCGTGCATCATAATGCATAACATGATTTTGAAAGATCAAAACTTTGCGATATCCGAAGCTAGCGAAATGTATATTTCTCCGCAACCAAATTTACAACATACATGGATTGAGCGTTGCGCAGACTACATGATAAACGCAAATACGCAAAGCTTCAACGATGTCTCATCGAGCATGTTTGACAACGACATCAATGAGAACAAATTCAACAACAAAATCCGAATAATTAGTTTCGTTATAATTTGATGTATTTCTAAAGTTGCGTTTTTGTTTTACTGTATCGTTATTTTACGTTTCGTATGTTTTTTATTGTGTTGTATTGTATTTTTATTTTTAATGAAATGAATTTAGTTTATTTGGAAATTTGAATAAAAAAAATAAAGTTGTAAGTGGTGGGCCCCAAATGAGTAAGTTGTAGTTAGTTGTTAGCTGGGGGGGAGGGGGTTAGTTGTGGAGATTTGTTAAAGTGATGTGGCACCCGATGAGCCCCAAATGAGGAGTTTTGGTTCCTCACTGCACCTTGTGCTCTAAGGTGGAAGCTTGAGTTTATTTTTTCATAAATTTGTTTGACAGTTTGGTTGGAGTTAAAGTTTATTATTGTAAAATCAGCTAAAAATACATTAATTTATATTTAGATATATTTCAAGCTTTTACGTTTTAATCAATTATATTTTTAAGAGTAATTAAGTAACTTGAGAAACTATAAACCCTATAATCCCGCGTAAGACCGTTTCAATCGGCTTCAGTTTATGGAAGCTTTTAGCTTATAAAAGCTTAAATAAATTTGTGTGACAAACGAAGCTTATTTTATAAGCTATCTTATTTTAAAAGCTCAAGCCTTTATAAGCTCTCATAAGCCCGTAGCCAAACACAACCTTAATCCTATGGATATTTCCTTTTGAATTTTACTCTCCAACAGTCTTAGGGTGCGTTTGGTACACGCCTATTGGAAGGGGGGAATGACAATGAAATCCACAGAATGTGTTTGGTTGATAACTATGGGAATCAATATATGATTGCATACCCATAGACTCATAGTAGTGGGAAGAGGTACCTTTGGTGTCTCATTCCATTGGGCCCCATTGTTTTTTTTTTTTTTTTTTTTTTTTTTTTTTTTTTTTTTCGTTTATATCACATATTTCAAAAAAATTTCAAAAAAAAAAAAAAAAAAAAAAAAAATCGAAAATAATTTCTAAAATTTTTTTTTCCAAAATAATTTATAAAAAAAAATTCGAAAAAAAAATTTCTAAAAAAAATTTCTAAAAAAAAATAATTTTCTAAAAAATAATATTTTTCTAAAAAATAATTTGGAAAAATAATTTTTTTCCTAAAAAAGAATTTAGAAAAAAAATAATTTCTTAAAAATAATTTCGAAAAAAATAATTTCAAACAAATAATTTCTAAAAAATAATTTCGAAAAAAATAAATTCGAAAAATAATTTCTAAAAAATAATTTCGAAAAAATAATTTCTAAAAAAAATTTCGAAAAAAATAAATTCGAAAAATAATTTATAAAAAATAATTTCGAAAAAAATAAATTTGAAAAATAATTTTTTTTTCTAAAAAATAATTTCGAAAAATAACGTGGATTATTTTTTTTCTAAAAAATAATTTCGAAATAAATTTCAAAATATATATATATATATATATATATATATATATATATATATATATATATATATATATATATATATATATATATATATATATATATATATATATAGGGGGACTTTCAAACGAGAACCATTTTATCCGCAAGAACTGAGAGAACCACCAAAAACATACATGCACGCCTTTTAAAATAAAATAAAAATACATGCAAATCATCAATAATCGTAAACATCCACCTATGTTCTTCAATATCATTATGAACTCATCCTCTTTTTTCACAAAAACCTTACACACGGCCGCAATATTGTCGTTGCACGTTTTATAAGAACATACATGCACACCTTCAAAGAAAATTTTTGTATTTCGAATTTCTTATCAAATTCTTTAGAACAACTATGTTTTTTTTTAAAACATATGTGTTGTTTTGAAAACATATGTGCAAAAATACAATTATTGAAGGCGTGCATGTATGTTTTTGGTGGTTCTCTCAGTTCTTGCGGATAAAATGGTTTTCGTTTGAAAGTTACACTATATATATATATATATATATATATATATATATATATATATATATATATATATATATATTTTATTTTTTTTTCAAAAAAATTTATAAAATTATTTTTTCGAAACATACCAAACAATATTTTTCGATATACTCAATTACTCCCATTTGTGATTCGGGTTTCCCCACAAAATATACCAAACAACATTAATGATACTTTTCTATCAATCTCATACCATCCATTTATCAAATGCATAGTGATTGTGATTCCCGCTTATAAACCAAACGCACCCTTATTTTTACATTGCTATCCCTTACATTATTAATATTTAAAATGTAAATTGGCTTTAAAAGTTATACATTAATTTATTTAAATTATGTAGTGTTTTTATGTTGTTGCGTTGTTTTATTTAAAAAATGAAATAGATAACCCTCCTATGCATCCATGTTACGAGTGGGTACAATTTTTTGTGATGAGTTATACGATTATGTTATTATAGTAAAACTTGATGTGACACGCAACAATATATGATAGGGCACAATCACACCTTGAGCTATAACATCAACAGAATGAAATATGAAATATACTAAATAATCATGAAAGAAAAACATATACTCATAAAGTGAGAAAGCAAAAACAACTTGATCTTACAAATAAGGAAATTGCCCAAAACTCCCAAACCAAATTTAAAAACAATCAATTTAGAAACTTCAGTGAACCCTAATTTACAAATATGGGAATTAGAACCCGAATTCTAATCTACTTCAACAATCAACATGTAGATTACCAACTTTAAAGAAAGAAGAATCGGAATTATTATTAAGACATAAGTCAAAATCGAATTTTGAAGCAAGTAGAAAAGATGGAGGTTGTGGTATGTAAATGAAGAGGAGAAAAAATTACACTAAATTTTTATCATGGTTAAGATTACGGGTTTTGAAGCTCTTCTCATAAAGCTTAAAAAGATATAATCTTAGATTTATTATTATTATTATTATTATTATTATTATTATTATTATTATTTTAAAATTACAATAAACACATAAATAAAAAATATATTGTCACAAATTAAATTTAACGGGTGTAGTAGGTAATACCATCAATAAATATAGGTTGTCAGGATCGGGATCCTACCTAGGATCGTTTTCGGCTTTGCAAGATCGGGATCGTAGGATCGTAGGATCGGATCCTACCTAGGATCGTTTTTGTCTTTTCCTTTACATATGTATACAAACCATTTTTAAAAACCTTCCTCTCAAAAAAAGTAAAAAAAAGTAAAAAAAAAACAGGATCGGATCGTTCACGATCCTACGATCCTACGAGCGATCCCACGATCCTGTAACGATCCTACCTGAAAAAAGGGTTACCAACAGGATCGGATCGTTCACGATCCTACGATCCTACGAGCGATCCTACGATCCTGTAACGATCCTACCTGAATTACGATCCCGTAACGATCCTGCTCGTTTTGTGTGTGTAGGATCGTAGGATCGTACGATCCTACGAGCAGGATCGCGATCCTGACAACCTTGGGTAATACACATCAATAAATATATGATATCATATATTTTTCAAAGTTTATAATTTGGTATTAAAATATTTAAGAAAATACCATTACTAATACATAAACTTGAAAGAAAATCACCAAAACGATCGTATTGACCATTTCATTTAAAAAAGAATCATTTTTCTTAAAAATATTGAATATGGCCATTTGACCCATGTTGCACTAGTTCAACGAGATGGGCGACGAACCACCGCGTTGCGGCGGGGCGTCGTTTCTCGTCCATATCCATGCTGTGACACAACCTTAAAAACGCGACAGAGGTAACAAAATGAATCGTATCTATTAATAAGAAAGTTTCAGGGTTTAGTATCCCACAGGTGATTAAACTCGCACGCTGCAGTTTAATTTATCCTAGTACCTTGGTTACACCTATTATCAGGGAATGCAGAACTGATAGCATAATCTTGACTGCCTTGTAGGTAACTGACTGTAACAGTTGCTGGTGTTGCAAATAATGATTTGACAGACGAATCTGCACTGACACATATAAGACAACAATCAGCCTTCGAGTGCAGAACAAAACATGATCTTGGTACAAAACAGAACGGATAAACTACATCACAAAATCTACCTGATCTGACTGTGTACGTCGATGGCTGAGGAGATTGCAAGGAACATTGACATTCTACAAACTCCGATGACTTCAATGTAACCTAATGCAGAAAACAAAATTGCAAATTAGCCTTGTATCCTTAAACTAATTACCTTTGTTAAAGATCCTTTTGCCAAACACATTTACGGTATCTTTCGATTAGATTAATTTGTCGGCTTATGGACAGCTTATCAGAATTTGGAAAAGCTCAGAAGTTCAGTTTTTAAGCTTATGAGCCTATCAGCTTGACCTTACGGCAAGCCATAAGCTGAACTTAACAGGCTCATAAATTGAAAATAGTTGATGTATAGGCTTTTTCAGAATTCAAATAAGGCGTCCATAAGCCGGCAAAATAAGATAATGCCATTACTGAAACTCACCTTTGAAAAATAAATATTTGACCAAACCTTTCATGACTATGATTTCTGCCAAATTATTTACAAAAAATTTAAAATTTTTAAAATTAGTTTGGTACATGAATTCCTGTATAAAAATAGTTTTAAAAGGATTAATTGCAAACGTTAATCAACACAACCCATGAACTGAATTTGCTTCGTTTTGTATGAACTAAAAGTAAAAATTTTAAAAATCAAATCCAAGAGTTGGAGTAAAGATGCACAAATTATATGTATCGTCGGGGGGTAAGCAGCTGATCATACCTGTGTGTATGTGTTACTTTAGTTTGACTGTGCTAGAGGCGGTGGATTTTAAGTTTTCCTAGTTAGGTAACAACTTGCATGCAAAGTATGTAATCTGTTTCTGGAATATTTGGATTGAAGTAGTAGTAGGTTGCGGGGCTGCTTGAAAGCTGCAACCCTGTAGATCGTACATCACATTAAAAAATTTATTTTGTACCGGTTTTTCGTGTTTGTTTATACTCATAAAGTTACCTCCGTATGTCTTAACCCAACATGAACTAACAGCCATTATCGTTGGTTTCGCGGCATTTTCATATGCGTCAGTGTTGAAGTCTCTGGCTTTTTCGTTCCATAGCGTGAATGTGACTGTATTGCCTCTGCATTTGGAAACAGAGTGTTATTTGTTTATTGTTATAAGTTACATATATCTGGCATGTGATAATAAGACTTACTCCAGGTCTCGGAGCACTATATCTCTCCACGCTATCTTCTCTTGGTTTGCGTTTCCAACATCGCGTAAGTCTCCAACGTCTACGACACATCCGATATAATCTGCAAATGGAAAATATGCAGTTAAAACGGAAAACGTGTATGTATCAGTAATGTTAGCGACATGTACCTGTTAATATCACGTCGTCATTGTCTGCACGTGTAGCTAGTTCATTGTACGCAGCGAAGTTAAAATGGTGTGCCGGGAAGCTGGTTCCGGAAAACGGTTGCGCGTCAGTAAGGTTTCCTAGTATCAATGTAAGGCGATTGGGCAGTGTCTGCATCCATGTTTTCGTCTCCATCAACTCAAAACCAGTTATTGTGTATGTACCATTTATGTGGAGTATATTATCGAAACGGATTCTGTTAGGATTTTCTGCGTTTGCTTGTATTGCCCCACCCTATAAGATGTTGTGTCAGTGCAACGAATTATTTTAAGTATGCACGTATACATTGTAATGTTTGCTGTACCGATGTCGTACCTTTTGGTCTAGTAGTATCAAGCAAAGTGTTGAATGCTTCGCTCCTATGACGGGTGCGATTGTCCACTTACGGTACACCTTTACGTGTATGGCTTTGCCAATGTGTGATGGTTTGATATCCGGAAAACGCAAAACCAAAGAATAAGATCCTGCAACAATGGGCAGTAAATATTCAGCATACATCCAAAAGTTATGGTTTCATTTGTTTTAAAAGAGTATGAATACATAAAAAATTATGTTGTATTAGTTTTAGACAAATTGATTGAATTAAGGGTTGTATTATAATAAATGTATATTAGCAAATACATCACCAACAAACATCAATGAACACTAAAATAAAATAAGACTTTCATTATGTTTATTAGAATACTTACGTTTGTGTTTTGGATGATACATAGTACTAACAGACCAACCATCTTCCAATATAGGTTCCCCATCTGCTCTACGGACAGCTCTACTCTTGGTTTTCATAACAGATACACATATAAACCAACAACTGGATAAACCAAGAAGTGAATAGGTATAGACCGTATAGTAGTTAACTCATTATAAAAGAGAAGCTAACACAATATTGCGCATATTCATTTTTTGTGGAACTTAAGGCCAAGGTAGTAAAATATACCCAAATCAAATTGAGCTTTTGTACTTTGGAAGTCATCTATAATACAACCATCAGTTAATGGTTGACCACCTACGCTGCACAGATTATTCTTCGCTAACCAATCCAATATCCTCCTTTAGTTTTTATAACCAAATGTTCTTTCTAATTCATTTTTGTCTTAGAGAAATCATGTCAAGAAAATACCAGTACTATCTATCTTGTTTGGTTCATAAAATTAGTACTATTAATGTTTATGGCTGCTAGCATAGAATAAGCAAATCAAGGAAATTTCTAGATAAGGCCAACATCAAACTTCAAGATTATATAATTTCTAATATATTAATATCAATTCAAATTTTTAGTCACCGACTATAAAGCAATTAAGGTCAACAGATTACAAATTAACATCAAACATAACTCTTAACAAAATCAGTAAATCAAATCAATCGAAAATTAATTAATACACATAAACAGAATCTCTAAACAAATCGATCAAAATTAAAGTAACAATACCTTCGGTGAGATAACCGGTGAAGATGATCGGTAAGAAAATATCGAGTAGAAGGTGTTACCTTCAATTTATGATATACATAAGCAAAATAAAAAAGGATTCGTACCTTAGAATCGGTAGAAGTTTGCTGTGATTCTTGTGTTTTGATAGGAGCGCTAGCAGTAAACCCTAGCAAGTGTTCTTCGAAGCAACAGATAAGTATCAAAAGTATGTCGGTAAGTCGGTTTATGAATACTATGCGGGGGAAAAAAAAAACAGGCTAAAAAACGGGCTGGATAAAGCATGGTGGGCTGAGGCAAATGGGCCAAAAAAAAGGTTACGTAAGCTTGCGTCACTTCACGGTACATTAATATATATAGCTTGCGTCACTTCACGGTAATGTGGGTTAATTAGTTTTCATGGGTAGTTTTATTTATGTTTCAATGTTCCTTTTATTTTATTGGTTGTTGGTTATATAAAGCCTAGTAAGGACGTGTAGGAGGCAGTTGTTTTTAGTTTCAATATATCAAAAGATAGAGAAACCACTTTTCTCTTCATCTACTCTTTCTTGATTTGCTCTTGTCCACCATCAAACATTCGCCGTTGCATTTATCTGATACATCATGCACGGTTGCACCTAAGGGGTGCAACATAATAAAATAACTTATTTATAAAAATTCCACGTGGCGTATTTGGTTGGTCTCATGTCTATCGCACCTGCGGGGTGGGGGGATGCTTCTCATAAACGTTTTCGAGTTTTCATGAAGAAACATCCATATTGTAAATAAAAGAGTTAAATACGACATTTTTCACAATTTTCCATATTTAACTTCATATTCAAATAAGTCCGACTAAAATACAAAAAATCGCTATGTTTGAGTTAAAAAGAATAATTTGGAAAAAAGACACCTCCAAAAATAATTTCCCATATATGGAAAACACAGTTGTACAAAAGTTGTCACCCAGCCTTATGCTTCACACTTCCTCCCTCTCTTCGATAATCGGGTACGTCATTTTTCCCCCAATTCTCAAAACCCACATTTTTATTAATCTCTACTAATTTTACAACAAACTTCCTTATATAATTTTAGATATTGTACATCAATTAATTACGAAATGTTGTTTTATTGTTACTAATTTTGAGTTTGTTAGTAACTGATTAGGTTTTCATATTAAATGTTATGAGTGTGTGTGTGTGTACTGTTTCTTTTATAGTTTGTTATGATATAGTTTTAAAAAATAGTTAGATATGTTGGTGTTACATTTGTAACATATTTTATAAAATATAGTTTAGGGAGTGTTTGCAGAATTGATTATGGATTTTGTCTGGTTTGCCAAACACTATTTTATACGTTGTTATTTGCGTTTTTTAAGCGTAATAATAAGAGTATAAAGGCATACCAAACACCGTCCTAGTGAGCCTATGACTGTATTTGGCGACGAGCTTTCTATAGCGTTTAGAATATAATGCTTGTTTGGCAACAAGAGGTTACACTTTATAATTGTAGCTACAGCTACGTTACGAGACACTTTTATTATGCCATTGCTAGTTTTGCCAAATAGCTAGGCGTTAAAAGTACATAAACAGTTTAATGTTGTAAATGATAATATTATCGCTATGTAATGGTTATATTTATTGGTAAAAATTTGTACCTTCAATTTGTGTTAAGGTTTTGAATAATACGGTTTGTATATATTATCTACTTATAAATGTTGTTGAGTGTACACTTGCACATGCAGCATTAAATTTCAAAAGGAGATCAGTACATTACTTGTTAAGGAAAATATTTATCTGCAGATATGAATCATGTTTTTTAAAATGTTTTTATATATTTTCTTATGGTTTGTGTAGGAATTTGGTCAACTATGTCGAGGCAACCTCGACTTCCACCTCGTTGCCCAATTTCCCGGGCACATTCTCTTGATTCCCCCTCTTCAGCCACTTGCAAAGATGAGTTCTCTCGTTCGCGGCATCAGAAATCTGTGTCGACGAGTTTTGGTTTGGAGGAGCAGCCAGCGTGGCTAGATGATATATTGGGTGATTGGGACTCGGGTTTGAAAATAAAAACTCAATGTGGTGAGGGTAGTGATTCTGGAATTGTTTTGGATGACGTGAACAGAGAAAAAGATGATAAAGATGTCTGTTCTAGAGATGTTGTGCGTACTGCATTGGATTCGGCTTGTGTATATGGTCCTAACTCACCTAGGAGCAAGGATAAAGTATCGACTGAAGAGAGTGCTATTGTTTCGGCTTTATCTGAGTATGCTTCTCATGGTTCTTTTGTTTCTGGATTTACACAATTTGATTCAGTACAAGATGCAGCTGGTGAAGCTGATATGGAGGGTAAACCAGTTAAAAGGTTAGGTTCCAGACTAGTCTTTGTTGCAGTCGCTGTATATTTAAATGTTGTTTTCTCGATCCTTTATATCATTGATATACGTGATATCAGTATATGTTACCACTACTTGTGATTTAACGTAACCACTTGATGAAGTTTTGCCTTAGAAGTTCTATACAATATATAATAATTATTCTGTAATTTATACTAGCACAATTTTTCCGTAGAAGATTTTAGCTATTATATTGGATAGAATTGTTTTAGTGATTGTAAATGAATGCTGAGAATGTTGTCATAGGAAATGTGTTTCGTGGATGATATGGTTATCTATATCTCTAAATTAAATTCCATTAAAGCTGAAATGTTAGTTTTATGGTCACATAATGGAAACTATTATCATGCTTTAGAGTATGTGTATACCATTACTGCTGCAAAATTTCAAATGATGTGTTAGATGTGTGGCCAAACAAGTATGGTTAGGCTCAAAACTGAGGATTTATGGGCGTCATGGTGTCACCAATCAATAATGCAATAAAATGTAACTCTTGAGATGTCGTGGTCATATCTAAAATTGATCTCCACGGCACAGTGGTGAAGAGCAGAGGTACCAAGAGGAGTGCATTAGAAGCAAGGCTTGTCAAAATAACATGGTTTGAAGAAGTTGCAAGAATAGTAACTTGTTTGACATGAGTTGGTTTTAGTAAGGAGAGTGGTAATTTTTCTCATGTTTCCCTCTGGATGAGTCATTTTGAATCTGGTGCTTTGCTCATTGGGTAGTTTGGTAAAAAGTTTTCTATTCTTGTTGTCCTAGTGATTGTTATTGATGGATCATAGTTATAGTACATATGGCTCCTGCTATAAAAGTTAATCAAGTAAATATGGAAGATGAAGTCATAGAATAGAGTATGTTATATGAGTTGCTGATCCTATAGGTATATGAATTAGAACAAAAACACAGGCCTTGTTTCTTTTTTCAAAGGCTGGCTTAGGGTTTGAATAATGTCTGTACGATTGTTACCAGTCCATCATTTCGTATCTGGGCATTTTATATATTATTCTTTTAGCATGCTGGAATTATGCATATGCTAAACTAAATATGCGGTACTGATTCTTGTAGGCACTCTGCACAAAGGTCACGGGTACGTAAACTCCAGTATATTTCAGAACTGGAAAGAACTGTTGAGAATTTTCAGGTAAAATCACGAGAAAACAAAACAATTTGTACTTCTGGTAAAATAATATTCTCTCTATTATTACTTAAATTCACTTCTTTATGTAATAAATTGCACGCCGGATGATGCAGAGTATCGTATCAGATTTAGCTGTTAGAGTTGATTCCATGGGCAAACAGCGTGTGTATTTGTCAGTCGAGAACAAGCAACTTAAGCAGCAGTTGGCCAGGATGCAGCAGGAAAAGTTTCTCAAGGAGCGTAAGTTTTCATCCCTCATCCCATTAGATCATAACTGAACGATAATCATTATTATCTATGTTTTTTATGTGAAGTTTTGTGGCATCTGATATAAAGGATTATGAATGTTGATTCAGGCCAGTACAACCGTATGAGAAATGAAGTTGAGCGTTTGAATCGTGGTGTGGCGTTTTCACGTAGCAGCAAGGGAAGAACACTTTTTAGGTCGAATTCTAGCGGTGATGCTGATAGATTGCTTGTAGAACCTACTTGGAATATGATTGACATGGGCAAGCTTCATATTAACTGAAGATTTTTGGTAAGCTTCATGATTTCGTCAGATAAGTTGCTTACATTCTAGGAAGCATTTAGATACCCTCCGCCCCCAACCCTAGCTTATTTCCCTTATGAAGTTCAGAAACTTGTAGATGTTCCTAGGTTGTTATATGTTAGAGGTGGCATATTGAGAACCGTTCTACCTTTTCCTGTTTCAAAACACATTTGGGGATTGTGTTTGAGGTATCCCACTTGTGAACAGAAGGGGACAAAGCCATGCAGTATTGCTTGTCGATTAAACAAAAAAAATTAGTGTAATCTTTGCTAATTGACTTAATGGTCGGAAAGGCATGGCCTGATCGAAGGTCCATTTCGAGCTTGGTCAGAGTCCATTTTATGGTCATGTTCAGGACTCAGGAGCTGATATTTGGTTTTTTTTTCAGATACAACCTACACTCGAGTTTTTAAATTTATGAAATATATTGATGCAGACCGAAAGTCACACAAGTGTTTGAGTATACAATTAAGAGAAACGTTATAATTACAGAATAAGAATAATTAAGTTCCACGGGGTCCTTTACAAAGGTCAATCTTTTTTTGACAGGTTAATAATTGAAAGTTATGCCCGTTTTATGCCCGTTTTAAGTCCACATCTTTCCTAAAGTGCCGGCCTCGAAATAATACAATTTAGATAATTTTACGGTTTTTCCGGACATAGGGCCTTTAACATAACAACGACATCATTATAAACATGAACAAAATGTTGAGCTCATTGTTTTACCGGAAAGTTGTTAAGGTGGGAGTTGGGAGTTGTGAGATCAATAGTTCAATGCTTCATGTATTTGAAGTAAATAGCTTTATTATGAAAGTAGTTTAAGTTCACTCTGCAAAAGGGCAAACCACAGATTCAACAATAAAACATGTTACACTCCCAACATATATACAGTCCATCAATAGAAGGATGGCTGCAAGTGTGTGATTCGCAGATGCTAAAACCACCGTCAAACAGGTTTGCCCCACCAATATATCTCGCTATGTCACTAGCTACGAACAATACAACATTTGTGACATCTTTCCCTACCAAATCCACACTTTTCAAGTTGGCACTCTTATCTTTTAAAAGCTCGAAAACCCGCAATGTTCCTCAGTGCTTTGCTTCTCTGGCAGATGTGCCAAAGCCATATTTGTGTAATCGCTAAATGGATTATTGAAAAGTAAAGTGGCCCTAAAATCCCACTATTGTTGAACATGATATTGAGTTTGCCAAATTAGTGACTCAGAAGTCAACTGCACGAGAAACATCATCCTCAACGGTCACATCATCCTCAACGGTCACATCACGGTGAATAAACAACTGTGATACCAGCATACCACTCTAATAATCTGAAAGATGAAGTAAATAATATCTGGGTACAGCTTCAGTTAACAAGCTTTGTTTCAAACTGCAAGTCGAAATTGAATGTCATGCTTCTTAAATTGAGTACAACAATCTAGCCTAACGAGCAGTGCTCGTATAGTAAGTGGATAATTTCACAGGAACGCCAGAACCAACGACCAACCATAGTTTCACAATTCCAACAATCTAACCTTTGTATGTGGATTAGCCCCTAATAGATCCATGATTCCATATGATTTGCTTGCTGGTATATTTTTCTTAGCCAATTAGCCCATTGTACCCAATAAATTCAGGCACCTAAAACACACCATACTCAAGAATATACAAGTACAGTAACAGTTAACACATTAGATTTGTATATTGCCACACAAGAAATGGTTGTGTTTGGTTAATCTTGAACAACAAGAGGACAACTTCTAGAAGACTAGAACCAGTAGTTGTCATTGCAACAACTTCGCCTTAATTGGTTTCTATATATTCATTGCATATCATTCTAACACAGCAACCTTTCATAAGGAAGTATTTTTTACGATAATGTCATTCATTTTGCTTATTACTAATACAGCAATAAATTAATTTGTTATCTCTCGCCGCCTTTACTAACAAATTGATTAGCTAATTTTCAATAGATTCGTGTTGAATCTAGTTGTTGGAGTCGCATTGACAGTGATCATGGTGATTTTACTTTTCTCGGTTTTCTGGCATGGGATATTTAACAACGCTGACTATAGAAACTGAAAAAAATGATTAGTTTTTCTCGATAAGGATTGGCTTTATGCCTATAGGTTATCGAGTCACTGTATTTACTCGAACTATATCAAACGACAACATAAAAGGACGTATTCTCCGCCTTGTTTACATGCAAGCACATGAAATCCATATTTATGTACTTGGTTGTACTATTTATTATACGTGGTTGGTTCTTAGAGGGTTTCTGAAATTACTTAACTATTTTTCCTTGTAATGTTTCTGACTTTCTGCTTATAAATAACCATTTAGTCAAGTCAAGAATCATAATCGAACTGGATGAGCAGAAAGAAAGGGAGAAAGAAATGGGATTGTGATTGCTACGACCACAAAGAAACGACAAATCCTAATCGAGCTATTTCATTCCTCTCGGTTGGCCGTGCTCGTTTTTCCTTCGCCGCGAGTAGACACGGCCATTCTCGGCATCTTCCCCCGTTTGGGCATTGATAGCTTCAAATCGAGTTCTCTCTAGTAAACTCATATTGGCAGATTTCGGAACTTTCGAGATGCTTCCTTGCGAAAGCCAATGGAGTCTGTAAAAAAAACCCCACAGCGAGCATTAAAAAAATTGAGTTCTCACAGATCTCCACTCATTAAATTATCAACCAAATCCATTTATTAAATATTTTAGGTTAACTATAAAAGTAAAAACTAATTTTGATATCATACCAAGAGGGCCGTCCCGGGAATTTTGGATTCCCTGGGCCATAACTAAAAAAAAACCCCTTATAGAAAAAGATAACCCTTATATCAATGAATCAATGATATCAGGCTACTTATTAATGGCTTAAGCAAACATATACATTCTAACATTAAAGAATAAAGATAACCCCTAACAAATTGAAATCCTCAATTAAAAATTAAATGTATACAAATAGAAGTTTTACCTTAAAATAGCCAAAACAAATGATGTATAGAATGATTGTATCCTGTTCTTCTGTTCCGAGCATATACATTATAACATTAAAGAATAAAGATAACCCCTAACAAATTCAAAATCTCAATTAAAAATTAAAAGTACACAAGTAGAAGTTTTACCTTAAAATAGCCAAAAACAAATTATGTATAGAATGATTGTATGCTGTTCTTCTGTTCCGATCAATATCAAAACTCCAAAGTATCGGCCTTTTTTTTTTTTTTTTTTTTTTTTTTTTTGTCTTGTTTGTAAGGGATACTGGGATGAGTCGATAGGAGTATGTCACGTTATATATAGAGAATAAATTTTAAATATTAGTCCCATTATAACTCGACATATGCATATATTATAATCCTTCTATTGGGCTTTAAATTAGGCATATCCAATGTATATACCAGTTGGTTTTTTTACAAATTTGGTGCCCCTCCAAATAATGGGCCTTGGGCAGTGATCCATGTTGCTCTTGCTTATCTCGGTCCTGCATATCAAATAAATAATATGAAATACATAGTCCATTATCGGTTCATATAAAAAAATCACTTATTTGCTTAAAAATAAGCATACAAGCAAAAACTGTTTGGTACTGCTTGTCTGCTTGAAAATAAGTGGTGAGAAGAAAAATAAGCAATTCTAAATACCCGTTTATCATCTTAATTTAAGGCATTTTCCTCTGAAGCAATCCAACCATGTATTTGTTTGGAGTATGTTACAAACTTGTCCCTACAATGCTACAAACTTATTGTGCGGCGTTTAAAATCTCTGTTAACTCAACAATTTTCAAGCAACCTGCTATCTCTGCAATCAAAGAAAACTCGAAAAAAAATTGAAACACAAAAATAATTGTATAGAATGAACGAAATAACAAGAAAAATTAGAAAAAATCTTTGGAAACGTGTTGTGTCAAATGAGACCACCTCATGTTTTTGTTACAATAATAAGCATAACTATGTATACAATTATGAAAAAAGGTCCACACGTTTCTTAAATGAAGTCTTGTATGAAACTTCCACGCCATTTATAAGAGGAACACCATGTTATATGCCCATTATCCAAACACCATGTTTTATCATTTCCTAGTAGCGAGTCACATGCTTGTGTTATGTTTGAACTTGTACACATAGATGTTTGAGGTTCTTACAATGTAGATATTTTCTTACAATTTTTGATGATTTTTCAAAAGCAACATAGACTTATCTTTTACCATCCAAACACCATGTACCATCCACTTTTCAATCATTTTACACCTACACACTAACTTAATTCAATGCTCACATCAAAACTGAAGTGACAATGGGACAAAAATTTTAAACAACTTATTTTCCACATTTTTGCAATCAAAAGGTATAATACATCAAACTTCTTGTCCATACACTCCTCAGCAAAATGCTAGAGCGGAAAGGAAACACAAACAACTATTAAAATGGCACGAGCAATTCACTTTCAAGCAAACTTTCCAATAGACTTTCAAACAACTATTAAAATGGCTTCCACTTGCCTCATCAATAGACTTCCATCAATAGTTTTAAAGGACAAAAGCCCATATGAAATGTTATACAACAAAAGTCCCTCTCTTGACCACCAAAACAAAGTGAAATAAAGAGGAAGTAAAGTAAGAGAGAGGAAGTAAAGTGATTTTCACCCCAAAAGTGGGGTGCAAGTTTTATAACTAAAATATCACAACTTTCACTCACTTTACTTCCTAAGAAAAACTGGAGAACACAACTTTTATCGCTTTCACTTTCCTTCCTTCATTTTACTCAACTTGAGAACACAGTGTTAGAGTAATAGGATGCCAAGCTTTCCATTCACACACCAACCACTAACAAATTTGCACTAAAAGCACTTTCTACTATCCTCAAAACCAAAAAGGGTACACCCTTTATGATATCCCAACACAGAAGCTAATTGTGAGCAGAAATGTAACCTTTCATGAACACATTTTCCCTTTCAAATCACAGACGACAGATACTCCAATTGACCCATTGTACCAGATCCACTTCAAACACTACCCACAACCACAAACATAAATCCAGAAGACACACCACCTTCACCTTTAGCACCATCTCCAACCATAAGTGCACCATCACCCACCATAAGTGCAGAGGCTACCAACTCACCACTTCCTCAAACTTAACCCCTACCTCCCCCCATTCCTACAACTACATTGCCACCTACTAAACAATCCAAAAGAACCAAAACAATTCCTACTACTCTCAAATACTACTAATGCATACTCCCCAAATCATTCATTAACTCAATTGTTTCAAACCATCATCATTCACACTATCTTAGTTACCAAAACCCATCAAACACTAATCTTCACTTCATAAACTCACTCACCTGTGTGTCAGTGAACCACATTCATATCTCCAAGCCTCCAAAGATCCTAGATGGGTAGAAGTAATGCATAAGGAAATTAAAGCACTTGAACAGATTAACATTTGGGTCTACACAACTTTACCTCCTGGCAAAGTACCTATTGGTTGTAAATGGGTTTGTAGGATCAAACTTCATGCAAATGGCAGCATAGAAAAGGTATAAAGCAAGATTAGTGGCCAAAGATTTCACCAAAAGGAAGGTATTGACTTTAAAAAGACATTTGCACCAGTAGCTAAGATGGTTAATGTGGGGACTCTTCTTGCCATAGCAATCCACAACAATTGGCACATTGAACAACTTGACATAAACAATGCATTCCTACATAGTGATTTACATGAAGAAGTGTTCATGACAGCTCCTCAACCCTGCCACCAGATACTTGCAAACTAACCAAATCCCTTTATGGATTAAAGCAAGCTAACAGGCAATAGATTGAAAAATTAACTTCATTTCTGTTGAAATTAGGTTTCAAGCAGAGTTATATTGATACTTCACTCTTTACCATTCAGCATCAAGGAATTCTTATCTCTCTATTAGTCTATGTTGATGACATCCTTTTGGTTGGTCAAGACAAATCCTACATCAACTTTCTCAAAGCCAAGCTACAATTCAGCATCAAAGATTTGGGTCCATTACACTACTACTTAGGTATTGAATTCCTCAGAAACTTTACAAGCCTAACAATGTCACAAAGGAAGTATGCTTTGGAACTACTTGAATATGCTGATATCCTAGACTCCACACCAGTTTCTACTCCAATGGATCCCACCACCAAACTGAATGGCATTGATGGCTACTTGCTACCTTGCCCTACATCCTACAGAACCTTGGTCAGCAAACTGCTATACCTCACAATCACAAGACCAGATCTATCATTTATTCATTTGCAGCTCAGGCTCTTAGTCAATACTCTCACAGCTCAAGGTCTTCTCATTATGAAGCTTTAATCAGAGAGTTCTCAGATATATTAAGCTCTGCCCTGGTCAAGGTCTTTTCATTCCTAAAGACAACATCTTCAAGTTAACCACCTATTGTGATAGTGACTGGGCAAGTTGTTCCACTACTAAAAGATCAGTGTCAGGCTATCCCATCTTCCTTGGTCAAATTCTCATATCCTGGCAATTTAAGAAACAAACAGTGGTTACTAGATCTTCCACTGAATTTGTATGTAGAACCCTTGCAGACAATACATGTGAGATATCCTGGCTAAAATGTCTTCTACTTGATCTTGGTGTCAATTCATACTCGAAGTCTGGTTATGTGTAATAATGCTTCAACAATTGCTCTGGCAAACAATCTTATTCATCATGCCAAGACCAAGCACATTGAAATTGACCATCATTTTGTTAGAGACAAAGTCACAAAGTCAAATCTCTCCATGTTTTGTCCCCTCTAATAAGAAGAGCTTCTACACCACACAAGATGAAACTGTTACTCAACAACAACTTGATTCCATGTAATAAGATGTAGTTACTTAGAAGTTAGTTACTGTATTAGATATTTATGACAGTTTGTCTTTTGTGTTTGACTTTGTGTGTATATAAACAACATCATTGTACTCATAATTCATTAGTGAAATGAATCAATGAAATCATTTCCACCATTTATCTGTAATATGAAAAACTTCTTGGATGCTCTTATTATGGGTTCTCGAGTGTGATGATCTCAAAACATTCGGGTGAGCAGTAGTCAAATCATTTATTTAGATGAACAAAAAAAATTCATATTATAAGGAGCGTTAGTCAAACAGATAACCTCATTATATACTTTAACCAATTATTATTTTCATTATATAGGAGAATGCATTTAACAGAAGGGTTTGTTTGAGAACAAATACTGTAGAAGAGAAATGATATGTACTCATAAACAACGATTCATACACATAAATAAAACACCACCACAAGTATATGACATGTCACCATAGCATATACAGTACTTGAGCATGAATCAGCTTTTTATGTGTGCAAAAAACTAAACTTAAAATGAACAGCTAAGAATAAAATGGAACATAAGTCCACAACATGTCTACAAGACTAGACACCACATCATCACCTGAATACCCTAAGAGAATGATTTGTACATGTGAAGCCTCCATCAACAAACAAGTTAGCGCCACTAACATACCTCGCTTCATCACTGGCCAAGAATAGTACAGCATTCGCCACATCCTCCCGCAACAAATCCACACCCTGCAAATTAGCATTCTTTCCAATAAAAGCACGAAAACCCGCCATTGCATCGTCAGTCCTTTCATCCTCATGTAGATGTGCCAAAGCCAAATTTGTTAATACGGCATAAGGAGAGACACAGTTCACCCGGATCCCATGATTCCCAAGCTCAGCAGCCACACTCTTGGTGAGTCCCAAAACAGCATGCTTGGAACCTGTGTATGCGTGTGGCCCCAACCCCCCGATAGCACTAGCAACACTCGATAGGGAAATAATTGAACCTTTCTTTGATGGGATCATTACCCGAGCAGCATGCTTCATCCCCATAAATGGACCCTTAACATTTACATCAAATACTTTGTCAAACGTTGATAAGGAGAATTCCCGGATATCAGGGCAGGGTGGCCCTCCAATCCCAGCATTGTTAACCATGATATCGAGTGTGCCAAAACTAGTGACTGAAAAGTCAACTGCACGAGAAACATCATCTTCAATAGTCACATCACAATGGATGAAACATGTATTCTCACCAAGGGTTTGACACAATTGTTGACCAAGTTGGTCATCAATGTCGACTATACAAACTTTTGCACCATGCTTATGAAAAAGACGAACAATACTCTCTCCAATACCAGTTGCACCACCAGTTACCAAAGCAACTTTCCCTAATAATCTGAAATATCAAGTAAATATCAAACAAATAAACTTACTTCTCGATTCCTATGTTAAGAGTAAAAAGCTTTTTACTTGCAAGATTGTTTTATTGTATTTGTTAATATAACAAAAATCAGTTGAAGTCAATTATAAAGGAATGAACAAGGTATTGCAAGTCAAGGTTGCCCAACTGATTACATCAATGAAACAAAACCAGAAGTAAACATAGGGTTTATATAATTATTACTAGTATTATATTTGCTTCGTATCCATAGGCAACTAAAACATAACCTACCCAAGAGTAAACAAAGAATGGTTGACATATATGAATTTGAACTTTAGAAACGGTTCATGTTTTCTTACCTCTGAGCGACAAGAGGAGAATCATTAGAGCTAGTGGTAGTCATTGCAAGAGCTTCAACTTGGTTCTATCTTACTGCAGATTTGACAATATAACAAGCTTTAGGAGGAAGCTATAGTAGAAAATGCAAGTAGGGGGTATATACTAAAGAAACAACATCATCAAATATTACATAAATGGTAGATGACAATTTTCTCAAACTTTAGACACTAAATTTACACCATAGAAAAAACACTCATAGAAGTCTCAAAAAGATAACTCTACGAGTTAGAGACCACATGGGCTATTCAAATTCACATGTTCGGTATAAATATCCAGAAAGGTACGATGAGCCATTATTGTCCATGCTTTATAACAAAAGTAAAGGCATAGCATGTGGTACAAGTAATTATTCTTGAAAGTGAATTATTGGTTTTATTGCTCATTGACAAATATATGCTGGCCACTACGACAAAGTGAAACTGATTGACACGTTTTACATAACTTTGATAACTTAGACATTAATCCACAAAGGTATACAATAAACACAGTTTCAACTATGATTGACGCTATCTAATTTGTGGAGTACTCGAGCCCATGTACTTAAACAGCCAGTTTGGCTGGACATCAGCAAAATAATAAAAATCAACATAACGTCGACCACTCAACCGTATGGTATTTATACAACAAGATTTAAAGTATTATTCCATATGCTCCAATAAACGAAATGATTTGACCTTTTTGAGATCAAACATCCCATATTTCAATTCAAATTGATGTGAAAACTAAAAAGTAAAACCAATGTCTCACTGTCATGTTGGGATCACTAATGAGCCCACAAATGCCCATCAAGCTTATACATGGTCATTTGCGGGACACATTAATGAAATCTACTCCTATAACATCAACTTTAGGAAAAATCTAAGCACATATTTTTTTTAAACGATGATTTCTGACCATTTGGCCGACTAATCTACGGGTCTGAACCCACAACCACACGGGCTCAAACCGATTAAAGCTGGTTTTGAACTCGCATTTTTAAAAATGATAGTCACAAGCTTTTACCAGCTCGGCCACCCTGGGTCGCTAGCCACCCACTAGTAGAAGTTGCATCAAACTACTAAATTAGTATTAGATCCATACTTTCCAAGTATTTCAAAACAAGATTGATCATAACAGCAGAAAAAAGAATTATATAAAACCAAAGCCAGATTTGAAGGAATTAATAAATTATTTGGATTAGAAATGGATATATAACATGGGCATTAATTAACGAGAATGAGAAAGAGCTAGAGATAAATGGATCAGAGTTAACCTGATGATGAAGGTCACCGGAAAATATATATATGTGTGTGATCTCTCAAAGTGTAGTCACCCCATTGTTTTATTACTCTCTTATTACAAACAGCTCTTGGGAACATGAAATAGGAGACTTCTTTATTTATACAAACATAACTTCATTTTCTTGTGGTATTTTCAAGGAATATTTTCTTGTGATCAAATGTGAAAGCCTCGTGTCGCATTTGGGTAATCAATCTTATAAAATCTATACGCTTTCTATAACAAGAAAGCTTAAAAAATATTTGTGTTTATTTTTTATTATTATTATTATTATTATTTTTTATTTTATTATTATTATTATTATTTTTTATTTTTTTTATTATTATTATTTTTTCTGATTTTTATTACAAGTTCTAAAACTATTTTTATAATTATTTAATTAATCTATACTACATATAATGTAGGGATGAATCTCTCTCCTCTTAGTCTTAAAATTCAGACTTACAAGAAATAAAACATGATTTACAACACTTTAATGCACCCAATTTTCAGACTTACAAGAAATAAAGCATATTGTACAACAAAAACAAGCGTGGTGTCATTTTAAGACCAAAATTCTATCAAACAACATTAATGCTATTAAATGGTAGTCATTAAAACACCCCCTATATAAAAAATACAAATTATCAAGCATTGTTTACAACTATTTAGAGCACAAAGATAACTATATTATCGCAATGTACAATCAAATTAAGCTTCCAAAATATTAACCTTCCAAAACATAAATCTAAAATCCAGTAGTCAAAATGAAGAAGAAAAAAAAAAGTGAAAGAGACTTGGAAATTACAAAGAAAGAACAATCTCAGTCTTCTCTTTAATACTCATAAATTTGTTTGTTAAAACAAGAGTATAAGAGTAAACCATCATAGATCTTGAAAGTAATAAGAGGACAACAAACAAACAACCTACCCAAGACCTCTTTAATGAGATCTTGACGAACATAGTGTGCTTCGGTTACGGTTGAAATAAAGAAGGTTTATGCTGCGTTTGTGATAAGGAGATGGAAGAAATGTTATTATGATGCTGCTTTTTTGATATGTAGGAAGACGAGCTATTTAGGTGTGTGACTGCCATGGAGATATAAGGGTGGATTTATTTGACGTGTTGTGTTCGTTTGTTAAGGAGTTATAAGGTTGGAAAGATTGAATATGCGTATTATTTTGGAGAAGGAGATATTTGGTGACTGCATGTTTTTTTTTTTTTTTTTTTTTTGATGGAGAGAAGGTTGGATGGGGACCTTGAATGTGCGATGTGCGTTTAGGTTTCCATAATGAAGAACTTATATTCTAAAGGGTGTAGGGTTTGTTGTGGATTTGAGTTGGACATTAGATAATAATTATGGGCTTGCTGGATTTTTTAAAGTTGGGTTTCGAATTTTTAGTTAGTATGGGCTAAATCTGAAAATTTTGTTGAATTAATTGTGAGGTTAGGCTTATCTAACTATCTTCATAATATTACCGTGTATCGTTTTTATATTTTAAAAAGTATCGCTTGTGCACCATAAAATTTTTGTATGAAATAGTTTTTTTTACTTAAAATCTCGCTATTTGTAAAGTTATTATCACAAAACGCATATAGCTATAAAACGTTGCTCGCCAAAATTTTAATTTCAGGGTATCCGCCGCCACATCGCGCGAGTACGCTGCTAATATTATTAAAATATCTCCTCACTCATAAGTACAATTAATATATCACATAGTACAAAACAATAATGCATAAATCATCTTCTTCTTTTTCTTCTTTTTTAAAACACCCACTAAATGAAATTTATAAATCATTAAGCGGATCATACAAACCAATCTTTCATGTAGTTAGTTTTTCCGACACCACCTTTTTTGACCACGCAACGGGCCACCATTTACGACCACAACTTAGCAATATAGACACCACCAGAAGGCGCTAAAACCGCTACTTTAAAACATCATATATGTTTAAACGTTACATAATATTGCACGTCCAAAACAACTAGCAGTAGTGGTGACAATCGTTTTCGTATTGTCGTTGCATCGTGATGCATGAGTTCTCTACCATTTTTTTATAAAATAGTGTGCGATAAAATTGTTCTCTAAAGTTATTGCCATGCGTTAATTTAGCATCATGGAAAACATATAATCAAAAATATCGCTCACCAAAAACTATAATCACACGGGTACCCTCCGCCGCAACGTGTGGGTACCCTGTTATAATTTTTATTTTATTTTTTTATTTTTTTTTTTTATAATATAATATTACTAAATGCATAAGCAATAGAACAAGCTAATTTTCAATTAATAACCTCTGTTGGTACATTATTATTTTTTCTTCTATAAAAGCAATTCATTGAAAAGACCTTGTAATAACTAAAAACTATAATCACACGGGTACCCGGCTAATACTATTACAAAAGCTTTAGTTAAAAGGTCTTGTAACAGGAAACTTTAGCTATAAGCCTATAATTCATATGTTCGTACCAAGTGGGAATGTGGGATGATACTCGTTGCACGGTTTAAATGTAATTGATCTCAAACCGCTTGTTATCAATTCAGAATCACACTGATCGAATAGTTATAGTTGACTTCATAGATCATTTGCATCTCACCTAGTCACATACATTTTTTATTTTATTTTGACATGTACATTATCAATGATTTTTTTTAGAAAGACATATATTTACACACTTATAGCACATAATAGCGCCTTACGACTACCTGAACTAAAATTTAAACACACAAACTTATGGTTTTGTTCCAGTTTGATCATTGTTAATTAAATCAAAATCATGTCGCTTCTAATAAGTTGTCAAATTTGCCATATCTAATTAGGTTAGAGTATTTAAAAGGGTCACGTATATTCTTCAAGAAGTCGATATACAAAACAAAAGGCGCATAGCCAATATTGTCATTGTCAAATATAAATATATTCAAAAGTGAGCGATTAGAACAAACAATAAGGGGACCAAGTTCAAGTGGCATCCAAAATAAGTGCCATAAAAAATGTTCCATATTTGTAGAGGATTATGTGGTCTCAACTCTCGATCGAGAACGTGCATTTAATCAAACTTTGTTCGACTCAACTGCCCTGCCATACACGTCAATACGTCATCCTTGCTAGCGGCCACATGGATTGTTATCTATGTATAATGTTAGAATTTAAATATCATGACATTAATATAAATAAATCTACAACATCAAAGCACATAGCGGAAGCAAAGAATCATAATTAACATGTAAATAGATTAACCGAATAATAAAGATAACGTACATTTGATCCTTACAAGAACAAGGACCTAACTTCAATTCTTCTTCTTGAATAAACAATGGATTAACGAGAAACCTCTTACCGTTTTGTTTCTCAATCCAGGATGGTATTAACTAAAGTAAGTTAATTACCAAGGTTTTGTACACACGTACTTTAACCAATTAATGTATGGTGCTAGCAATAGAACACAAGAATTAAACCAAACTAATTTGTTTAATATTTAAAAAATCGATTCCCCCTCCAAGAAGTAGGATCAACCGAATTTTAGACAAAGAAGAAGGAAATCCAATTTAGTGTTATAGCAAGAGTGCACAAGGTGTGAAACCCTAACCCCTAGGCCTTGTATTTATAGAGTGGGGAAACTTAGAGAACAAGTTGAGATGGATTGGGCTTTTACAAGCCTTAGGCCGATCGGCCCTCCCCTTCCAAAGGGTATTCCGGAATCTTCTTGTCCTGTAATTTCACCTACAGTCCTTCCTTTATTCACTAACGGTCGTTAGTCAATTCCGTTAATTACTTAACGTCCGTTAGTCGTTATTTCGTGTTCAAATAATTAAATACATAACGTTTATATATATTAATTATTTACATTAATCATTCATACGTAAAGTGTGCAATCCCAAAGTCCCGAATTCGATTCTAGTCATACACGACTTAATATTTTTTCAAAACTCTAACAGCTCTCACTTGAAAATCTATTAAAAGTGTAATGACATTGGTTAGCGTCTAGCAACACGCCAATGCCCCTAGTACAACTCGGGTGGTGGTCTCCTGGAAAAACCATTCGATGATTCATCATCATACTTATCATTTTGTTTCTAATACTACATTAATAAAGATATGGATCTCAGTCATTCTTTATTAATCATTCTGTTTCTCGTTGTTTCTGATTGAGCAAGATTACCAAATCTTCTGAACATATTCATGGGAGATCTTGGGCGTGCGCACGCAAACATCTTGTCAACCCTACGAGGCGCCCAGCAGTATTAAACTCCAAACAATTTGAAGGAACAAATTCTATCTTGACTACGAGCATAACCCATGAACTTTGCAACACTCCTGAAAAGAATCCTTATAGCTACCAGTTACGTATAGCGGTAAATTGAATCACAGAAATGCACTACATCCATGACAGTTATATGGCATCTCAAGTCTGAGGATAACTATATACACATGATTTACTTGATGACAAGATCCATAAAGTAAACTCATGAAGTTGAGATAAGTCCTATATTCAATTCATTGAATATCATGTGAAATTGGCATGTCAACGCATCAATATACTTTCAAGTATATTCTACCAATACTAAGATTTGTCTTAATTTAATGATATTCCCATATCATTAAGTGACAACGGACAATTTAGAATAACATAAGTTATTCACGGATTTAAACATGCAAATATAGGATACAATCTATTATTAATGAAAACAAACGTACCAAGTACTTTAATTCATTGTAAATAATAATTGCTTAACATCCCTTATCCAAATACTAAAATAGATCAATGCATGATAATTCTTATTAATGAATTATGCCTCAAGTCATGTCAAACATACTTGTTGACAAGACATAAATCAACTAATCTTGATCTATCAAAATTTTGAGAATACTTATTTCAAGAACTTAATTAGAAAAATTCTTGTATGTGTGCAATCAATTATCTTGATATTGCCATATAATATTTCATAAAATGCGTGACATCCTCAACCACGAATTTATGACAATTAAACTATCAAACCTTTTATAGTTTAAAGTATTCTAATTCTTTAATGTAAAATGCAACTATGCTCACAATTAAGCATAACTAGTACACATGGCCATTAACTAGGATGAAATCCTACCATGACTAGTATTGAGTGTCATCTTAATTTTATTAGCATCATTGCATGCAAACAACAATATGCTCTTTAAAATTCCATAAACTTTAATATCCATCGTGTAATGTTTGATACCTTCCAATCTTTCAAGATTTGTCGACTATATCAATTACGCAATAATTTGCCATATGGTTCATACTTAGAATTTAGGAGCAATTCCAGGATGAGGATGTTAATTCTATATCCAACCATATCCATTACACTTAGTTATCTAATAACTTTCAATTAGATATTAATGTTGTCAAATCATCTTTCATCCAAGCATGATACAACAAATAACATGATGTACATGAAAAATCCTTGTGTCAAACTTAGATTTCATTCATGTTACATCTTTTCAAAGATATGTTTCTATTCAGACTTTCTAATAGTATATCATGTTCTATTAGAATCAATTATTTTACCGCTTATGTTTATAACAATAAACATATATTCCAAGGTTGTATGTTTATTTCCTAAATCATCAAGTGAAGTTTCATTCCAAACTAAGACTTAACATTTAATGTTAATGGAATGTTACTTCCTATATGTTATACAACATATATGAAATAAGAAAATAAATATAACACTCCCACTAGCTTTCAGGAATAATAATGAATCGTCTTATTTTAATTACAAATCAAAACTTGGATTTAATAATTAAACATAAGTGTATCTCCTAGATGCATGCATTAATCCATTCATGAATTATTGCACTTTGTATACTTCCAAAGATTATTTTGAATTCAAATACCCTTTTAATTACTTATCGTCCTCACACAAGTAATTACTTCAAGAAAGGGTTTTGATATTCTATTGTTAATTTCATATAGATGAAACTAAGAATGACAATCATAATCTTTATACATTTAATGTGCCTAGAAAGAATTTCAATCACAGTTAATTGCTTAAGTGTGATTAATAATCTTTTCATACATTAAATATGTATACAAAATTTTGTCCATATGATTTCTACACAAGAATTTAAATCTCCAGGATTTTCATTCCCTTTGAAGAAACTCATCTTCATTCTATAGTGTAACTATAGAGTTCAAGATTAACTAAGTTTTCAAAACTAGTTATCTTTGTGGACTGCGTCTAAACATTCATAGTATGAGTAATTTGCCAAATTCAATATTTGCAATTTATCTTAATGATCAATAGGTTTATCATAATCCTGTAACTCATAATCCTCAACATATTATACAAATATTTGAGATATCCTTGCGGATCTATGAATGATAATTCCATCATCTTGAGATTTAACATTAACATGTTTAATCCTTATCATGACATTTACTAGTGTATTTTTAGAAGATTATGTATCTTGTAATTTTATCTTTTCAAGATAAAACATCCCACTTGCCTTTTGCAATTTATAGACTATCTATAAATACTTAGCAAGTAGAGCAACACAAAATTGTTCTCTTTTGGGACATTACAAATACATATTGACAGTTCCTTACATTAAGTTTGTTAATAACCTACTCAAAAGCAGTTTAACAAATTCAGAACTTCAATTTTAAGACTTAATGTGATTCATCACATTCCATAATAAATGATGTCTTATTCATTTTCTAGGTTGGAGTCTAATTGAGTATATACTACCCATACTCAATTTTCTAACCTTGATAACTTCTGGAAGAACAGAAAATATAGTTATCTTTAATCAAACAATATAACAAGAGTTTGATTTTCCTAACTGAACGTACCATAAACATTATGTATTTCATTAGGATTAATATTGTAAGACAATCTTACAATATGTAAGATAAATATATTTCGTTTGGCTTATCTATTCACCAACTAAGTCAGCTTAATGGTATAATAGAATTTTCAAGCCAATTGCATGCTATATAACATAAGTACTTTTTGACCAAGTCACTTCATGTCCATTTCTTAACAAGAAGACATAAACTGTTATAATCCCAATATACGTTATAAATCATTGATCAACTCAATGACTTCTTGTATATGTCTTAATTAAAAAACATAGCAAGTTAACGTCTTACTTTATTATAAGTCTTGTAACAATTAAAAGACTTCATATTTATAACTTTACAATAAAATATAAACATGTATAACTAAAGTAATCATGAACACCACAATTTGGTTTCAATAATAATTTCAAGTTAATTTATTACTTCATTTATTTATGACATTTTGAAGCAGTATTAGATTACTTCATTTATGTCATTCCAATAATACATAAATATTTAGTTTGAAGTAGTCTTATTACCATGTTGACACTTGTTCTAATAAGTATCTAATTTAGAAACTTGCAAATTAACATAGTTTCATTACATCAGTTGATCTGCTAGTAATGAAAGTATGAAATTTACCTTTCCACTGTAATCTAGTCCAAACTCTCACATGACGTAGATTACAACTTCAAGTGTTCTATTAATTAGATGTGATTAAGTCACATTAGAACATTAGTCTCTTACCTTGCAGTCAAGAGAATCCTTTAAATCATATTCCTATGTGTTGTTCCTTGCACACAATAAAGATTTCTCCTACTTGTGCATGGAACAACATCATGTATCAGATAAACAACACGTCACTCGTTTGTTTATGTGATCAATATGATTGTGTCATAGAAATTAGTAGATATAGAACCACCTTGTCTAGTAAGGAAACGTACATGACTATCCTTAAAACCACAAGTGTCTACAATTGGAAAGTAATTATCTTAAGACATTCTAGAGATAATCTGGGTTACTAACAAGATAACAAAGCTTGTAGCTCCCACTGAATTACAAATCATTACATTAATTCATTATTCAGTAATTACAACACAATGCTCCCACTGGATTTGACAACATTATAAGTGTTTCATAACCAGTAAAAGCAAATAGTGTGCTATTTACTTTCCTACACCTTTGAGAAATCCCATACGTAACAATTACTTAGGTACTAAAAGAATGTATTCTATTTTGTTAATGATGGACTATCCATCTATGCAATTAACTTGAAAAAATTGGACATGCAATTTCTCCTTTAATATGTTTACCATCCCCACAATGGTATGTAGCATCTTTAAGTGGTCAAAGCACAACAACTAGATAAATCATGCTAGTTTGCCTTTTACCAATTTGCGGTAACTAGTCTAGCTTCTAATTTAATAACTCATAAAATGTGCAATTTTCTTAACTATTAAAGTTTGCTATGAGTTATTTCTTAGAATTTAGACAATTCTAATTTTCCTATCATACCTTTCTCATTCATGAAAAAGAATAGGATTAAGTCTCACTCTTCTAAAAGAAAGTAGACTAGGTCTATTCTTTTAGTAAAGTTGACTCTAGTAAAAAACCCCTACAGGTGTAGATCAATTTACTACTAAAAGAATGTCACACGTTTACGGTTTTAACGTTGCATTAATACATTAAAAGAATTTACAAAATTCCATTTTAGTATTTTCGATAATACAATTTTTCAAGAAAAGAAAATTACCCAGAAAATATTCATATATCCATTTAATCTTCTTGAAAACTAGGATCCAAATTTTCATAGTTTCACTACATCAGTTGATCTGCTAGCAGTGAAAGTACAAAATATGGTAATCTGTCGAACAATAATCGGCAAACAATTTTCCGACTCCTAGATCATTATGGGAATTACATTTGCCAAAAACAATTTTGCAATGTAAGCATGTTTCTTCCCATCTCATGCTTTAAGTTTCAAGGTCTCACTTACAACTTAATTAAGTCGTCTAATTTAGAAACTGCAAATACTCCATGTCACGGTCTCACGCCATGGAAATTTACCTTGTCATTAATATTTAGGTTAAGGTCTAACTTACGCTAAATATTAACTCCAAGTGTCTCTTATAATTAGATAGCATGGACTTAAATTTTAGGGTATTTATTTTGATGTGACAATCAAAATATGTACGAAGAAGCATGCACTCATCTTCGTATCATAAGTTTTCAAAACAATTTTAATTACAAATTTTTGGCTAAGAGTTAAATCAACAAAGTTTTAATTGAGGTATTGGGTTCACCAATCAAAGAATTACCTCCAATTATCGGCCACTATATCCTACTACTGCATGAGTCATAAAGACCCAAGTTATTCGGATAATTACCACAAAAGTGACACGTGGAATTGAGGTCAATTCACCCTTAAGATGATTTTGTATAAAAGAATAGCATTACCTGGTAGCTCCAATTAGACGCACAAAGGAGCGGAGAGACAAATGTCCGCCCAAAGGCTAATTAAAAACGCGTCCTTTTTGGATGACAATTTAATGTCAAGCCTCCTTATACCCCTCTTATAGTTTGTCTAAACTGGGTGAGCCGTTCACACTATTGGTACAAAACTCATCAATCAATCAAAAGTTTATGATACTAAGTCTTAAAAATTATGTTATAAATTATAAAATTGCTAGTCTCGCCTGGGAGCAAATTACCGTGCGAAGTGAACCACTTTCGGCACATAAGACTTGGCAATATATAATTTACCACATCAAGGTTTCATAGTTATTAGGTCAATTTATTTTCTATTCAAAAAATTACTCTCTTTTTGCTTACAATTCAACAATAGTTTAAACAAAAAGACAAGTAATTTTAATAAAAATAAATAAACACTTAATAACGCATATAATCTTAACCATTAAATTATATAGCCACATGCAAACCTTTTGATAAATCATATTAATAATCTATATGTGAATTATTATGCATATAATTATTAAGACTCCCATTGGTTTTCGAGCTCATTGTAACTAATGGACCACATGCACCAACAAGTTGGTAGCGTAAGCCTTAGCAAGTATATACCACGTTGCACATAAAAGATTCATTAATTTAATTAATTAGGTCTTTCCTAACTTTAGATCTATCTTTTTATTACATGTAGCAAGTAACTTAACAATTAATTACAAACCCTAATCCATGATGACCTTGCATGAAGTATCATGGATTAATTCACAAGTCAAGGAACGTAACCCTTTACACACATAAACACACATGTTCCTAATTTTAGGGTTACAAAACTAGCTTTTTAATTAAAAGAGGGATCGAACCCCCCCCCCCCCCCCCAAAAAAAAAATTAGGATCGATTTTTATTGTTATAAAAAACCCTAAATAATCGACTAAACATGTTTAATCCAAATCAAGAATTTGATTTTTTATGCGTTTCGGTAATACAATTACATGTTAAACGGCTCGTGATGCCACTGTTAGAATTTAAATACCATGACATTCATATAAATAAATCTACAACATCAAAGCACATAGCGGAAGCAAAGAATCATAATTAACATGTAAATAGATTAACCGAATAATAAAGATAACGTACCTTTGATCCTAGCAAGAACATGGATCTAACATATTCTTCTTCTTGAATAAACAATGGATTAACGAGAAACCCCTTACCGTTTTTTTTCTCAATCCAGGATGGTATTAACTAAGTAAGTTAATTACCAAGGTTTTGTACACACGTACTATAACCAATTAATGTATGGTGCTAGCAATAGAACACAAGAATTAAACCAAACTAATTTGTTTAATACTTAAAAAATCGATTCCCCCTCCTAGAAGTAGGATCGACCGAATTTTGGACAAAGAAGAAGGAATACCAATTTAGGGTTATAGCAAGAGTGCACAAGGTGTGAAACCCCAATCCCTATAGGCCTTGTATTTATAGAGTGGGGAAACTTAGAGAACAAGTTGAGATGGATTGGGCTTTTACAAGCCTTAGGCCGATCGGCCCTCCCTTTCCAAAGGGTATTCCGGAATCTTTTTGTCCTGTAATTTCACCTACAGTCCTTCCTTTATTCACTAAAGGTTGTTAGTCAATTCCGTTAATTACTTAATGTCCGTTAGTCGTTATTTCGTGTTCAAATAATTAAATACATAACGTTTATATATATTAATTATTTACATTAATCATTCATATGTAAAGTGTGCAATCCCAAGGTCCCGAGTTCGATTCTAGTCATACACGACTTAATATTTTCCAAAACTTTAACATATAATTCTTTACCTATTTTGTAACTACCTATAGTATAGTTAAATGAGAATTAATCTTAAATGAGAAGTATGCTATAACTATATATTTGAAATGCACCTACTTAAATTAGTTGTATCTTTTATCATTATAATGTGTTTTATAGCTTTTAATTAGATGCATATACGTATATTAGATACATGCATTGTTTTCTTTTTTATTATATTCCTCTACATGTGATTGAATCATAAAAATCAATTTGCACTATTTTCACTTCAAAATAACTTTTAAAACTCAAGGTGGTGCATCGAAATGAATAGTGATTCATTTAATTCAAGTCGCTGCATCTCACATATGTGATTATAGTAATTTCTAACCAATTCTCATTTAATTTACTTCTCACTACCTTAAACAAACAAATACAAACGTTTTCTTTTATAATTTTTTTGACAACGTGTAGTTATTCAAGATTTTCCTTAATAGCTAAAAAACGTTTATTTAAATATAAACATTTGTTAAATGTTTACCATTCATCAAATAGTAAACACATCGAATAAAAAAGGAAAAAATGATTTCTGGGATTTACTTACGATTACAAACGTAGTCCCTAAAAATTGCAAAAAACATCCTTACCGTTTACTTTTGATTATAGAAACAATCATTCAGTTAATATAGGGAATGTCTGTGTAACGAAAAAAAAAAAATCACGTAAAACCTCACGCCCCGTAGTGGAGTACGGGTAAAAATGTCCTCATTATATAACAAAGTAGAGTGGGTAGAAATGAATCGGGTATTGTTCTCCACCAACATTGATACCAAATTTGTTGTCTTGGTTAGAAAAGTTTTTTTTTTTTTTTTTTTTTTTTTTTTTTTTTTTATTTATATTTTTTTTTTGGCACAAAAACACTAAATTTGGTGTGTACATCGCAGATTGTATGAAAGATGTTTATTTGCACCAAATATGATGTAGTGTTTGGTACATACATTGGAGATGCCCTTAAACTACCAAATACTTTGTAGCTTAATGCAATGTGTGTTGTCTCATGTATAAGATATTAAAATGATTGTAATTTATATATTGTGAGATAGTTAGTTTATTATTTTTAAAAATTTATAGCTTACATTATGTTCAGTGCCGGTACTGAATTTTCAGATGTTATGTACAGTCAACCAAAATATTCCCCTTTATAAACAAAGAACATGCTATGTTTAGAGTTTTGGAACTTAGTACGGCTTATTCCTACACCGATTCAGCACACGATGTGATCGTGTGTTTCTTAATGCAAAAAAATCAATCGTTGTTTCTTAAAGAAAAAAATCAATCATCTTGTCATACTTCATGTTTTGAAACTAAATGTATACTTTTCAAACTAAAATATGATCAAATAATAAAACATTCTATTTGGTTTACAGAATTTTCGCAACTCAATAAAACATGTTTCTACTAAACAAACGTGATATTTATAAAACTTTTTGCACTTCTTTCGGTTATCCATATTTAAAAGAGTAAATGTCATAAATCATCCCTGTGGTTTACCGGGTTTAACGAAAATGGTCCCTAAACTTTTTTTCCCAGATCTAGTCCCTGTGGTTTTGACCCATAACGGGTATGGTCCCTTGACCAAGATTTCCGTCAGTTGACCATTAATTCTTATGATGTGGCTAATATGTGGGGGGTAGTATAGTCATTATCTAAATGCCTAATAGTTGTATATAGTATATTTTCATTCCTGTTTCGATACACACATAAAACACACTCACAAACACACACTGATGCAACAATGGTGAGATGCAACCACTGTGGATCACAAGCCATCATCAAAACTTCATGGACACCATATAACCCAGACAGACGATTTTATTGTTGTAGTAAAAGAGTAAGTCTTCAATTTCGTTGTTTTTAAAAAACCTCCAATTTGGCCTAATTTAACCTAGTTAATTTTTCTCAATTTTAATAGGTATCAAATTGTGGGATAATAGATTGGTATGATCCTCCTATGTGTGGTAGGGCTGTGCAAATCATTCCTTGTTTATTAAATTCAATGAATCGCCTACAAGGAGAACTAGATGAAAAATATGTTGAAGCTAAAAGAATGAAGAAGTTGGTGTTTATCAGTTGGTTGTTTTTTTTTCCTTTATTTAATTTTAAAGTGATATGGTTCATGTATATGACAACCCGCTATTTTACAGGTCAATACTATTCAATAAACTCAACCTAATTATTTTGACATTTACTTGAGAATAATTTACGTATAACTTTTTACTTGAATCAACGTAAATTTAGAATACTTTCAAGTGCACTAGACTTTAGACTATATTAGTTACAACAACCAAATACCTTGCTCTACTCCGGTTCAAAATTTTAATCCCTAAGACAATTCCCTTTTTTTATTTACATTGTTAATTAACAAACTTTTTCGCATTAAATTAACAAGCCCCGACACTCCTAATAATTATTTTTATACACTCTCACACTTACGAACTTAAATATAAAAGTGCTAAAAATTATTTTCTTACATTTTTATAATCCTTTTACTAAGCCCACTTTAATTATACGTATTTAACATTAACTGCAAAAACTATTAACCAATACCTATTTCTAATACCAATACATACAATATATACATTTTTGTACAAGATTTCCATAATACTTTCATGTTGGGGACATATAGCCGCCCTCCACATAAACTATGGTAAACCATAGTCAAACTTTTTTTTTTACTTACATAATTATGGGACAAAAGAGCAAGAGAGAAAAAAAATATATCACCTACTCACTCATAAACATTTCGAGCCACCAAGGAGCAAGGAAGGAAGAAGAGGTTGTTTGCCTAGTTCAAGTATCACTAGGGCACATTTGTAAGAGTTTAGGAGTAGTGGTTTTGGGTTAAACAAGTAATTCATCATCTCATCTCACTAATCACTCCAAGTAAGCTATCAAACTAACTTTTATAACCTTTACACTACTTAAAGATGGGCTATTATGTTTCCTAGAACTATAATTGCATGGTTACATATGTAGTAATATCACTCTTGTACATGTTTGGAAAATTTTCATGAACATATCTAGTTGACAACAAGTTACAATGTCATAAGCTTTTATTTCTATGAGTTCTTAAGTTTCCTAACACACTTGATAATAATGTGGTAGAGTTAGAGTAGTTGTGAGGTGATTGGAAGTGATTTAGAATAGTTTGAACACTAGAAAAAATACACTTTGATACATTCTTAAATGAAGCTGTCCCATTTTGCCAAATCTGGAATAATCAGTAGGATAGGAGTAATTTTATGCTTGGTATTCAGAAAATATACCCAAAAACAAAAACATGGCCGCTTGAATGGATTAAAACGGGCTTATAATGAAGGAGATACACTAATTTTATGTTAGGCGACGAAAACAATTTTATGAAGAAAAACATGCTGTTGAGGGTTTTTCAAAGGGTGAAAACAGGCATTTAAAGCTAACTAAATATTCTGAGATACAAAAAATATGTTAGTACCCTTAAATACGAACCCGGGGATATAAAGAACTTAAGAAAAGGAGCTAAAACGACCAAGATACATTACTATATATATTAAAAGCCATTTGATACGACGTCGTTCGATGAACAGTACCCTTGGCCCATTTACTTCGTCAGCCCATTGTACGCGTTAGTCCATGGCCTGCGTTTCCGGTTCGTTGATGATGATGATAAGATAAACGCAGAGACATAGATCCACCCAAACCTAGAACGTTCCACAAATCACTACTGTTGCTGATGATGATCGAAGGTTAGTTATCTGTTTTAGTTTTTTTATTTTCATATACACTTTGCTTTCAATTTTGGGTTTTGTTATGATTAGGGTTTTGTTACAATTAGGGTTTTGTTATAAAATTTGGGGGTTTTGTGGAATGATAATGTGTGATGACTTTTTCGGGTGTTTGGGATTAACTTTTGGGGGAGATTATTTGATTACTTGGATTGTGTTGAATATGTTTTGGGGGTTTTTAAATTTTGGTTATGGGTGTTGTTTTTTAAGGCTAGGGTTACTTGGATTTGGGTTTATAGCATTGTGTTAAATTAGAGTTAAGGTTATTTGAATTTGGTAAATGTGGATTGTTAGGGCAAATTAAGGCGTTTGCATTGTGCTCTACTGTTTTTTTAGTCTAGGATTACTTGGATTTGGGTTTATAACATTACGGTTGTAGATGTTGTTGGATGCTACATTGAATTGATTGTTATAATAAATTTCGGTTGCTGCTTAGGCCTTAAATAGTAAATAATTAGGTTGCTTATTTAGGGGGTGTTCGGATTACTAGCTTATTTATCCCGCTTTGGGACGGTCGACTCCCGTATCTTGCCGGGGTAGCCACGGCGAGTTTTTGGTTGCAGCCATGGCGGAGAGTTGATGTCGTTTCTACAGCGACTTTTAGCTAAATGGCAATTGTTTGGTGGTTCTTAGTTTTCGTTTTAGGAAAAATGAAGGTGCGATGTTTTTATCAGACGATCAGATGCTCTTTGTTTGCGGTAGCCTTTTGTGTAACTTAATACAGTTGCAGGGAGTAATGATGTATCTTTTAAATTTTCATTAGAATGTCAATGTCGAACTTCCATTGAAAAAGAATAAGATTTGGATTTGTATACGCCAAATTGCATTTGAACAAGAGTATGATGTATAACTTTCTGGAAATGAAATATTTTCATTGTGATTGGGTCCAATTTACTAATACATTCCTGATATTTTTTCAGGTGGAGGCTGCATATGACATGTTGCTGATGCAGACCTTATCACAGAGAACAACAGGGAAAGTTGTAAATAGTAGTATCCGTTATGCCGATGTTAAACCTGTAAATACTCCTCAAATGGGATCTATGCCTCAATGGGTACAAGGTGCCTTGAAAAATCCACCTGTTTCAGTTGAATCCCCATCTGCTCGAGATTTGGGCATCGAGGCAGGAGTTTATGGAGCTTTAGCTGTGTTAACTTATGTTAATGGCGCTTCTTCTCCAATTGGTTCCATTTCTGGTGCTGATGTTCCGGGACTTATCTTGGCAAGTAGTTTTAGGGCTTCGTTATATTTCATGACCAAATGAAATGTTAAGCTAGGTATGGTTCTTATTACTTATCGCCTATAAAATCTACTATTATTTTATATAATCAATACTTTAACTCATTTCTTCCCATGGATTAACAATGCTATTGAACATTAGACACGTAGGTAATTATAACCTGCTAGAGAAAGATGTTAGAATTATCACGCATCTTTATGATAAATGTTTCATGTGTGAAGCACCACGTTAGTCCCTGGAACTCTTAATGATGAATTTAATAATAGTAGCATCACAAACATTAATGGAGAATGATTGATTGATATATCGTAAATACGTTTTGTTGATACATTGTAATCTTAATAACTAACTGTTTTCAGGGAAGGCAACTGTGATAACCATAGGGGGTCTGGTGGCTGGTGCTGTGGTGCGATCTGCAGTTGAGAACTGGTTGCAAGTAGATATTGTCCCATTTTTGGGCATACATTCTCCTGCAACTGTGGTTAGCGAATTTGTTCTCATTTCTCAATTTTTGGTCTCCTTATACTTAAGCTAACCAAGGCTCAAAATTCTGTGTATCAGGTTAGTTATTTTATGAATTTCTTATACATTTCTTATAAATTTCATATTGATAAGCCGCAAAAAAAAAATAGCGTTTTAGTTTATACTTTTTTTGGTGTGATAAATCGTGTAGTTATGCAGGCATTATAGTCACTGACAAATGGGCTTGATCAGAATGCAGAAAAAGGACGAGCAGGAATACAGAAGTAAGGCTAAAAAAGGAGTAACCTTATTGCTTAACCTTAAGTTTTAAATTACCAAAAATGAAACACAACTCATTTAGCATAGATAAAAAGAGTAACCTTATTGCTTAACTTATCTGGTCTTTTTCATCTTTGACACCCCAGATTTCGATCACAAGAGGGCCAACACGATTCGTAGACAGGTAATCACTTCTTATCGAGTACTTGGTAGTTGTCCTTACTGATCTACCTACGAATGGGCTGAAACGGTTTTCAAGATACTGGTTTAACTACAATACAGAGGAAAGGGTGTTTGTGATGGTCCACTAATATGTGTGTGTTTTGTATACTTCACAGACTTTTTTCAACGGGCAAGTTTCGTAAGTTGTGGTGTATAAGGACGAGTATTGTATTGGCTGAATGTGGCGTATGAAAGAGGTACGATTGTAAAATTTTATTGGTCATTTCATGCATTATCGATTTATCGTCACATACAACCTAAAATTTGAGAGTTTTTTAGCAACGTTTATGCTACTATATTAATATTATCAACTGTTAATTACAGTAAGTCAGTCAACCTTTTGTATGCACCAAATTAGACTTGGTATAAGCCACTCAGGATGTACTTTAAGGATACTTATATGACTAATTCACTTTTTAATAAGTACATTAAAGTTGTATTTATGTTATAATAAGTTATGTTGTATTTGATCTGGTATTGGTTAATGCTGGTAGTCACCTGATGAGCACGAAAGAAGTGGTTAAAGTTATTATTAATGTTTTATTGAATACACTCTATTGTGAATTGCCCCATGTATAAGCTTTTGAGTTTAAAATTGAACTACTTTATGTTCAGGTGTAGCGGGACCTGGAGTAGCTGCAATTGTACTTATTGTTGGACTTACCTTTGCAGTGTTTACACAATGAAAGCTACTGCTAAAAACTCAAAACCAATGCAAATATTTTTCACCATTTGTTCCAGCTGATGAGTATTCTTAGAGAATGTTTGGACAGAAGCCTATTAAAGGTTTTCCTCATCCGAGGTACGTTTTATAGACCCGGCTAATTAGAATGGATGCAATGATGCATTATAGAAAACCTGTTATTAAGTCTCTTCCAAGTAATGTTAAACAAAACTACGTGAAACGATAAAATGACATGCCATTACCATTTAAAATACAACCAATAGATCAAAGAAAAATTTATTCTACTTTATTTCTATAAAATCTACCCGCCTAAAAAAAAAAAAAAAAAACAACGGACAAAAAATAGGCCCGCCCGCAACGCGGCGGCCGACGCCATTCTCGTTGATTTAAAATAGGACGAAATCTGACCAAAACCAACAGCTCAAACTGAGAAATTTCCTAAGTGTCAAAACTGTTTTCCCATGTGACCATGTTTAACCCCGTTTTTCTCATAGATAGGGTCCGTTATGGAAAAATAACACCAGGAAGTATAATAAAGTTCACATGGCCTAGATTCCAAAAAGTCCAATCGTTCGTCAAATGGATTTATAACGAGTAACTTATGACCTCTCAATCTTCCCCGAAAATTGTCCAGAAACTATAAAAATAGCCTGACCACCTAACTTTATGGCCATATAAATGTGGGATCGGGATTCGAATGGGCTAAAATTCAGTGTTAGCTTTTTTAGACCTTGCTACGTACTTCCTAAATCCACTGAGTTGGGTCAATAACACTTAGAAAACACTGTTTGACGACTAGCTTTACTGGGCCACTTAGTCATTTTCCGGAATCCAACAAAGAGTATTATTATTGACGTAAAACTTTATTTTTCTCAAAGATCACTTAGAAGACTATCGTAGAATGTTGTTAAAGCGTAACGGTGATTTTTTTAAAATACTTATTAATAAGATCACCCAACCTAAAGTACGAGACAAACTAATTACGCGTTTTATCCAAGGTATTTTCTACTTAATAATCTAACGAGTTGTCATAACTATATTTTTGACGTTAAATGTTGCAACAAACATATACATGTGATATAATAGCATATTAACTTGCATGCACGACCCTGTTTTCAAACCTAAGACATGGTACTTATTTAGGTTGCGGTTAGAGTTACCGGACCGCTATTCACAGTTTACCAAATTACTAATCGGGATTTGATAACTAAGGTGAGTTTCATAGCCCCGGTTTTTACATTGTTTGTATCTTATTTTAAAACCCTCGGGGTGGGAATACATTGCTTATTTTTCGGACACAAGTATTAAAACTGTTACATTGCCTAAGTTACCATTATGTCGTTAAAGTCCCCTTGAATCATGAACCGTTAATTACTTGTAAGCGCGGATGCTATGAATAGATCTATTTGGGTTAACACCCCCGTCCGAGTTGGTCACGCCAACCTGTCAAACGGACGCATATCATTCGGATTATTTCTGAGTGTCTGGCAAACACTTAGTTGGGGCATTGATTATTATTATGCTTGATTGCATACCATTTTGTTGAGCTTCGGGGTCATGAGCTTAGGGCACTGTATATTATTTTTGGCTATGACGTTATATTTGTTGTGATTGTCATGCTTGTGAAATCTTGTGGTCCGCACCTTACTTATTTACGTAAACCTATGAACTCACCAACAATTATGTTGACTTTTTAGCGTGTATTCTCAGGTAACTAGACGATAATAATCACTTATGTGTGGAGCATACTAGAGTCACGTTTTGGAACGCACATCATGATGAAGATTTCCTTGCATTACTTAGCGTTTGGTTATGTATTAAAATCTTACATTTGATGGTGAACTCTGATATTAATACTTTTTTAAAACGTTTATGCTTAAATCAAATGCTTGTTTTAAAATGACTCACTTAGAGGTCATTCTTTATTTCCTTATACTTCGTTATCCAAGAACATCACGCCCTCGGAATTCCATTCCGTTGCAATCCAAATTTGGGGGTGTGACAATGTATTGAATCAGTAGGTAATGAATGTAAGAAGGTTGTATTTTGGTAAAGGAAGAATGGTGTAGTTTAGCAATACAGTGTAGTAGTTTTTTCAAGTTGTATTTTGGGTTTAAGATGAATGAAAAATAGCATTTTCAACTTGAAAAACAACTGTTACTACATTACAAAATACTGCATATGTAGATGCATACTTGATTACATAAAAGGAGAATACATAGATGCATAGTTTGATTATATAGTAGTTGTTACAGTACCATCAAAAGGTAAATACATACATAGCTATCCCATGCTCCTTTTCCCTTTACCTTTAGTGCCTTCAATTGGACCTTTTCCCTTTCCTTTCTTTGCTTGGATTTCTGCCCAAGTTTTCTGATTTGCTAGGCCTAGCACTTGAACCCTTTTTCCTTGGATTGACTGAGTGTGAACAGGAGCAGGATTGTTTGAGATTGTGGCTTTTTTTGAGACAGCTTCTTCTTCAGAACTTGAATGATAGCTAGACACCCAGCTATCATTAAAGGAGCTGAAATCAGAGCTTGACTCAACAACCATTCCCCTAACCATTTTCTTACCAAAGCTTGTACCAGTAGTGTAGGGTAAATTCCAATTGGGTTTAGGAGACATGATTTCAGATGAATCAGATGATATTTGAATCACATCTGGCTTGGAAGTCATTATTGAGAAGTTTGGATTAGGTTTAGTGTTTGACAGATTTTTATGGTGTAATGTTGTGTGTATGTATATTAATTTAAATTAACAAGCATCACATAATTCAATGTAAAAGTAAATGCTATTAAACCCTTGGTTGGTATGTGCAGTTATGTATCTGCATTTTGGTATAAGCAACACTTTGACTTTGACTTTGACTTCTAAAGTGTTATGAATTGTAATTTGCTACCACACTGTATAAGACCATAACCATTCCAAACAAAAGACCAAAAGACCATAACAAGTGAATCCATACATATTGTCTTAACATCAAGTCTGAGTTAACATGAAATGGCCATAATAGAATAGGCAAAACTACCAAAACACAAAATGACCTTGAACTTAACATGACATAAGGAACATACATCCATAGTGTGTAACACAAACATAACATTAAGTCTGATTAAACCTAAGTAGTAAAGACAAGCATCACATAATTCAACTGAGTCTACTTGCAGATGTCTTTGTCATCTTTGTTGGTGATGCTTGTAGGAGTAAAGGGAGTGGTCTCACCCTTGTAGACTGTGATTGCTATGAACCAACACTATCATTCTGTGCAGTTTGTTGTGATGATTGTGAACCCATACCAGTCTTTGAACCACCAACAGTCTTTTAACCACCACTAGCTTTCTTTGAACCACCAGCACTCTATGAACCACCAGCAGTCTGTGAACCACCAGCAGTTTGTGAACCACCAACATTCTGTGAACCACCAGCAGTTTGACCCTTGCAACTTCTTTGGTTGTGACCAACTTGCTTACACAGCTTGCAAGTAACACTCTTTCCTGCCCTGCTTAATTTGGATCCTTTTACCATTATATCTGCAAGTTCAGAAGCACTATTTCTCCTCTTTTCCTTTGGCCTTCCAATTTGTGTGTGATGATCTGGTGGGATAATTGTATTTGGAACATTTGTCTTTTCCCAAAACTCTGGTGATCTAGTGGGATTAATCTTAGGCCTATACATCTCTTCCCATGTTGAAAGCCAATGACATGGATGACAATATGACTCTGGTATTCCAGTTTCAATTCCATTGCTAGCCATATTCCATATGGATGCAACTGCATGTTTGCAGGGTATCCCACTCAACTCCCACCTTCTACAACTACAGTCTCTATCCCTCATGTTTACTACACACTGATCACCCCAAGGACCATTTACTTGATACAAGTCACCCCCATTCCACTCAACCTATAAAATTATACAAATTAACTAGTGCTGATTGGCTTGGGATTCCACTTAAGACATTATGACTTATAACATATAAAATGATTAAGAACTGAGTAGTATGGCTTACCTTTAATTGTCCTGCTTCTTTAACAATAATCTTGAACATCCTAGCAACATGAGGGGTAAGAGGGCCATCAGTCTTGCTTATTACCTTCTGAACAAAGAACTCATCTGAATCAATTGTGTCTATCCAATTTACCTTCCTACCTTTGTAACGTATGTTAAGATGACTGGTGAATGCACCTCCATGGTTAATCTTAGACAAAAAATGGTTGGAAACTCACCTGATCATACAAAATACGATTTACACTAGAAACTCAAAATTACTACACAACTGAATAAACTAAAAGGAAGAGTTTGGTGGTAACAATGGTACTTGCGATAATCATGATACGAATTAGATGTTGAACCCTTTTTACGCACCCTCCATTCACACAACATTGTTGATTTGATTCTGAACCCTTTTTACCAGGTTTACAGAGAAATTTTGGTGGGTGGGTGGGTGGGTGAATTACCTTAGTGATGAAATGTGATATACTAGGGTTAGATAAAGATGGGGTTATGGCACCAGACGTGAAATACCATTAATACCCCCCATATATTACTCTAGTGAAGGGATTTAACGGTCAACTGACGGAAATCTTGGTCAAGGGACCAAACCCGTTACGGGTCAAAACCACAGGGACTGGATCCGAGAAAAAAAAAAGTTTAGGGACCATTTTCGTTAAACCTGGTAAACCACAGGGATGATTTATGACATTTACTCTATTTAAAAATTCCCATTTTTTACCCTTAAAATTAATATGACAGCTTTTAAAGCTATTGAACCACCATTTGAACCCCTCTCAAAAGCTATTGAACCACCATTTAAACCCTCCCAACCCTTTTGAACCTTCCTTTCACCCTTTCCATTCTCCATCCTCCACCAATCACAGTTTTATATAACCTATTATAAATAAAGCTTAAAAATCAAATATTATTCAAAATCAAACAACAATCGCAGCTTTATTTATAAATATTTTTATGCCCCCAATTTTTGATCAAGAAGGAGGGGTTTGGGAAGATGAGGGTCGGGTATGGGAGAAGAAGGGGTTTATTTAACCCAAACAAAGGTCCAAAAACGGTTGAGATGAGGGACTTGGGGGGGGGTTCAAAAAGGGTTCGCAAATGACTTCTTTATTTTTGTTGCCAAACTAATGGTTAGTTTTCCGACAAAACAACCCCTCAATCCCAATATTCCAATGGTTCAATCTGATGATTTTATGTTAACAGTCAAGAAAATGAGATCACCAATGACACAAGCTACGAAACCGGTTGCGAAAGCGGTTCTTCGGTTTCTACATGTTTAAGTTCCAACATAATTTATCAAACTAGGCCTAAGAAAAAAAGTAGAAAAATGATTAATTTGACAGACTTAGAGGTTGATATGCTAAAAGCAATTGCCATTTTGACTAATGAAAAGAACAAAGGGCAGACTATAGACAATTTTCAGGAAAAATTAAAAGGGCTTGGTTTGGAACATAAAGATCCAATGTATTTGGCAGCATTTACTCTTTTTGGTTCAAAAAACTCAAGGAAGGCGAGGATGGTGCTTCCATCAGAACCCGAGGTCTTGAAAGGGTTTATTAAAATGATGGCGAATTCGATGGGCATTGTGCTGTAGTTTTGTTTAGGTAGTGTTTGGTTGAGCGGAATGGAATGTCATTTTTGCTTATTTTCTAGTTCTTGTCATAAATAAGCAGACAAAAGAGTAAGCGACCCCGTTATATGATATCATGTAAACTTCAACATTCGAGAATCAAAATCGCAAAATCTAATAGGAAGATGTGTTTGAATGATCGATCTTTTTAACGACAACCAACTATATATATCTCACACGTTTTAAACATAACTTGAAATTACAACCATTTAGTTGGATAGTTCTCACACAACAAGAGTTACAACTTAAACGCAAGCCCTTTGGTAAAATAAACAATCTTTTGGTAACCAAATAACTTTTTAGAATATAAGCAATGTGAAATAGTAGTACATGCTATTACGATTCATCCATCATAAGTTCAAAGCTCGATTAAGATATGTAACACCCCAACCTGACAAGGGTCAAAATGCCACATTATATTGACAATCAAAACATACAAACGCAAGCGAAAGACTTATAAACATAATAGTTACAAATGTATTCTAATGATAGAAATGAAATACTAACTCTATACATAATGAGTTCCAAACTGAAGTACAAAACCAAACTAAATGTAACTGAAGGTGAATCCAAAACTAATCCAAAAGCAAATGGGTATCTATCGTCAGGGTGGTCCACTAAGAGCTCCTATGCACTCTTCACTCAATCCCAGCTTCCAACCTAAAACCTGCCGCATGAAAAGAAGTGCGGCTGAGCTTAAAAAGCCCAGTGAACAGACATATATAACAAAACGAATAACCAAAACATATATAGGTATAGGAAAAGGGAAACGTAAGTTCCTGCTAAACTGGATATCATCTGTCAAAAGAGTAAGAGATCAAAGATCCACTGAACAAATATCATAAGTCAAATGAGTCAAATGAAGTAAGAGATCAAGAGACACAACGGATCATATAATCATAAGGAATCAAACGAATCATATAGGAATGCCCATGAACCTGTCTAAACAAGACACTCGAATAGACCACATAATCACATATACAGAATAACCACGAGCCTGTCTAAATGAGACACTCGAATATACCACATAATCAAATATACATATCCGTCAAATCATAAGTAACCATAGAGGAGCGACCTCTCAAAAGTGAAATGGGGTGTATGACACACACCAACCAATCACTACAAAGCCATAGCATAAGATATCACAAACCTAGGATGCATCCATACGCTCCCTGCAAACAAAATACATATGCAAGTACTAGACTGTACATATATATACATAATGGCCATGAGCTCAAATCATACATAACAAAACGGAACGCTGTGGATCAATCACACCTCCACAGAAAGTGTCATGCCATTGGTGCCTCAATGACATGGCCACGGTACCTCCATGGCTAGTTAGCTCGGGCAATAGAACAGAACATAACAAAGCTATCCATAATCATAACAAAGCAATTATAGCATAATCAACAAAGGCATATCAAACTGAACAGAATCTCATATCATATGAGATAACATACTGAATATCATAACAGAATGGATAGCAAACTGAACCATATCATAGGGAATCATATCAAAGGATCATATCAAATGGATCATAGCAAATGGATCTTAGCAAATGGATCTTATGATAGTAACTGAATCAAAGTCAAGTGTGTAAAACTAGAAGGGGGGTTGAATAGTTTTTACCGTTTTAAAATTAATTTGCTTTGTGACTTAACGTGATTTCAAAGTAATACTCACAAACAAACAATATAAGTAGAGTAAGTAAGGATATGAACAATCAAACCACAACACGGAGATTTATAGTGGTTCGGCTACAAGGACTCTCTTCCTTGCCCTACCCCACTCCTCGAGCCTCTAACTCGAGAGTTTTTCTTCACTAAGAAACAAACGCCTTTCTCGGCGGAGAAAAGCTTTATACACGTTGCTTACACTTTATCCGGTACTAAGCTAAACACCGGGTTCTTTACAAGGGTACAACCACTCCTGTTGGTTCTTTAACAAGGGTACAACCACTCCCGACACTCTATGTGTTTTTAGGACTAAAACACTAACCGATCACTACTAAATAAATGTTATGAACAATGATGTGTGAATACTACAAGATCACACAGTAACTAATCTAATCAAAGCTTGCAACACAGTGTTGAAGCTTGTTGATGCTTGATCTCTTTTGCTACAAAAAGGAAGATCACTAAGAATGAATGAATGATATGGTTAGTAATGTATAAATGAATGAATGTATAATTTATGCTATGTTAGTGATGAATGTGCCTGAATGATCAGCTTGCTATTTATAGGCAAAACTGATCAACAGGGCACGGATTTGGCGGATCCCAAAAATTGGATCCGCCTTTGTACTGGTTTGGTTCCGCGGGGACCAGGCCAGCTAAGATATTCTCATATCTTTCCATATCTTGCACAATCTTTCCATATCTTTCAAGGTCAATTCTTTAGCTTGAAGATCTATACAAGATATCACCTAAATCCTCAAGATATCCTAAAGATATCAAAATGAGGTATGCCATGATGTCATGTTTAATATTTCTAATTTAAGAAATAAAAGTAAAACATGTAAATGTAAAATGTATATATGCAATGTGATTCCTAGTGATCATGTAATGTGTAAAATGTGTTTATAAAAGACTTGTTGCTATAAATTCAAAAGACTTAATCTTATATTTATGTCTTGCTTAAAGATAGACTTTGTGATTGTCATTAACAAAATTAAGCAAAGATCGTAAAATATAAATAACGTTTTTAGGACGATATTTGTATTAACAATCTCCCCCTTTTTGTTGATGACAAAACATAAAGTGTATTTTTAAGCAAAGAACTAAATAAAGTATGAGTCTTTTAAAAATATAGATTAAGTTGGTTTTATGCAAGTTTTAAAATGTATAAAGGTATGTACTGTGATGTTTCACAGTGATGTAAACTTAACCCTATCTCCCCCTTTTTGTCGAAACAAAAAGAAGATATGCGTAGCGGAATGTGATGAACATTTCTTGGTTATTACTCCCCCTAAATTGGAGTACCAAGAGTGTTTCAATGATTTTGAGAACTTTAAAGCTCCCCCTTGGATTTTACTCCCCCTAAATGGAGTACCAAGGTCATGATGCATGATCCTACAAAACAAATGGTTAGAATATGATATGCTCCCCCTCGATGTATACTCCCCATTGCTAGGGTACCAACGTATACTTTTCAAGGATGAGAAATGCTATAAAATGATGAGTTAGTACATGATATACTCCCCCTTGATCTATACTCCCCGTTGCTAGGGTACCAACGTATATGATTCAAAGTTGAGAAAAGCTACAAAACAAAGGTTAGTTGTAAATCAATCCAACCAAGTAGCATAATGCATATTTATAGGTCAAACAAACACAATATTTCAACCCATTTGACTTTAAAAAGTCAAAAATATGTGTCTGATCAAAAATGCACCTAAGTAGAAGTGGTCCAACCATACAATCAAGTTAGTAAATTAATCAAACCAAGATATTATGCCAGATAGTGATCACCCATAAGCATAAATATAACATCCATTACTTGAAAATTTGTTTGTGATATAAGTCACAAAACATGATGTTACAACATAAAAAGGGAAGCAATCTTAAAAATCCTAAAGGTTCTTAAGAAGAGAAATTAAAAGTGCCTATTGCGGAGGATTGTTTTGGTTTGATGAGGATATGATGGAGGCAAGCCAAATGGATTCTAAATCCTTTGTATCACGTAAGCTAGAGTTCATCATGTTTGAAGAAGTGTTGAGAGGATCAAGTTCCTCATTGCCTTGAGTGTTTGGATGGTTGAGCCACATTGATTCATCAATGGTTTGGAGTGTGGTAAGTAAATCATTTGGTTGAAAGTTGGGTGATTGCGGAGGTGATGATGATTTTCTCATTTGAGATGGTATGGGTGGTGGTGTGCTAGCTACTGGTGTTGTTGTAGGTGATGGTGATCTTGGTTGAGATTGAGTAGGTGATAATGTAGAACCTATTGGAGTTATGGTAGGTGATGGTGATCTGGATGGTGGAATTGGAGAGGGTGATGGTATGTTAATCATTGGAGTTACGATGGGTGTTGTAGTAGTGGTGGATATAGTAGGGAAGTTTATATTAGAAATGGGATTTATGAGCCAGTATGGTCTAACACTAATTCTAGCTGTCCTTCTGTGTGGTCTGGACATGTGGGAGTTGTTTGATTTATGCATTGCACAGGTAGTTAGGAATGATGATGAAAATGTGAGTTTAGATTATCTAAAGCTTCTAATTTATAGTCTTGAAAGTTTATGGAGATTGGTGTTTGGATAAAGGAATGTTGATTTCAAATAACTTGGAACAAGAAAAATTTGTTTGTCATTTTATCAAAGTCAATCCATGGAGTTGACATGAAAATGATCAGTGAGTGTAGGAGGTGACAAAAAAAGTTTGTAGTGAGATTGATTCACGGATTTCAAGGAGCCAATAAGAGGGATCCTTGTGTGTTAGACAAAGGTAACTTGGATGAAAATTTGAATATTCAAATTTTGGTGGGAAGTTAATTTCTTATGGTCCTAAGTATTTCTAAATCATCCTAATGATCCTATTGATCAGTGGAGTAATCCTAAAAACTAAAAACAACTATCGAAGGATCTAGATTAGTCGGGAAATTTTGAAAAATGTTACTGTTAGAAGTTGGCAGATCCAATCGTTAACAAAGGCGGAGCCCAGATTTTGGATCCGCAGAATCTTCAGGTTGAGGACTGGCGGAGCCAAAGGATACAACAGGCGGATCCCATAATTGGGTGCCGCCATATGGAAGTGCAAATTTTGAACAGAGAGCAATGCATATTTCCCGATACCCGTTCAAATCACGAAAATTCACCTAAAACATATGTAACTACTAATATGTGATAGAAAAATACTAAAAACATAAGAAATAACACACGTTTACACATAGATTAATCCGATGATAATAACTTACCATAACAGGCGGTTAAGCCAAACAGTGGCTTAAGCATGGAAAATTGATAACAAAAAGTGTTATCACCCTGAAATATCATGTTAGTTCACATAAAGGTCAAATACCAACATAATAGTCTAAAAGACACACAAGTTTATCACATAATTGTTTGAAAATGTCTTAAACCAAACACTCCTTGAATCTTACTTCTTGTTCATCTTTTTGTTGAGTTTCATGATCCATCGGCCAAGATTCTTCATCATTCCCTTTGTTTGTCGATGCTCCTCGGATTGATTGTCAATGGAAGGAAGTTGACTCATGTATTCAGGCGGAGGAATCCTAGAATTTGGCAAGCCATCTTCGTCACTAGCTGATGATGATGATGATGAGGTAGGAGGATGAGCACGTTTTCCTCTTGCTATGGTTACCCTATGATCACTGAGAGGAACAAAGGTGTGTGGAATTTCGGTGTAGTCAGGAAGGAAGCCACTAGCATTTCGAGGAATAGGAATAGAGGCTTTAAACAGACGGGTAAGAAGCATCCCGTATGGCATGGCGGTGGTACCTAGGACTGGAATATCTGCCATTCGTTTGGCAATGTAGTAGGCTAAGTTGAATTGTTGGTGAGTAGACACACAATACATCATATAGCAAAGGCATGCATTGACGTGGTCCCTATTTCCTACAGTGCTAATGACGTTGGCTCTAAGAACTTCTTCCAACTTCTTAAATTGAGGCTTAAGCTCATTAAGCTCCATGACTAATGGATCTCGATCTACTTGTTTACCCCGGCTTGTCCTAGTTTGGTTGTTTCTAGGATTGAAGAGATGTTCACGGATAATTTCTTTGGAAGTTAGGGGTGTGTCGTATGGATGGATACGATCAAGGTTGGAATCTAGGATGGACAATGACCATTTGTCCGAATAAAAGCAAGTTCCTTGACTTGGAATACCTAAAACTTCTCCAAATTGATTTAAAGGAAAGGTGAATTGGTTTTGGTTTATTTTGAAATGAACGTTCATGAATCCAGAGTTGTCTGTGCTAAGACTTACAGTAGCATAGAATTCAAGTATAAACCTAGGAATAATGGGTTCATCTATTTCGAGATGACTATCAAATTGGATAGACGTTAATTGTTCACGAATATTGGTTTCTTCTAAAAATGACGTGTCTACGGTTCTACCTTCGTGAACATAACGTTTTTCTAATGCCTTAAAGATTTTGACTTGATCTTCGGTGAGTCCTTTGGTTTTGTGGTGTTGAGGTAGGTACTTAAGGGTGTCCTTATGGTCATAATTTGTCGCGGGATGCATGATTATCAGAGATGATTTAAGCACAAATTTGTGGTGAAGAATGACCTAATTTATGAATTTGGTGTGATAAGGGTCGAATTCTAGTGAGGTGAATGTTTTTGGGGAATGTGATGTACAGTAAAGGGTGTTTGTTTTAATAGACTAAAAACTGGTTCAGTAGGCCGCGGATCTGGGGGATCCAAAACAAGGCATCCGCCCTTGTTGTCGTTTGAATCCGCAGGATCAGAACACAAAATTAGGTCATTGCCGTGTTTGGTTAATCTAAGGTTTGAGCTAACATTTTATCTACTCACTAGGTTCGATGAACTCAAATAAGTACATTTTATTATCATCATTTATCCTATTTATTTGACTTTTTTTATTATATTGTATATGAGAATCGATACATTAATGTTTACTTTAGTAATTCTCAGGTAAAAACAAGCATTATGTGAAACTTGGCGATTTTGGACTAATTATGGAGCAAAACAAGCAAGATGTCAAAAGCCTACTGAAATCCAGAAGATCAAGCTCGTTCTACTCCAGATACGCCGCAATATACTTCTAACATACGGCGTATCACTATCAAGATTTCACAAGTTACAATCTAAGTACATGCGCCGCATACAAAGATCAAGATACGTCGCATCTGAAGACGGTGTACGAATATTCCATAATATATTAATCTTGGACCCCACGCGAAGTTAAGTCAATGCGCCGCATCTAACAACTCTATGCGCCGCATCTATCCCTGAGACAGAAACTATAAATACCCCAAGGTCAGACGAATTTGAGAGTCTTGGACAGTGTGTGAAGAAATAACCCTAGAGCCGAATTCAGACGACCAAGCAGCACAAGACACACCCAAACGAAGATACAAGAGCTGTAAGAAGGTCCTGCATGTATTCAATTCATTAAGTAGTTTTGTTTTATTGTTTTAGTACACTTTAATTCATCAGGATTGATGGGCTTGTGTCATGTGACTACGGAAGATCATGCACTCCCCTTAATATTGCTTTCCCATTAATTAAAGTTTATATGTTGATGTCTTTGGTGACTTTTATTAGTGCATTGATAACCTCTGTGTCTAGCTGAGTCTTGCTTGGGTCGCCATGCCCCTTCCTCGCCTATTTGTTTTAGCGTCTCTTGAATAAATAGGATAGACATAAGTAATCATTAAGAGTTTACTCGCCGATAAGATTAGAGCCCACGAGAAAGGTTTAATTATATACACTTCATATAAAACTAGCAATAAAAATAAGTGACAAGCTACTTAATTATCAGGACAGATCTTCTTATTATCTCGAGTATCTATCTGTGTACGTGTGTGCTAATCGCTGATTCGTGCTCATTAGTTTAGTTTACTATTTAATCATAACCAAACCGTGCCAGTCTCTCAGGCTGAAACCCCCCTTGCGTTAGATTAGGTTGTATAGCTAACTTAGGATATTAAAATACTGATTGGAATAACTAGATAATACGTTCCACTCTTAGTGATCGACACTCTGCTTACCATTATATTCATACTGACCGGGTACACAGCTCGTTAAGTGTGTGTGTTATTGATAAGTCGGCTAAATATAAATTTAAAACTTGAGTAGGCATTAATACTGCTAAACCGCAACGACACATCACGCGCATCATCTACTCACTAGGTTCCATTAATCCTAAACCTAGTCTAAGATAGTTGAAAGGTTCCCTCTTAAGGGGTTTTGTGAGGATGTCGGCAATGTTGTCCTCTGAGGATACTTTCTCTATTGAGATGTTTCCCTTCTGAACATTATCGCGTAGGAAGTGGTGTCGTATTTCTATGTGTTTGGTTCTAGCGTGTTGAACTGGATTTTTGCTGAGGTCGATAGTTCCTTTGTTGTCGCAAATAATGGGAATGTCGTTGAGTTCAATTCCATAGTCGACGAGAGCTTGTTTCATCCACAGTGCTTGTTGGCAAACTTTTCCTGCTGACACGTACTCGGCTTCAGTTGTTGATATTGCGAGGGCTGTTTGTTTCTTAGCAAACCATGAGGTGAGACAATGTCTTATAAAAGTACAAATACCACTTGTACTTTTTCTATCAACATAATCACCGGCATGGTCTGAGTCGGCATACACTATGGTTTCCATTCCCGTTCCTTTGGGATACCATAATCCTAAATGTGTAGTGCCTTTTATGTACCTAAAGATCCGTTTAACGTCTTCAAGATGAGATATTTTGGGATCTTCTTGAAAGCGTGCACATAGACAAACACTAAACATAATATCTGGTCTACTAGCCGTTAGGTAAAGTAAACTACCAATCATTCCCCTATATTTAGTGCTATCTACGGATTCACTTTTTTCATCCTTAGTGAGTTTAGTTTCCGAGGACATTGGTGTTTTAATAGGTTTTGAATCTTCAAGACCAAATTTCTTAAGCATATCCTTGATATACTTAGATTGGTTGAAGAATATCCCATCTTCTAATTGTTTGATTTGGAGACCTAAGAAAAAGTTTAGTTCCCCCATCATACTCATTTCAAACTCATCATGCATGATTTTTGAGAATTCATCGCATAACTCTTGACAAGTTGAACCGAATATAATGTCATCCACATATATCTGGACTATGATAATATGTGATCCCTTTTTCTTGGTGAAAAGAGTATTGTCTACTAGGCCCATAGTATACTTATGGTCAACTAGGAAAGTCTTAAGTCGATCATACCAAGCTTTTGGTGCTTGCTTAAGTCCGTATAATGCTTTCTTAAGTTTATAGACATGATTAGGTTTTTCAAAATGGGCAAAGCCAGGAGGTTGTGCTACATACACTTCCTCGTTTATAAAACCATTTAGAAATGCACTTTTGACATCCATTTGAAATAGTTTAAAGTCATGTGCACATGCATATGCAAGTAGTATCCTAATTGACTCAAGTCTCGCCACGGGTGCAAATGTTTCATCGTAATCTATACCTTCTTGTTGATTGTAGCCTTGTGCTACTATCCAAGCTTTGTTTCTAGATACTACGCCATTTTCATCCATTTTGTTTCTAAAAACCCATTTTGTACCTATTATGGTTTGATTTTTAGGTTGTGGGACTAATGTCCAAACGTCATTCCTAATAGATTGATTTAATTCCTCTTGCATCGCAATGACCCAAGATTTATCTTTTATGGCTTCATTAACATTTTTAGGTTCAATTGTTGAAACAAAACAAAAGAAATTACTTTCGTTTTGAGCTTTAGACCTTAATGTTATTTCATTGATTTTTCCTATGACGTTTTCTAATGGATGACTTTTGGTTTCTTTGATATTAACTATTTCTCTTTTTACTGGTTCATCTTCTTTGTCACTTTAAATATTTTCCTGATTTTCAACCATTTGACTTTCAACTAAGTCATCATCTACCAAAGGTGATGTCTTAGAGGGAGGTGGACTTTCATCGAATGTTACGTTCAATGATTCCTCGACTCTTGAGGTTTCTTTGCTCAAAACTATATATGCTTTGCTATTTTGTGAATATCCTAGAAATACACCTTCATACGACTTTGGGTCGAACTTGGTGAGATAATCCTTTGTCTTTAAAATGAAGCACTTGCTTCCAAATACTCTAAAATATCCTAAAACAGGCTTTTTGCCTCTGTATAACTCATATGGAGTCTTTTTCAAGAATGGTATAATTAGAACTCGATTTAGGATATATGTGGATGTATCTACAGCGTGACACCAAAACTTTTGAGGTATGTTTTGTTCATTTAACATAGTTCTACTCATTTCTTGAATTGTCCTATTTTTGCGTTCTACTACACCGTTAGATTGAGGAGTTCGAGGAGCTGAGAAATTATGTGTTATGCCATTAGCATCACAAAAAGCTCCGAATTGGATTTCATTGTCAAATTCACGACCATGGTCGGTTCTTATTGACACTATGTTACTTCCTATTTGATTTTGAATTTTCTTACTTAAGATTTCAAATTTATCAAACGCTTCATTTTTAGTTTTCAAAAACTTAGTCCATGTATACCTAGAGTAATCATCCACTATTACCAAAGTATAGAAGTTTTCCCCGTAACTTTGTATAGCGGATGGACCAAACAAATCCATATGTAACAATTCTAGACACCTAGATGTAGACACCATGTTTTTAGCCTTATGGCTACTATGAACTTGTTTTCCTATTTTGCAAGCATCACAAAAGTGTTGGTCATATTTCAACTTGGGCAGGTTCCCAACGAGTTCCTTAGATGATAAGGATTGAATTAACCTCATATTGGCGTGACCTAAGCGTCGATGCCATAGTGTTGAGTTTTCGTCCAGAGAGGTGAGACAAAGTTTGTCTTTAGGTGTTTTGTCTAATTTCATAACGTAAACGTTATTCTTCAAAACACCTTTTCCTACGGTTATGCCATCCTTAAGTATTTTACTTCCATTTTCACTGAAAAGGACGTTATACTTTTTGCGGCATAATTGACTAATAGTAAGTAAGTTAAATCCTAAGTTGTCTACATGAGCAACATCATCAATAGTGAGAGAGTCATGAGAAATCGTACCTTTTTTGATGATTTTACTTTTAAGCTTGCTACCGAATGTGACATTACCTCCGTCGTACACTTGGTAGGTTGAGAAAAGGCTTTTGTTTCCCGTCATATGTCTAGAACATCCACTATCTTTGATCCACTCGTCAGGTTCTAACTCTACCTTTATGCAAACCTAAGTTCAAGAAAAACTCAAGCGTTTGGTCCCCAATATCTCATGGGTCCGTTTGGGTTAAACATAACATTATCATGGTTCATGTACGAAAATGGTGTACAGGTGTTCCATGGCATGTGGTTTGGACCTTGAAAGTTCCTAGACATGTTTTGGTTCCAATTACTTTGATAATGATTCTGTGAGTTGAAGTTACTCCTTGGAAATGGGTGTTTGGGAAAACTGGTTTTAGGTCTCTGTTGAACCGTCTTAGTCCTAAACTCATTTTTAACATGACCTTTTCCTATAGAAACTGATGGTTTTTGTTTGTTAATGGTTGTACTAGTGCTAGGTTTTCTAGTGACCTTAACAAATTCAGTACGATCCGATTTAAGAACCTTCTGTTCATCAACTGTTTCCGCGGAGCCTTTTAGCACAACTGGCGGAACCAAAGTTTTGGATCCGCCAGATCCGTGGTTATCAGAAGTTGTTGAAACAGTTTCTTTTTCTTTCACTGTTTGTTTTTCAAAGTCATTTAAGCTTCTTAGTTTCATAAAATGTAGCTTGGTCTTATCAAGCTGAAACTTCTGATCTTTCATTATATCATCCATACAATTAATGTGTTTATCAAACCTTTTAAATTTAGAATTTAGTTTGATAAGTTTTTCCTGTGTGGACTTAAGTGTTTCTATTTGCAGTTTAAGTTCTTGACATGAGACACATGTTTCCTTAGCATCTTTACCCTTTTCTAATCTTAAAGCTTTTTCTTTTAACCAATATACTTCGTTTTCCAAGAATTCCTTTTTGGTTTTTAAGAACTTATTTTTGTTTATGATTTTAAGGGTAATTTCACACACAGTTTGTTATATTCTATTTCTACTGTGTCATCATCAATAGAAGAGTAGGATGAGTCAGATAGTACCTCGTTAGAGTCATTAGCCATAAGAGCAACTTTGTCATTCTTAGGCTCGTCGTCATCGTCTTCACTATCACTCCAAGCTCCATTAACAAATGCTCTTTGGGACTTGTTCTTTGGAGGCTTTGGACATTCCCCTATTAGGTGACCGGAATCTCCGCACCTAAAACACTTTCTATCTACTTTTCCCTTCCTATCATCACGGTCTTTCCGGAAGGATTTCTTTTCTTCACGAGGTTGTCTTACGAACTTGCCTCGTCTCCTGAAGAATTTCTTGAAATCTCTAACAGCCATGGCATACTCTTTGTCTTCACTATCTGAGCTAGACTCTTCATCATCACTAGACTCTACCCTAGCTTTTAAGGCAATGGACTTCATCTTCTCCTTCTTGCCTTTAACTATTTCTGAATCTTTTTCCATTACCATCGAGTGAACCTTGAGATTTCCGATGAGCTCGTTTAGTGTCATGCTTGAGAGATCCTTGGATTCTTCAATAGCTGTCACCTTTGCTCTCCACTTCGGATGAAGTGCTCTAAGAAATTTCCTGAAAAAGTTCTTACTAGAAAAGGATTCGTCAAGTGCTTTAAGAGATGTAATAATAGTATTGAACCTAGAGAAAGCACTATCAATGGTCTCATCTTCAGAGATAACAAATTGTTCATATTGTTGAACAAGAAGATCAATTTTGTTATCTTTGACTTGTGAGTTCCCTTGATGAGTGATAATCAATGATTGCCAAATATCCTTAGCCGTTTTACACATAAAAACTCTTTCATATTCTTTCTTAGGTAAAGCATTATAAAGCATCATTTTGGCTTCGTTATTTTTGGCAATCAACTTCTTTTGCTCATCACTGTGACGAGTAAGAGAAACACCTTCATCCCGACCACCTGAAATATTATTACTTATGGGTTTGTAATCACCCTCTACAATTATATACCATAGATCTATGTCCTTTGACTTCACATACGTCTCAAAGCGGTTTTTCCAATATATGAAACAATTTGGTTCAAACAATGGTGGTCTTTGCATAGATTGCCCTTCTTTAAAGTTTTCAAAATCCATTGATCTTTTCAAGTTTTTAAAATACAATATATTTTGAAAATCTTGAGTAACGTAGCTCTGATGCCAATTGTGTAAAACTAGAAGGGGGTTTGAATAGTTTTTACCGTTTTAAAATTAATTTGCTTTGTGACTTAACGTGATTTCAAAGTAAATACTCACAAACAAACAATATAAGTAAAGTAAGTAAGGATAGGGACAATCAAGCCACAACACGGAGATTTATAGTGGTTCGGCTACAAGGACTCTCTTCCTTGCCCTACTCCACTCCTCAAGCCTCTAACTCGAGAGTTTTTCTTCACTAAGAAACAAACTCCCTTCTCGACGGAGAAAACCTTTATACACGTCACTTACACTTTATCCGGTACTAAGCTAAACACCGGGTTCTTTACAAGGGTACAACCACTCCCGTTGGTTCTTTAACAAGGGTACAACCACTCCCGACACTCTATGTGTTTTGAGGACTAAAACACTAACCGATCACTACTGAATAAATGGTATGAACAATGATGTGTGAACTACAAGATCACACAGTAACTAATTGATGTGTTTTTTTAGGTCTATAAAAAATCAACCAAGTTTTGAATTTATTTATTGCCGAACTAACCTATAGACTCTAAACACTCACGAGCAGTGTACTCGATCAATGTAGATAGTTTTTAGGTAAGCAAGGGTCGTTCACTAGGAGCGAAGCTAAAGTGATCTAAAGGTATTCTAATTACTAAACTAACTAACCTAGAAAGCAAGTAAATATTTTTGGGGTTTTAGCCTGAGAGGCTATCACGATTTTGTGTGTTTAATTAAACTAAATACGAGAAAATAAATATTAAACTAATTAAAAGCAAATTAAAGATAGATGAAGATAGATAGGAAGAACGGGTTAGCCAAGTCTAATCTATTTTATAGTTATACATGCTTATGTCTACTTGTTTTAATTCATTCAATTGTTTTGTTGCCAATCCGATTATTAATCCTGTCACGATTAAATAACCTACCATCGTGGTGGGAAAGAGGACATGATCATAGTGACTCGTCTAGCATCAATACTAACTTATTGCTTTAAACCATCTAACCTAGTTCGGTATTACACGCTACTAGTCCTATTAGGTTGTAGACATGTTCCATTTATGCCAAACAATGATTCCTAATAGAGATTCGGGTTAACACGCATATAACTCAACCTAAGCAACCACAATTACAGGTAGTTAAGTCACATCAATTAAAGTTATAAGGATCATAACCTAGTTACATAGACTTCTACTAGTTATAAGCAATAAACGAGTTTTTATCGACAAGCACCCAATCCAATAACAAAGCAAACACATCGACAAAATCATAAAAACTAATAAAACTTCATAAACATGGCTAACACCTAAGGGTGTTAGCCCATAATCTCAGCAAAAGATAAAGTATACATAAAAATTAAACATAAGAAATCCATAGACAAATTTATTATGCTAACCGAATGATACACAAAGATAAGTATGGAGATGTTCTTCGTCGATCTTCAATGGTGGATGGAGAAGGTGTTGGGGACGATTTGGGGCTGTTCCCCACTGATAATGGTCCTCCAAAGTCGTGCAAGGGCTTTGGTATTTATAGGATTAAGCAAGAGTAGCCTCCAAGTAATTTCCAAAAACATAGTCTGCTGTTCGACCCCGATACAGCGCATCTAAAAGCCCTATGCGCCGCATCTCCTTCAGAATCAGATAGATTTTTTTTTTCTCTTCGCATGGCCGCTTGAATCAACTAAAACGGAGTCCGGATGAAGATTTTATGACCAAAACAGTGAAGCATCTTCTAAAGTTGTTACGTAAACATTATTTCTTCATTTGGCTTCGATTCTTCACTTGATTTATCGGTTAAGGCTCATATACGACGTATCTCAAGGATAGGATGCGCCGCATTCGATGTAATCCCGTCTTGGTCTTCAAATATCTAGGGCTTCTATACGGCGTATTCATAGAATCCGATACGCCGTATTCTTCAAATCGACAAAGTTTCATATACGGAGTATTCCCAAAGATGGATACGCCGTATGCATCAAAGTCAGGCAAGGTCTTGAACTCTTCTAAGTATATGGATACGGCGTATCTAATTAGCGTTGATACGCCGTATTGAGTGTCTGATCAGTAGGCATTCTTCAATATCTTCGTTTTTGCTCCAAAACACATCTTTTTCCATAACTTTCTCCAATTGCTCCGATATTACTGAGATTTACAAAAGTAAATGATTAAGTACCAAATCTCACACATAATAGTATAAAATGAGCAATATAAACGGGATAATGATGCTAATAATATGTACTTATTTGATGTCATCAAATATCCCCCCACTTGAACTTTACTTGTCCTCAAGTAAACCTTAGATTTAAACTTATGAAAATGTATCCTAAATAGGATGTATTTTTACAATTAAGCATTTATTCGTTTTATCATAATTGCACAACCAAACACTTAACGAATTAGAAACAAAATAAAATATTTCGATAAAAGCAAATCTAATCGTTTAACTGTCCAGTCGTGACGAATATTCTATCATAAGCTTGGCAATGATACACATCTCCCCCACTAAAGCTAAGGAGTAACAAGTCTAAAGCGGTAAAAAGGGTTTTTTTTTTTTTTTTTTTTTTTTTTTTGGTTAAGGGTTGATCATCCTTTTTAATCTCTATCGATCTCATATTCCAGAAAAGGCGACAAAATCACAAATACATGATCGAATCCACGAACACGATACTTGCAATTGCTCAAATCCTTAACTCGAATGGGCTAAAGATAGGACCAAGTAATCTTCACCAATAATATTATATCAAAAAGGGCGACAAAATCATAAATACATAGCCGAATCCACGACTACGATACTTAAGATTGCTCAAATCCCTAATCTCAATAAATCAAAGGTTTGGATAAAGAATAATATAGGGTATGGATAATATTTGGGATACAAATTGGTGTAAAATGAAAAATAAACAAAACAGATAAATTAAAATCCTAAGTGTGGTAAATTACTTTCCCAACCATCCCATTGATGAGGCGAAAAGTGTACCGCTTTTAAGGGGTCATTTAAGCCCTAAATCGTATTTATTTGATCAAATATTGCCCTAAATCGTTCCTTTTGTCATTTTAGGTACTTTTGAGGAGAAATCTGGAAAAGGAGGCATTTTGGACGTTTTTGGAGCATTAAAGTGAAGAAAACGGCAAAGTCTCAAAAATCGGCTAAAAGTTACTCTTGACGGCGTCACAATTTACTCTGGACGGCGTCATGCTTTGGCAAGAAAAGTTGGACGTGAAATTTACTCATGATAAGCCAGTGAAAATAGCATGTGAATTCTGACGGCGTCACGCTTTAACTTGATCGAGGGCGTCACGGCTTAAATCATAAGGGGACGGCGTCACGTTCACGAGCTGACGGCGTCAAGCCTTGATAAGCCAGAATGGATTTTTGAAGAGCTAAAGAGGGACGGCGTCAAGAAGGTCATCCGGGAACCCTAGAAGCGGCGAGGTGACGGCGTCACACTCCATAAGGTGACGCCGTCAGATCCAAAAATCTATATATAGTTTTCTAATCTTTTGTCATTAGAGAGAGCTTAGTGTGTGGAGTTTTGGGAGAAAACCCTAGGACGAATTCAGCTACTTTTTCAGGGCTTTTTGCCTTGAGATCCTCCATGTTTCATTGAAAGATAAGTTATCAATTAATCATTCAATATGTCTATGTGTTGTTTGATTCTATCTTATTCTTGTCTTTTGTTTAACATGTTAGGCTAAGTTTATCTTGTGTTTGCTTAGATCTAATGAAACCTAGCTATTGATTATTGGTTGTTAGTGTGTTGTTAGTTGTATTGGATGATTGTTTATCTATGTTAGGCTTAAGAAAACTGGCTAACTTCCTATTCGGTAACTTGCTTGAACGTCTTAAGAAACATGAACCAAACGCGTACTAAAGGTTTTTATGGTTGTATTTAATGCACAAGCGAATTCTAGTGATCCCATGTTAGGAGCTTCCTAGCCGGCTCGACATAGGAGTGAAGTAGGAGCTTGTAGAGTTGGGGAAGTAAGTACGCCACCCCACGAATGGTATTAAGGAATACACCCGTCATCCACGCTACTAATACACACTAATTAACCGGTAAAAGATAGTTAGGGAGTAAGGAAATCTAAGTAAACACATTTCTCTACACATAAGTTTCTCACCACATTTTCATTTTTGTTATTTTATTTTGTTTGCATCCGTAGTAATTTGGGTTAGTTGACTAGCAACTAATTCCGCCCACTCTATCAAAACCGAGATTTTACTTGCTTTCATAAAATTATAAAAACATAAAAAAGAATCTTCCTCAACCCTTAGACCTAATTAGAGTAGCCTTTCATACCTAACGAACACTATTCCCTGTGGAGAACGATCAATCCCCCGTACTTACCACTACACTATACTACATCGGTCAGGTACACTGCCTGGTGGGGTTGTAAGCCTCTTGAGATCCCTCGAGAGGTAAAACCTGTTGTAAGGTTACAAAACCACGCAATCAAGTTTTTGGCGCCGCTGCCGGGGAATAGTTATTGTTTAGGTTGAATTTTTATTTCTATTAGGTCTACTTGCTAGATTCCTTTCTAGTAAGATTTTATTTTTATTTTTAGGTTTTCTTTAGTCTATCTTTTTCTTTGTGTGTTTGTTCGTAATTTCCATTGACTCTTCCGTTCACCATTATGGAGTACGCGAATCCACCATACCACCAACCACAAAGGCCATTCTACCCTATTGACATCTCGAATTTCAAACAATATCGAGATGAACCCATATATGATGCATGGACTCGTTTTAGAAATTTACTCCAAAAATTCCCTCATCATAGTTTCGCTTTAGCATCCCTAACCCGAACCTTTTACTATCGTGTTGGCCAATATGACCAAATGCGCATTGAGGATTTTACCAATGGGGACTTTAGGGAATTAAGTGCTGAAGAAGCATGGGATGCCATAGAAGATTGTGCCCAATATTATTATAGGGTAGACAACCCAACAAACGTTAGTACAAGTCAAATGAATATAAATTTCCTGGATCATGAAACAAGTTTGTTTGGGGATGAATACATTAGTGTTGAGATACCTAAGTGGTTGTCATGTAATGCCACAGTACAAAACAAACACATAGGTGACCTTGATATGACGGAGGATTTAGCCGAACATGATCACATTGATCAAAAAGACCTAGGTTTTGTGATTGATGACGTCGAATCTCAAGAAACACATGATGAATCTTTTAGGCAGTTTGAATATAGCAGTCAGAATATTGAGGATGATCCGTATGATTTGGACATAGAAGTTGAAATGCCTAGAGAAGCACTTGAGATACTTGGGAAAATGTTAGGGTTAGATCCTACTAAAACGCATGATGAGGATATAGGTGAGCTTGACGTAAGGAATGATGAGGTAAGTAACATAAGCCCACCAAGTGCCCCACAAGTCTTACCATCATTTGAGGCACACACACCGCCTGTGACTTACCCGGAAGAAGTGGAAGAGACTATAGGAACCCCAATAGAGGTAGAACCCTTGGACCAAGCACAACTAGAGGATATAGGTTTGAATGCTTATAGTGATCACAACCTTACTCTTAGTTCTAGGGGATTTCCTATTTTTGATGAACCGGAGCCTCAACCAAAACCGTTACCTAATCTTCCATCCTTAGATGTGAATTTAGGAATTGAAAAAGGTCCCGATCCACCCATCAAACCATGTAGTCTGGGCAATGTTAAGATTAAGGTAGTAGACTCTAAGCCTTGTAGAGAGAAAGCTAGCATAGGAGTGAACCATGACCTTACATACTTACATCACCGATTTATGATTGATCACAAGAAACATTATGGGTTTAAACCGGGTTTATTAGGTCAAAGTGGATTCTTAACTTGGAATCTCTCGAAGTTGATAGAAGATGATCCCTTTCTAGGAGAAAATCTTAATCCGCCCACTAACCCAATTGAATTAGGTAAGGTTATGATGAAAGGAGCACACCCCTTTGAGCATATAATTCATCCACCACTCTTTCCTCACGTGGCATACTCCTATCGAGCTGGTGTGTATCGCTACTATCACCCGCACTTAATCCTAAGTGTAGGGAAAACCTCTCCTTTATCCATTAAATAAGGGTAGAGTCAGGCTCATGACTCGAACAAAAACAAGCGCTTCTTGGGAGGCAACCCAAGCTTTATTTGCTTTGTGTGTTTATTTGTTTGTTTGTTTGTTTTTTATTTGTTTCCGTATGTGTGTTTAATTTGTATTATTATTGATTCATGTTAAAAACTAATTTGTGAAAATGCTTTATGTTGTTTTTAACTTCGTCTTAACTACATATAAAGGTATTTTGCAAAAGATAAGTGTAAGGGAAATCTAAATCGGTTTATTAGAACACAAATTAACATGAATCATAATGATAATAAATTAGCATACATATTAGTATTTGTTTGAGTCAAATGCTTGTATCGAGTCATAATGATGTTTTGCAGGATTTCCAGGAAGTAAGGTAAAGGTTTTTCCAGAAATTTTTCGGAAACTAAAAATGAAAATTTTTGTCAGGTCATTTCTGACGGCGTCAGGGTTTATAACCTGACGGCGTCAGATTTAATTTCCAGAAATTTTTGAAAGTTTTGTTTTCATAAAAAGTTTTTATTAAAATCTCCAACTTATAATCTCCAGGAATCTGCAAAGTTATCATTCCACAAGCATTATATCCTTATATATAGATTTTTCCCGCCGATGTTATGCAGGTTTTCGTGTTTGTTTTCTCAGGTTTAACAGGTTATTTTGGACAAGGAGATGTTTATGGAATCAAGCTTATGGCGATGCATTAGTCATGGAGCTTCAACATTCTCTTTGGAGGAAGATTTAACCGTGTAATTTCATTATCCACCGAGCGAATCAGGGGAGTATTTGATTTCGTTCTTTTACTTTTTGCTTTTACATCTTGTTATTTGAACATTGGGGACAATGTTCATCTTAAGTGTAAGGGGGGGTAAAAGTACGATTTTAGAGAATACAATTGCGCTTGATTTTTGTTTGTTTAATGGTAGATGTGTAATAAAACTGAGAGAAATACTTGTTAAGGTAATTTTAGTGCCAAATTTAAAATTTTTTACAACATATAGGAGTGAAACTTTAGTTCTAATAAGCGTCTCATGGATAGGAATTATATGACTAGCAAAAAAACCGTACCACTAAAAAATTTTCCACCCCAAATATGTGAGGTTCGCCCCTAGAATTGATAGGAAAAGCATTTATGCTATGATGTGTGTACCGGTAGCACTTAGATTCTAGAACTTGCGTTAGGACCATTCCGAGGCCACAAGTGAGACTACATTCGTGTAGTTAGATTTACTACATGATAAGAGGCATTAGGATTAACCTTTTTTTTGTTTTACACCTGTGTTTTTGTTATAATTACTTCGGCTACATTGGTCAAGTAATTCTCCCACACCCTTTGCGTTGTACTCATTTTTAGTACACGATACCCCTAGTACACCCCTCAGAGCCTATCTTTTCGTTTCGACCTTTAAGCATTTTACTTAAAGGAAGAATTTGTTACACCCCACTAAAATGTACACCCAAATCGCCTTAGCCTACCTTGTATGCACTCATTTTTAGTGCATTATTGTGACAACATTTGTTTAAACCCAAGTTAATTATCTAGTTGATTACATGGTTGCTAAGTCGAGTCATATCCTTGTACATATTGTTTTGGGACGATTGGGACTCATGGGTAAAGTACTAGTGTAATGGAGTAATGGGGAAGAACATCATTTATTACCCCCATATGTGCTAAATAGTTTAAAAAGTACTCCAAGTTTTTCAATTATCTTAATTCGAGTCATTAGATTAGTAATTGTAAAGTTATGTAAAAGTTCAAGTGTAAGGGGAATGCAATGCCCCTATGATGTATTATTTTGGATGGTAGGGCAAAAGTGTATGCAAAAAAAAAAAAAAAAAAAAAAAAAAAAAAAAAAAAAAAAAAAAAAAAATCGAAAAAATCAAGAAAAATACAAAAAAAATGAGAAAAAGAAAAAATAGAAAAAATATACGGACTACCATCCCGTTTTATTTTATGTTTGTTTTATGTTTTTGTTATTTTCTTTCATTAGCTTAAATTGAGTCGAGTCTTGGCTTAGCAACATTGTATAGTACATGTAATTAATCAAGATCTTTAACTCGCCACCAGTAAAATATCCTTTATCCAACAAAACCGTGTTTTCCTTTTCCCTACACCTAACGTTATAACCCATTTAAAAGCCCTCTTTGATAGTTTATCTTAGGTGCTTACGCCTAGTGGAGGAGGTTTTTGATCCTTTCCCAAGCCTATGGTAATCTATTTGCTATGACAGGTAGTGAGAGATATTTTCCGTTTTCATTTATGAGATTTATTTTGATGACACTTGAGAGATGTGAGTATCTAAACACTACTTGTGAGGTGCTAGTTTATAATCTCCGTGCTTATTATGATTGAAGTGGAACGATTATTTGTTGTAATTACTTTTATGTTAGCATTAAATGACCCCTAACTTGTATTTTGATTAGAATAAAAGCGCATTTGCTTGAGGACAAGCAAATCTCAAGTGTAAGGGTATTTGATGAGGCGAAAAGTGTACCGCTTTTAAGGGGTCATTTAAGCCCTAAATCGTATTTATTTGATCAAATATTGCCCTAAATCGTTCCTTTTGTCATTTTAGGTACTTTTGAGGAGAAATCTGGAAAAGGAGGCATTTTGGACGTTTTTGGAGCATTAAAGTGAAGAAAACGGCAAAGTCTCAAAAATCGGCTAAAAGTTACTCTTGACGGCGTCACAATTTACTCTGGACGGCGTCATGCTTTGGCAAGAAAAGTTGGACGTGAAATTTACTCATGATAAGCCAGTGAAAATAGCATGTGAATTCTGACGGCGTCACGCTTTAACTTGATCGAGGGCGTCACGGCTTAAATCATAAGGGGACGGCGTCACGTTCACGAGCTGACGGCGTCAAGCCTTGATAAGCCAGAATGGATTTTTGAAGAGCTAAAGAGGGACGGCGTCAAGAAGGTCATCCGGGAACCCTAGAAGCGGCGAGGTGACGGCGTCACACTCCATAAGGTGACGCCGTCAGATCCAAAAATCTATATATAGTTTTCTAATCTTTTGTCATTAGAGAGAGCTTAGTGTGTGGAGTTTTGGGAGAAAACCCTAGGACGAATTCAGCTACTTTTTCAGGGCTTTTTGCCTTGAGATCCTCCATGTTTCATTGAAAGATAAGTTATCAATTAATCATTCAATATGTCTATGTGTTGTTTGATTCTATCTTATTCTTGTCTTTTGTTTAACATGTTAGGCTAAGTTTATCTTGTGTTTGCTTAGATCTAATGAAACCTAGCTATTGATTATTGGTTGTTAGTGTGTTGTTAGTTGTATTGGATGATTGTTTATCTATGTTAGGCTTAAGAAAACTGGCTAACTTCCTATTCGGTAACTTGCTTGAACGTCTTAAGAAACATGAACCAAACGCGTACTAAAGGTTTTTATGGTTGTATTTAATGCACAAGCGAATTCTAGTGATCCCATGTTAGGAGCTTCCTAGCCGGCTCGACATAGGAGTGAAGTAGGAGCTTGTAGAGTTGGGGAAGTAAGTACGCCACCCCACGAATGGTATTAAGGAATACACCCGTCATCCACGCTACTAATACACACTAATTAACCGGTAAAAGATAGTTAGGGAGTAAGGAAATCTAAGTAAACACATTTCTCTACACATAAGTTTCTCACCACATTTTCATTTTTGTTATTTTATTTTGTTTGCATCCGTAGTAATTTGGGTTAGTTGACTAGCAACTAATTCCGCCCACTCTATCAAAACCGAGATTTTACTTGCTTTCATAAAATTATAAAAACATAAAAAAGAATCTTCCTCAACCCTTAGACCTAATTAGAGTAGCCTTTCATACCTAACGAACACTATTCCCTGTGGAGAACGATCAATCCCCCGTACTTACCACTACACTATACTACATCGGTCAGGTACACTGCCTGGTGGGGTTGTAAGCCTCTTGAGATCCCTCGAGAGGTAAAACCTGTTGTAAGGTTACAAAACCACGCATCACCCATGAATAAGACTCATATCATTGAATAACTCACGCTTTGACACTTGAAACTCACGCTTTGGGTAGACACGAATTAGACTCAATAAAATCTCAATCAAAGAATAAACCTTAGTTGGCGTTCCATAACGGCCAACTCCCATTCAATCCATAAATATAGTACAACAACAATAATGATAACTTTACATAACTTTACAATGTTGGTAAAAACAAACTTCCAACTTCTTCTTTCTTTTTCTTTTCTCATTTTTTTTTCGATTTTTTTTTTCAAACTACTAACATAAACATAGATGTGTAAAATTTCACCACATCACTATAACGATAATTCTGGATAATTTTTCCATACTTTTCATGACTTCAGAAATAACGGTAATAGTGAAAGTAGTAAACACACGAAAATCAAGACTCAAAATATACAATATCTACTTTCACTCCAATTGCATTGTGCAATTTCCCGACCTAACCATAGATAATGAATTACGCACGCGAACACAGTTAATTATAAGGAAACACACTTTGCCTAAAGTAACTAACCACGGACTTTAATCTACAGGGTAGGCTAAGGTGTAAGGGTGTAACGAAACATTTTAAACATTGGTGTAAGAAACGAAAGGAATGGCTCTGAGGGTTTTTCTAGGGGTATCTTACTCTAAAAATGAGAGTAAACAAAGGGTTTATACGGGGGTTAACTAACCAGTGTAGTTAGTTAATAACACAAAACATATAATAGGCTTTTTGGGTGAAATCCTAGAAATTTACCAAGTTAGACAAGTCACTCCAATTATATCAATAATACTCATTATGGTGGTCTCGAATAGTATACAAGCCAAGTTCTAAAGTTTACAAGTCACCGGCACACTCATAGATTTGTGAATTTTGATAAGTTCACAATTTTTGAAAATAAGGTTATGTGTGCAGCTATGCAACTTAGATTAAACAAAAACATGCTAAAAAAATTAAATTTTGATAATTAAGCATAGATTAAAGCATATTTTTGAAAATTTAGGACAAGTAACGTTCTAATTCTCCATCCCCCCACTTAAGTTAAACAACGTCCTCGTTGTTTGTATTTAAAATTAAAAACAAGAGATAGAAAGAATTAGAACGGAGAACTCCCCTGAGATTTGCTCGGTATGATCTTCCAATGTAAACGTGCGAGCGTATATAATGCAGGAGTCCATCAACCTCTTCAATTGTCCAGACCTGTAAAAATATAGAGACCACAGAAAAAGAATCTCGAGAGCATCTCGTTAATCATTGGTTAGGAAAATAAAAATACGAAAAAATTACAGGTCAGAGTGTCGATGCGCCGTATCCATGGAATATTGGATACGCCGCATCAACAACCTGTAGGAAATACTAAAATGCACGTCATGGGTTAATGCGACGCATCTACTAAAAGTGCATGCGTCGTATTTGACCAACTGACAGAAATACGAAAATAAAAATAAACTAAAAACAAAATAAAAGACAAGCATGGGTTGCCTCCCAAGAAGCGCTTGTTTTTGTTAGAGTCACGAGCCTGACTCCACCCTTATTTACTAGGCAATAAGGTGTTTTTCCCCCCACTTGCGGTCAAGTGTGGGTGATAGTAGCGATAAGCACCATAACGGTGTAAATTTGCTACTAGAGATGGATATAATATGTAAATATAGTACCTTGGCAATATGTGTACTTCGTTCATTACCTTACCCGGTTTGGTTGTTAAATTGGATGACATGAACATTACATGTGAGAGAGTAGTATGTTGAGGATCAATGAATCTCCCTTCTTCTTCGTTTGTTCTATTAGTAGTAAGGCGTCCCTTGACTTTCATAAAAGATGAGAAAGGGTCTTTGGCGAGTAAAAGTTCGGGTTCCTCTATATCCTTCATAGGATTGAAATCATCCTCTTCAATCATGGTCGTGTCCATCAGCTCATCCTTGAATTCTTTTTCTATTTCAACCAAAAATGGGTTGATAACAGGTGCTTTATATTCATCATTAGTTGGTGTAGTAAATTCCACCTCATCATTCTTTCATTTTGCAACCTGTTTAGGAAAACTAGCAAGATTATTAGTAACGGGATTAATAATATTAAATAAATTAGTACCACTTTTTGTTGTAAGTGACTCCAATTCATCTTGTGAGTCTCCATCTTTAACTAGTGGTCTTGTAATTTCATCCTTTTTCCGAATAGCCGCCTCAAATAAGTCATCCCACATTTCTTCAAAATCCTTTGTGGGGTCATAATCTGGCTCATTTGTTCCACGCATGAATATTTCATTTTGTTGTGGCAATTGTGGTATGGCATCGTACACAATACAATCAAAACTTTCAATATTAGAATACTCATAATCTTCATCCGATGGAATATCATCATGGTATTTTTGATATGATGAGAATATATTTTCCAACTCGGGTGAAAAATCACAAGTAATAGCACCATACACCATTGTTCCACATTCATCTTCATTTTCATCATAAGCACTTTCGGATGAATAAGCTTCTTTGTAAACAATTGCGGGATTTTCATTCAAATCAAACACTTGTGACTCTTCTTCATCTTGGGCAACTTCCGGAGAAATAACATCATCAATAACTATTGCCGGAAACCTAATTGCACCAAAATCGTATGATTCTTCTTCATCATCATCATTGGATAAAGTCCAAGTGTGTCTAAATGGCAATGTCTTTCTTTCTTTCCCTGACTCTTCCTGCTTTGATAATAAGTACTCTTCCATCGTGGGTTCTTTATCATTGATGACTTGTGCACCATATCTTGCTCTTTCCCAATCGTAAACCTTTTTATTGCTCAAGGATCTTTCATTGTTAAGCCTAAGATATTCTTTCATAGTTATGTCCGGATTATCCATCATCATTATTACCTGAAAGATAAACAACCAAGAACAGCAGTAACCGAAACAAAAACAATAAAAACTAAAACGAAAAATAAAAATTAAATAAACAAAAATAAAGAAAAACGAAAAAAAAATTGGTCACAGAACGTCAATACGCCGTATACAATTGACCTGTATACGCCGTATTGATATAAGACAGATACGCCGCATCCACAGACAAGGATACGCCGTATTGCCTTTCTGAGACAGAAACACAGAAACACACACAGAAACAAATAAAACTAACTAAACTAAAATACCAATAAATCAAATTAAAACAATCACTCCCCGGCAGCGGCGCCAAAAACTTGATGTGTTTTTTTAGGTCTATAAAAATCAACCAAGTTTTGAATTTATTTATTGCCGAACTAACCTATAGACTCTAAACACTCACGAGCAGTGTACCCGATCAATGTAGATAGTTTTTAGGTAAGCAAGGGTCGTTCACTAGGAGCGAAGCTAAAGTGATCTAAAGGTATTCTAATTACTAAACTAACTAACCTAGAAAGCAAGTAAATATTTTTGGGGTTTTAGCCTGAGAGGCTATCACGATTTTGTGTGTTTAATTAAACTAAATACGAGAAAATAAATATTAAACTAATTAAAAGCAAATTAAAGATAGATGAAGATAGATAGGAAGAATGGGTTAGCCAAGTATAATCTATTTTATAGTTATACATGCTTATGTCTACTTGTTTTAATTCATTCAATTGTTTTGTCGCCAATCCGATTATTAATCCTGTCACGATTAAATAACCTACCATCGTGGTGGGAAAGAGGACATGATCATAGTGACTCGTCTAGCATCAATACTAACTTATTGCTTTAAACCATCTAACCTAGTTCGGTATTACACGCTACTAGTCCTATTAGGTTGTAGACATGTTCCATTTATGCCAAACAATGATTCCTAATAGAGATTCGGGTTAACACGCATATAACTCAACCTAAGCAACCACAATTACAGGTAGTTAAGTCACATCAATTAAAGTTATAAGGATCATAACCTAGTTACATAGACTTCTACTAGTTATAAGCAATAAACGAGTTTTTATCGACAAGCACCCAATCCAATAACAAAGCAAACACATCGACAAAATCATAAAAACTAATAAAACTTCATAAACATGGCTAACACCTAAGGGTGTTAGCCCATAATCTCAGCAAAAGATAAAGTATACATAAAAATTAAACATAAGAAATCCATAGACAAATTTATTATGCTAACCGAATGATACACAAAGATAAGTATGGAGATGTTCTTCGTCGATCTTCAATGGTGGATGGAGAAGGTGTTGGGGACGATTTGGGGCTGTTCCCCACTGATAATGGTCCTCCAAAGTCGTGCAAGGGCTTTGGTATTTATAGGATTAAGCAAGAGTAGCCTCCAAGTAATTTCCAAAAACATAGTCTGCTGTTCGACCCCGATACGGTGCATCTAAAAGCCCTATGCGCCGCATCTCCTTTAGAATCAGATAGATTTTCTTTTTCTCTTCGCATGGCCGCTTGAATCAACTAAAACGGAGTCCGGATGAAGATTTTATGACCAAAACAGTGAAGCATCTTCTAAAGTTGTTACGTAAACATTATTTCTTCATTTGGCTTCGATTCTTCACTTGATTTATCGGTTAAGGCTCATATACGACGTATCTCAAGGATAGGATGCGCCGCATTCGATGTAATCCCGTCTTGGTCTTCAAATATCTAGGTCTTTTATACGGCGTATTCATAGAATCCGATACGCCGTATTCTTCAAATCGACAAAGTGTCATATACGGAGTATTCCCAAAGATGGATACGCCGTATGCATCAAAGTCAGGCAAGGTCTTGAACTCTTCTAAGTATATGGATACGGCGTATCTAATTAGCGTTGATACGCCGTATTGAGTGTCTGATCAGTAGGCATTCTTCAATATCTTCGTTTTTGCTCCAAAACACATCTTTTTCCATAACTTTCTCCAATTGCTCCGATATTACTGAGATTTACAAAAGTAAATGATTAAGTACCAAATCTCACACATAATAGTATAAAATGAGCAATAAACGGGATAATGATGCTAATAATATGTACTTATTTGATGTCATCACTAATCTAATCAAAGCTTGCAACACAGTGTTGAAGCTTGTTGATGCTTGATCTCTTTTGCTACAAAAAGGAAGATCACTAAGAATGAATGAATGATATGGTTAGTAATGTATAAATGAATGAATGTATAATTTATGCTATGTAAGTGATGAATGTGCCTGAATGATCAGCTTGCTATTTATAGGCAAAGCTGATCAACAGGACACGGATTTGGCGGATCCCAAAAATTGGATCCGCCTTTGTACTGGTTTGGTTCCGCGGGGACCAGGCCAGCTAAGATATTCTCATATATTTCCATATCTTGCACAATCTTTCCATATCTTTCAAGGTCAACTCTTTAGCTTGAAGATCTATACAAGATATCACCTAAATCCTAAAGATATCAAAATGAGGTATGCCATGATGTCATGTTTAATATTTCTAATTTAAGAAATAAAAGTAAAACATGTAAATGTAAAATGTATATATGCAATGTGATTCCTAGTGATCATGTAATGTGTACCTTTACAAATTTTTATAGATTTTATTACCAAGCACAAGTACTGATTTAAAAATCATTTTTCCAGACCTATTCAGAAAGTTAACTGCAGATACACTGATGCGCATGTGCGTATGCTCTAATTTATACACACGGTATGTCGTTGTGGTTTTAGCAGTATTCAAGTTTTAAATTTATATTTAGCCGACTTATCAATAACACACACACTTTAACGAGCAGTGTACCCGGTCAGTATGAATATAATGGTAAGTAGAGTGTCGATCACTAAGAGTGGAACGTATTATCTAGTTATCCTAATCAGTATTTTAATATCTTAAGTTAGCTATACAACCTAATCTAACGCAAGGGGTTTCAGCCTGAGAGACTGGCACGGTTTGGTTGCAATTAAATAATAAACTAACCTAATTGGCACGAATCAGCGAGTAGCACACACGTACACAGATAAATACTCGAGACAATAAGAAGACCTGTCCTCATAGTTAAGTAGCTTGTCACTTGTTTTATTGCTAGTTTTATATGAAGTGTATAGTTCGATGCAACGCACCGAGATTAAGTCCTTTCTCGTTGGTTCTAATCTTATCGGCGAGTAAACCCTTAATGATTACTTATGACTATCCTATTTATCTTTCTTCCTACTTTTCTACAGACGATAGAATGCATAGGCGATCTAATAAATAGGTGAGGGCAGAGGCATGACGACCCGATCAACGCTCAGCTAGACACAGAGGTTATCAATGCACTAATAAAAGTCACCAAAGACATCAAGATATAAACTTTAATTAATGGGAAAGCAGTTTTAAGGGAGTGCAACCTTTCCGTTGTCACATTACACAAGCCACCAATCCTGATGAATTAAAGTTTACTAACACAATAAAACAAAACTACTTAATGAATTAAATACATGCAGGACCTTCTTACAGCTCTTGTATCTTCGTTCAAGGTGTGTCTTGTGCTGCTACTTCGACTGAATTCGTCCTAGGGTTTTTGTCTTCTCGTATTTAGCTAAATGTCGAACCTCTGAAATTCGTCTGGTCTTGGGGTATTTATAGTTTCTGTCTGAGGGTAAGATGCGGCGCATCTAATAAGTAGATGCGGCGCATTGACTTAACTTCGCGTGGGGTCCAAGATTAATATATTCAGGAATATTCGTACACCGCCAGAAGATGTGGCGTAACTCCATTCTCAGATGCGGCGCATGTCCTTGCTGTCTTGGATCGTATCTTGTGAAATCTTGATAGTGATGCGCCGTATGTAATAAGCAAGATGCGGCGTATCTGGAGCAGAATGTCTTGATCTTGTACATTTCAGTAGAGTCTTAACTTCTTGCTTGTTTTGCTCCATAATTAGTCCAAAATCGCCAAGTTTCACATAATACTTGTTTTTACCTGAGAATTACAAAAGTAAACATTAAGGTATCAATTCTCACAGATAATATAATAAAACAAGTCAAATAAATAGGATAAATGATGGTAATAAAATGTACTTATTTGAGTTCATCAAATATCCCCCCACTTGAACTTTACTTGTCCCCAAGTAAACCTTAGAATTAATCTTATGAAAATGTATCCTAAAAGATATTAGGATTTATTTTTATATTTAAGCATGTATTCATTTTTTTCATAATCACACAACCAAACACTTAACGAATTAGAAGTAAAATAAAATAATCTGATAAAAGCAAATCTAATCGTTTAACTGTCCAGTCGTGACGAATATTCTACCATAAGCTTGGCAAGTATACACATCTCCCCCACTAAAGCCAAGGAATAACAAGTCTAAAGCGGTAAAAAGGGTTTGTAGGCTTAAGGGTTAATCATTCTCCTTAATCTCTATCGATCTCAAATTCCAGAAAAGGCGACAAAATCACAAATACATGATCGAATCCACGAACACGATACTTGCAATTGCTCAAATCCTTAACTCGAATAGGCTAAAGATAGGACCAAGTAATCTTCACCAATAATATTATATCAAAAAGGGCGACAAAATCATAAATACATAGCCGAATCCACGACTACGATACTTAAGATTGCTCAAATCCCTAATCTCAATAAATCAAAGGTTTGGATAAAGAATAATATAGGGTATGGATAATATTTGGGATATAAATTGGTGTAAAATGAAAAATAAACAAAACAAGTAAATTAAAATCCTAAGTGTGGTTAATCACTATCCCAACCATCCCATGAATAAGACTCATATCATAGAATAACTCATGCTTTAACACTTGAAACACATGCTTTAGGTAGACACGAATTATACTCAACAAGATCTCAATCAAAGAATAACCTTTAGTTGGCGTTCCCATAACGTTCAACTCCCATTCAATCCATAAATATAATATACAAAAAATAGTGGTGATATCGACCACTTAATACAAAACTTTACATAAGTTGGTTAAAACAAACTTCCAACTTTTCCTTTTCTTTTTCTTTTCTATTTTTTCGATTTTTTTTTTTTTTTTTTTTTTTTTTTTTTTTTTAATTTATTTAAACTTTAAACATAAACATAGATGTGTAAAATTTCACCACATCACTATAACGATAACTCTGAATAATTTTTCCATACTTTTTATAACTTCAAAAATAACGGTAATAGTGAAAGTAGTAAACACACGAAAAATAAAACTCAAAGATATACAATATTTACTTTCACTCCAATTGTATTGTGCAATTTCCCGACCTAACCAAAGATAATGAATTACGCACGCGAACACAGGTAATGTAAGGAAACACACTTTGCCTAAAGCAATTAACCACGGATTTTAATCTACAGGGTAGGCTAAGGTGTAAGGGTGTAACGAAACATAATAACAAAGGTGTAAGAAATGAAAGGAATGGCTCTGAGTGTTTTTCTAGGGGTATCTTACTCTAAAAATGAGAGTAACAAAAGGGTTTATACGGGGGTTAACTAACCAGTGTAGTTAGCTAATAACACATAACATATAAAGGCTATTTGGGTGTAATCCTAGAAATTTAACAATTTAGACAAGTCATTCCAATTATATAAAATAATACTTATTATGGTGGTCTCGAATAGTATACAAGCCAAGTTCTAAAGTTTACAAGTCACCGGCACACTCATAGATTTGTGAATTTTTGAAAAGTCACAATTTTTGAAAATAACGTTATGTGTGCAGCTATGCAACTTAGACTTTAAACAAAAACATGCTAAAAATTTTAAATTTTGATATATTAAGCACATTTTAAGCATATTTTGAAAAGTTTAGGACAAGTAAGTGTTCTAATTCTCCAATCCCCCCACTTAAGTTAAACAACGTCCTCGTTGTTTGTATCAAAGGTTAAAAACTGGAAAATAAAAGAATTAGAACAGAAAAACTCCCCTGAGATTTGCTCGGTATGATCCTCCATTATTTGTATAAGAGCAAAAATCATCTTTCTTGTGGATGAGAACGTTTAAGCTTCATAATTGATGTATCCACAGGAAATGCAGGAATCTATAATACCACCAATACTTTAACACACCTAAGTTAAGAAGGTTCAAACTTGCATAATACATTAGTAATTAGTAAAAATAAAACATAAAAATTAAAATGAAAATCATCAGGTCAGTCGATGCGCCGTATCTTATGGAAGAAGATACGCCGTATCGAGCCTGGAATAATTACGAATCAGAATAGAAGATGCGTCGCATCCTTAACCAGGGATGCGCCGCATTAAAATAAACTGATAAAAAGTTTTAAAGTCGAAAATAAAAAATGCAGAAAATAAAGTAAGATATGACCAGTGCAGGAGATGCGTCGCATCTAGGGATTGAGATGCGCCGTATCTGCTGCGGGCCTGACTGACTCGACACAGAACAGAATAGTAAAAATTTTCTCCGAGTTGTCTCCCGGTCAGCACTTGTCTTTATTCCAGAGTCTTCAAGTTAGACTCACGTTCAGCTCTTTATTTTGATACTTCAGTTGGTATACACATCAAGTGTGTGTGTATTTGGCAATTGCTCCATAACTTCATCAGGTCAGTCGATACGCCGTATCTTATGGAAGAAGATACGCCGTATCGAGCCTGGAACAAATTCGAAATAAGATAAAATAAAGGATAGGATGCGTCGCATCTGTTTAATAATTCAAAAACTGTTTTTAATTAAAATAATAGACACGCCGTATCTGCAAAAGCAGATGCGTCGTATAGCGTTATCGTTTAGAAAAAAAAAATTTATTAAAAACAGATACGCCGTATCTTGGGGAAAGATGCGTCGTATCGAATTAATTAAACGCGTTGTATTTTATAAAAATTAAACGCAATACGCCGTATCTATGAAAATAGATGCGCCGTATCGTTTGAATAAGCTCAGTACAACGATAGCAGTATGCAGAAAATACGAAAAATAAAAACAAATAAAAACAAACCAAAATAAACACAAATAAAAGAAAATAAAAACACACAAAAACAGAAAATATGCAAAATAATACAATGAATGCAAATTAATCTAATATACAACACGGTTAGCGGTTAAAAAATTAAAAAGAAAAACCTAATTAAAATACTAATCAAATTAACAGATAATAACAATTCACTCCCCGGCAGCGGCGCCAAAAACTTGATGCGCGTGTGCGTATGCTCTAATTTATACCCACGGTATGTCGTTGTGGTTTTAGCAGTATTCAAGTTTTAAATTTATATTTAGCCGACTTATCAATAATACACACACTTTAACGAGCAGTGTACCCGGTCAGTATGAATATAATGGTAAGTAGAGTGTCGATCACTAAGAGTGGAACGTATTATCTAGTTATCCTAATCAGTATTTTAATATCTTAAGTTAGCTATACAACCTAATCTAACGCAAGGGGTTTCAGCCTGAGAGACTGGCACGGTTTGGTTGCAATTAAATAATAAACTAACCTAATAGGCACGAATCAGCGAGTAGCACACACGTACACAGATAAATACTCGAGACAATAAGAAGACCTGTCCTGATAGTTAAGTGGCTTGTCACTTGTTTTATTGCTAGTTTTATATGAAGTGTATAGTTCGATGCAACGCACCGAGATTAAGTCCTTTCTCGTTGGTTCTAATCTTATCGGCGAGTAAACCCTTAATGATTACTTATGACTATCCTATTTATCTTTCTTCCTACTTTTCTACAGACGATAGAATGCATAGGCGATCTAATAAATAGGCGAGGGCAGAGGCATGGCGACCCGATCTATGCTCAGCTAGACACAGAGGTTATCAATGCACTAATAAAAGTCACCAAAGACATCAACATATAAACTTTAATTAATGGGAAAGCAGTTTTAAGGGAGTGCAACCTTTCCGTTGTCACATTACACAAGCCACCAATCCTGATGAATTAAAGTTTACTAACACAATAAAACAAAACTACTTAATGAATTAAATACATGCAGGACCTTCTTACAGCTCTTGTATCTTCGTTCAAGGTGTGTCTTGTGCTGCTACTTCGACTGAATTCATCCTAGGGTTTCTGTCTTCTCGTACTTAGCTAAATGTCGAACCTCTGAAATTCGTCTGGTCTTGGGGTATTTATAGTTTCTGTCTGAGGGTAAGATGCGGTGCATCTAATAAGTAGATGCGGCGCATTGACTTAACTTCGCGTGGGGTCCAAGATTAATATATTCAGGAATATTCGTACACCGCCAGAAGATGCGGCGTAACTCCATTCTCAGATGCGGCGCATGTCCTTGCTGTCTTGGATCGTATCTTGTGAAATCTTGATAGTGATGCGCCGTATGTAATAAGCAAGATGCGGCGTATCTGGAGCAGAATGTCTTGATCTTGTACATTTCAGTAGACTCTTAACTTCTTGCTTGTTTTGCTCCATAATTAGTCCAAAATCGCCAAGTTTCACATAATACTTGTTTTTACCTGAGAATTACAAAAGTAAACATTAACGTATCAATTCTCACAGATAATATAATAAAACAAGTCAAATAAATAGGATAAATGATGGTAATAAAATGTACTTATTTGAGTTCATCATACACACAGAAAGTTTGCCTTTCATTTACCCATTGAGATACTTCAGAAAAATACACAATAATTCCAGGAAGTCACACATAACCTAAGTATCACTCCTGTAAAAAGAGAGCTCTCATTTCATTGTGGTTTGAAAATGAGAAATCAAAAACATCGACTGATTTTTAAGTTCCCAAAACTCAGGTTTGACACATGATCCTATAATATTCAAAAGCACGACCAAAAAAACTCCAAATCACTCCAACCCAATTGGAGAACTTATTTAAGACCTTAAACCAGGTTTACATGTAAAGAACCAGTATTATACACTTATGAAACCCAAGCTATAGCGTTCACATATTCAGCCTTCAAAACTGTTCCGTTCAAAAACCCGTTTTAGACCATCACATAACATGTTTACTTTATACCAACGCACAAGAGACCTTATAATCTATGACACATGCATCTAACATCATCTTAACATATTCAATTTATCACACAAAGATCACACCATCATAAACCTTACCAAACCCTAACCCTAACTCGTATCATTTATACAAAACCAAACAAGCCCTAAACCTTAATCTCTCATACACCATAACAAACGTCTCTTATTAATTAGCGTAGGGTTTTCTTTCCAGGATTTAGGTCATGTTGTAATGAGTTTATTAGGGTTAAAAGACCAAGTCCAAAGCATATAACAACTGATTTCGTAAGGCCAAGAACATAATTAAAAGTCGGCATGTATGCTGCGTATATCATGATTTCATTATTTCATGTGGCATTTTAATAAATGATCCATGTTACAGATTTAATGAAACTTCCATATACATATTAACACACTGATTATGATCTATATAACTTGTTTTTCATTTATGATTTCATGCACCATGAGTGTGTGTCGAATGGAGGAAAACAAAGTGATAGAGATACCTTGGACGATTTCAAACGGATCAAAGACACAAGAATCAAGAGAACTTAGACCTTCTCCCACCAACACCAAAACCTTGCACGATCACCCAAACAGAATGGATACAACGATCACCCATGCTAACCACCAAGCCAATTACTCACCTTGTCACACCCTTCGTACTTCCTTCTTTTCTTGGGAGAAAATGAACAGGCGCTTGATGAAAGTATTTTTAGGGTTTTGTATGTGGATGAGAAGTGTTATACGGATGAAAAAAAATGAAAAATGAATGGAACTAAAAGCTGGTATTACCGAGTCTTAGGAAGTATGGGCTGGACTTCCTTCTTTTCAAATCTTCAAATTCATTAACCCATGACATAGGTAATGTAGAGTGTACAAATTTTTAATAAGGTTGAACCCTATATAGACTTAGTAGTCTTGTGATTTATACCTAGGAGATATATATATATTGTACCGAAATTATGTATGACTTAGATTAGTGTATATATTTTGAAATTTTAATTCATAACATATAGTTTAGACTTTAGGTTATATTCGTAATAAAGGTTCAAACATTATTCGGATTTTCAGGCCGTTATAATTCTTCCCCTCTAAAAAGAAAAAATTTTATCCTCGAAATTTGAAGTCGCATGAGTTAGACGGAGATGTATCAATCACGAAAGAACTAACAATAACTAATCCCACGCTCGGAGAGGTTCTTCCAAAAGCATATTCACAAACGGAAAAGTTTTACTTCTCATGACTTGATCCGACAACTAGGATAACCCAGGCTCTCCACAGAACACCAATCATAACAAATCTGATCCAACGAATACGAAACAAATATGTAGCAGATGATAAATGTAATATTACGAAGGGATACACGAAACACATATACACACGAGGAAAATACGATAAAACTTCATCAACTCCATCCAGATTCTGAACATACTAAGGAATTTGTTAATAGTCAGACAAACACATACCGAATCATCAAACATATCAAGAGTTTCATAAAAAGGTGGGTAATATATTCGTATCGGCGATCAACTAAGCACATATCAGAATATCAAAACGTATCAGAAGGCATAACGGAATAGTTAGAATAATCGTTCGGATAAGAACGAATCTAAAGTCTAACATATCGTGAGCTAAATCTTCCTTATATGCCAAAAAGTGTATGGTAACATCATACGGAACACACACATTCCCAGTCTAAAGTTCCAAAATTTCTCTTCCACAATGATAACTAATCACTTAGTCAATGTAATCAACTTCGGACCTTCAATCATTAACTCTCTGACTTAATTCAACCAAAACGTGCTCCACATCTCTGTTCTTACAAAACTCTAAATGAAAAATCCTTGTCACTTGCGAGCCTTCTAATCATAGTGAGCAAACACAACCAGAACTAACACTTGTAAAGTTCCTGTTCAACACATCTTCCAAGTTCAAATAGTTTTTCTGCTTATCCATCGGTTTGGAGGTGCAAAGCATTACTAAACTTGAGTCTGGTTCCTCAAGCCTTCAGTAGCTCTTCCTAGGAATGTGAAGTAGAAACGCGAATCTCTGACAAGATCACTGCATGTACGCCATGTAGCTTGAATAATCTTCTGCCGAAAGAAATCTCTGCCAATATTCTAAGTGAGCCGACCTAGTCAAACGATCTATTACAGCTCAATTCGTGTTGTCCTTCCTAAATGTGAGCGAAAATCCCGTAACAATGTCCCTGAAATTTTAATCCCACTTCCACATCTGAACATCCAACTAAGGAAAACCAATTGCACGTTGATGCTAAAACTTAACTTGTAGACACACTAAACACTTCGCCACCAATGTAGTCACAATCATCTTAATACCATTCCATCAAAATTCTGCTTCAAGTTTAGAGGTGCACAAAACCGGTTAACCGGTTCGGTTTGACTCCCGGTCAAAACCGGACCAGTTTGGGTCAACCCCAAAAAAAAACCAAGCCGATCGGTTAACCGGTTCGGTGTAGGATCCCACGAAAATCCGTTATGATAATCCTCATTAATTAATAATAACCTCGTATTACTATTTGCCAAAACCCATTTTTATGGGGAAATTTAATTTTTTTTTGTTATATTATTTTCACCACAACACGATATCACAACAATTACCAAATGACTACACTAGTTCACAACGTACATTACGGAACATACTTATTTCACAATGACTAATAGTTCACAAATCGTCATTTACACAATTTACAAATTATAGTTAAAACTAATATATCTATAACTTAATTACATGCTACACAAATCACATTTCACTAATATAAACCAAGCAGACTAACTGCTCAGTCCACACCACACGGGTCAAAGCCCAATACCTCGCACACTGTTTCAGGCCCAACATCGCTATCCAAAACCACACGATCCAAGGCCATACCAAACTCAGTTTTAACCTTATAATTTCTATAGAACTCGACAGCCAAATCCCTCACAAAACAGCTCTTGTTTATTCGATTCTTAAACGCAACGTGCCAATATTTTTACACACCCTCATTTATCACCCACTAGACTGTTCGAATACCAATTTTCAGAAACTTACGTTGAGTTTTGATAGGATTTTGAAGACCTATTAGTTTGTCCCATAACCACTCCAAAACGTATAAACAAAGTCTCAAAACACAACCATTTTGAACCCCGATTCTTCCTATGCCCCACTAATGGTATTGTTAACTTAATATAACGTATAAAAGGAGAAAAGAACTGCAGAAGTAGATTGGTGACTCGAATGAACAACTTTGGTGCCATAATTATACACAACCGAATATATAGGTACTTCAAGAAGTAAAATGCAAAGTACCAAGAACTAAATATCTCTTCCAAGAGTCAGAAAACATGTGAAAATGTACCTCAAATCCCTGCTCACCCACAGTAACTACCTATGGTTAGGTTAAGGAGCAATAGATCAACCGAGTGGGTAACTTCCTCTCTATATATCCTACCCATCTCTAACTATTTTGCCCTGCCTACTCTTCACTTATTTCACTCTCACTAACCACCATAAAAACCCAGAAAAATGTATCTCTCTGTTGGGAATGTAAGTCGAGTAGAAGGATCCAACATGTAAAAACACATTCAAGCTCGATAAGTTACTGTCATGCTCTTGTGTTCCACTCGACTGCCACAACACCTTCATCACCTTGAAAGTATAGTAAGTATCTAACCTCTCTCTTGTCTTCTCATCTCACATGCACACATTCACACCTACATATTTCTTTCGAACGTATCATTTTTTTTTACTAGTACGTATGATAAGATCACAACCCACCCCTAGTGACAATCTCCACTGAGGGGGGGGGGATTAGAAGCCACAAACACACTCTAGTACACGTTAAAAATCTCATGCATCACTTCTTCATTGCACTTAAACGTATACATATATATTCACTCCTATGGTTAAACGTATACATATATATTCACTCCTATGGTTGCATGCATATTTCAACACTCCTTGAACTCACATCATACGTACCCAAAAATTCATGAGACACTAATTTTGCTAAGCCTATTATACATACTGTCCCATGTCGCGATATAAATGACCACGTAAAACTCAACTTAACGTAACAACATGGCAATATCTTCGCACCATCTAATCGGCCTTGCTACAAGCTAATTATCTCTAGATTATACTTTGTCATAATAAGCTCATCTAACCTCCTAAATCACCCAAAGTAGACCGATCACACCCGTATGGAACTCAGAACTTGAAAACTTTCTAAGTCTTTTCCACTAAAACATGCTCCAAGTCACTCTAAAGATGGTCACGTATCTTAACATTCGACTAAACGATATATCTATATTGGTAACACGATCTCATGGACCCTCTAACTAGCTACATTTTTCAAGTAAGCAACTCGTAGAAATGACCACATCTCGACCCTTAAAACTTGCCAAAATGAAACGTAAAAACTGTTTTGGAAAGAAACAAAAACTAACGACATGGGCTTATAACCCGTTAAGCTGATTTTAAGCCTCGGTAATAAGCTGACTATTTGGCACTTTTAGATATGAGAAAAGAGGATAAAAATAAACATTTCGAACATACCCAACTCACCACAAAAGGTACGGTTAAAAATAGTTAATGGGCTTAGAGTTGTAACTCGTTAAAGGCCCATTTAAATGAAAAATAAGTTACTTTTGGTAATAAGCTGTTGGAACAAGTTTTGTTAAACTTAAATAAGCACCAGAAAAAGTCGCATAACTTTTCTCCATAATTTTAACACTTTTGGACTAAAAACGTGACGCAAACCCACCTTGAGGGACTAAAACTGCCAAACTAAGAAACTTAGGGACTGAAGCTGTGAAAACAGTTTATAAAGGACTTAAATTGACATACCAGTGGACTTCAAGCCTTATGTGGACATATGGACAACTTTTGGACTATTGTGAACTATGGACTTAACCGAGGACTAACGACGTAACGCAATCACAGTTAGACTAAAGAATATAAAATCTGAAAAGGACAAGGACCTATTTAATTACACTTGACATTCTTAGTTATTTTCATTTTCACCCCATCACTTCATATGCATTTTACATTTTAGTATGCATTATTTAGTATTCGTTATTTATTATAACTAGGATATAACGGTTTCACCTTGCATATTCTTTTTGCATATTTTGAAAAAGTAATATTTTGGGGCGATTGATAACAGAATTAAGATAATATCAGATATGATATTATATTTTTAACTTGAGGCATTTTAAGCATATCACACTCATATCACCAATCAAATCGTTATACGATTCTCACATCACACTCACTGTTAGTAGTAAGTCAGAAATCTTAGATTTCCCTTATATTCAGGTTTCGTATCAAAGACGTTTTCGTGATCGTTTCCATAGATCTAATAATTCTATCTTACCAGATACGCTCCAGGTGAGTCGTGGCCCCTCCTATTTTAAATACATGATTTATACCTTTTTGGGGGAGATACATGCTTTAACTGTTTTAAGTTATCTATATAAAACTCTTATGATTTACTCAAAATCATCCACTATGCTTTACATGTTTGAATCACTCTTGAGAGTAATATATATTCATTATATGTGCAAATTGCTCGCTAAGCTTAAACACTGAATTTGAGAGATAACATTTTTAAACTACATGATGTAACTTGACACTGAGATTCATTGTATGCATTCATATAACAAATGAATGTACTGTTACTTTGTTATGATATTTCTACATTTCACTAGAAATAATTGCCAAAACTAAAATTACGCATAATTCATACACCCAGAAACCTGTATTGCCTAAGTTTACTTTATTGCCATAAAGTCCCTTGATCATGAGCCATTAATCACTGCGGTGAGCGCGAATATAGTGAACAGCTTCGAAACCTGTTAGAGGCTGATGACCTATCCCACTAAATACTTAGACGGAATGCCTACATGGTTAGTCGTATTTAGTCGCGATGCCATATATTGAGAAAAATAGGAATTGGCAAGTCACCTATTACATGAGGGCAAAACTTTCGTCATTAATTTGATGAACACTCCGTTTTCTGGTACACTGTTAACGTTTTGCGTGTCATGAGGCTTAGGGCAATATAACTTTATGAATATATGAATGTTTCATATATATCCTAGGATACAGCTGTATTAGTAAACCACCACTTTACACTGATAGATTTCAGATTCTAGATTATTATTTTCACGATGTGTTATGATTATTAATCATGTACTTGAACTTTAACTGTTACCATATGCGACTAAATCGTGAATTCTATAAAAGACAACTCAAATTGCTTAGTATATCGTTACTACTAAAAGTTGACCCAACACGTCATTTCGAGCGTATAACAACGTAGCTCATCTTCGTTTAGAAACTTGAAACTTATGATCACTTGAGATCATACATGAATCATTAGTGGATTTTATTCAAACTCATCTTATTATTGATTTCATGAAAAACTATTATTCATTTCGACAACCGCTAGACCTCTTTTAAATTCATTGAAAGAAAGTTATTTTCTATCAAACTCCACGAACTCACCAACCATTGTGTTGACGTTTTAAGCATGTATTTATCTCAGGTTCACAATGAGCACGGATGGCACGGAGGAGCACGGACAATTATGAAGGCTATAAATATCATTCGAAAACCTATTTAATAAACTTTGAAACCACGGGGACCTTACTTTGTAAACTCTGATATTCGAATGATAAATCTTTTAAAACGACCAAATTGGTGATCGTTTTTTACTATTCAACTGTTGTACCATGAAGTAACACCCAATTTAAATTCCGCTGCATATCACGAAATTGGGGGTGTTACATTTGGTTACGGTTTGTTACCGGTATGGACCGGTTAACCGGTTTTTTTTTTTTTTTTTGTTTTCGTCGTTTATACAAAGTAAACTGAATAAACTTCAACTTTTATTTAATACAACGGAAATACAACTGAAAGGAAATACATCAAACACAATACATAAACTTAAAACATAATACATAAACATAATAAATCGAAAAGCTACTCGTAAATGTCTTCATCGGATCCGATGGACCTAGCTTCGTTAGCAGCTTCATCTTCTCTTATTTCTTCATCGGAAAGCAACTCGATTGTACCCTCTTGCAACTCTAACTCGTAGATCCCTTTGTAACACCGAGAAATTGGATCAGCGAAAACATACGGGTCGGGGGGGTGTTATTAAATAGTTCTCACAATCACAAGGTACAAAGAACGGTTTTACTTAAACCATTTTAGAAGAAATTTCATAATTGAAAACATTTAATTTATAATATTTAAAATAGTGCGGAAAATGATGTTTCATAAAACAATTTTAAAGTGGTCCCAAATAGTTTCCTGAGTCTTCTATGACCATGCCATGCCCTTCGCCAAGATCCTCCAAAGGTAAGATATGCAACAGAAACGATTTAACACCTGAGATAAAACATGCTAAAAGTCAACACAAAGGTTGAGTGAATTCATAGGTTTAAATAAAATAGTTGATCACAATATTTCAAGTTTCCAAGAAAGCGGGCTACGTTGTTATACGCCCGGAAGTTCAGAGGTAACCACTGCACTAAGCTCATGACACACAAAGCGTTAACCGGCACCAGTAATCCTGGCGTAAGTCGACAGTAACCGCGGAATTTCATAATCATAATAGTTGCCCCCAAAGTAGGTATTTTGCCAGATACCTAGTAACTCAATTATAGTACATCACATGCTGACCGACCTTAGTCAACATGGCGGGATGGTCAAATCCTATTGGCCTATAAACTATAATCACGTTCACCCGCAGGTGATGAATGGTTCATGATCGAGGGACTTGCTGTTGGCAAGGAAGGTACTTAGTGCTTATCAGGTGGTTCGCAAAGTGGCTACTGCTTCACTCACAGTACCAGAAAAGTATAAATGTTGTTCCAGCACAATTAAAGTTTCAGATAGCAGAAAACATAGTTTTCAGTTCAAAATATAGTTTCCAAACAATTGTGATCATAGTCAAAACAGTAGCATGTATCTCACCCCAAGTAGCTTATAAAACAGTTTAAGCAAATAAAAAGTGGGGCTATTAACTCACCTGAGTATGCAGCAATGCAAGATATCACAAATACACAACTGGCATCAAGTAGTAATGGCACAATGACATCAAAGTAGTAGAGCATAACAGCATTCAGAAAGTACAAGCATAACGGTATTGAATCGGCACAACCTAACAAGTAACATTTCTTAGAAATAATACTCAAGTAATTTATGAAGTAGTGTTCGTTGAATACTCGTGTTAGCATAAAAAGGTTTAGTTTTCAATGGCGTTTGAAAGAAAAGGAAAGTTTAAGACTCGTGTGGATATTTTAGAAAAGAAAAAATAGTAAAAGTCGGCGAATACGAACGAATACTCAAGAAAATGAGAGAAGAAAGAAAGGAAATACGAAAAGAAAGCAGAATTACTGACCAGAAAAGGGAAACAAAACAAATAAACAAACAAGCAAACAACAATAGGTAGTTTCGGTATTTACCTATTATTCCCAAAATAGTTGATAAAATGTCAAATCATATAAGGTTTGAAAATGTTTTCAGAATATCGGTAAAAGATTAAGTTTTATAAAAGATTTAATGAAATTTTGGCATGATGCGCCCGTTTATAAGACATTTCCGAGTCATTCGACTCTTTGAATAATACTAATTATCGTCAAGTTTTACAAGTTATATTATATAATTGGACATATTATTCACGTATATATTAGTTATTTAGTTTTATCGACCATTTTGTATACTTCGGGTCTAGATATGTTAAATTCTTACGAGTCTAACATATCCTTCCGTCTCGTGTACGAAAGGGTCCATAATAGTCCATTCAACTAATACCGTAAATCCAAAACGTCCAATCCTTGTCCAACATTGTTACAACATCACATATCCATGTTCGAGTCATTATATATCAAGTATATCCCATATGTTGCAAATTATCTCCCATATCACTTTCAAATAATCCGAAACCCCATATCGATAACAAATGAATAAATAAATAAATAAACGTCTAACCTAAAACATCACGACTCGACATTAAATAAATAAATAAAACAACAAATAAATAAACATCGCCGGGACTCGCCACGAGTCACGGCTCGACTCAATCCGAGCCGATGTGGCTCTCGGCCGAACCAACAACACAACCAAATCTAAATCCGAACACAAATCCACATCTAAATCCAATCATAACTCTAGTCGCAAGAAATCCAAATACAACAATCCAAATCCATCCGAACACAATCCAACCAAACCCTAACCTAAACCAAATACCACACCTCGCCTTGCCGTGACTCACCACGAGTCACGGCTCAGCTTCGCCGTACGTCGGCTGTCGAGACTAAATCAAACCGAGACCACATCAAAACGATACTACATTCGCACCAAAAGATAAAGAAAATAAAAGAAATCAAATATAACAAACAACTCACCCCGAGTCAACACGAGTTGACTCGGTGAGTACGAGTCACAGCCGAGTCGAGGCCGAGTCGCGGTCAAAACACGAGATCCACAAAATTTTTTATCAAAAATAAAAGGTTTTATATTAAAAATCAGTTTATTAAAAGTTTATAAAAATTAGGGCTTCGATTTTATTAATAAAAACGAGGAAGGGGGGAGCGCGTGAGCGTGTTTACCATCGAGAAGCACGAAAGGGAAGGTTGCGGTGGTGGCGGTGGTGTTCCAGTGGAGGTGGTGGCGCATGAAGGTGGTTGTCGTGGGAGCCAAGAGCTCACAAAGTCCAGAAATAATAAGGATGGATCGATCTATCGAGTCGGCAACTAAAAAGGTTTGCCGGAAAATTTTTCGGTACGGTGGTCGCCGGAATATCATCGAAGAAGACGGCGGTGGGCGGTGGTGGTGAGTCGCCGGTGGTATAGAGAGAGAAAGGGAGAGAGAAGTGTGAGAGTGTGTGTGTTTAAAATGAAATAAAATAAAATAAAATTTCTTTTATATTTTTTTGAGGGGCCAAACATGGGAAAAATGAAAACTCGCGGGGTGGGAATAAAAATAAAGGGCGGAGGGACCAAAGCTGTCAAACTGGTTAAACATTTCACAAAAACACTCCGGGGTCCCATTTGACGTAACAAACGGACTCGAAAAATTACGAAAAACTTGCGCCATTGTTCACGAAATAATTTTTCCAACAAAAACGAGTATAAATATGCAATACTTTCAGGAAATCAATATATTTGGGAAATATGATTCGTTTCATACTTTCTAGGTTGTGCCAGCTCGATAAGGGAATAACACTCACGTTAAACAAGATATTCATAGTTTTTCAAACCCAAACAAGTTCAAAGAAGTTCAAAAGCTAAAGAAAATGAGAAGCAAGTGTTTTGGCTCGTAAAATAGGTTTAGAAAATTTATCGGGTGTTACAGCACATACCCCTAAAAGGAATCGCGTCCCCGTGATTTAGTTCAACTTATAGGTCGGAATAACATCGGTGAAAAGGGGATGGTACTAGCAGCAGATTTGGGTATCACTAGACTGTTCTAAGGGTTTCTCCTTTTTGCTTGCGAAAGGGTATTTAGGTGGTCTGCCATAAGTTGTCTCCCTTCTGGTGAGGTGCAATAATCCCTGAAGTAAGTTTAATAGGGGGAACAGTTTAAATCTTAACTACGCGGTGTTTCAAAATTTTGCTAGTGCGATCTCTTCTTAAATTCTCTCGGTCTTAACTCAACATATGGTCTACATCCTAGTGACACAAAATTTTAGTTTGATACATGCAAGGTGATGAAAATGGCGGGGTGACTGATTTTCAAGATTTGTTTCGAAATTGTGTGTTTTCCTCCTCAGTGGGTTGGATGAAACTTTGTTTAGGTAAACATTTGTACTAATTTGACCAAAATAACTTTCCAAGTGTTACAAATTTCTTTGTTGAGAATTTGCGGTTACGTAAGGTGATACAGTTTCAAAAGATCTTAAAATTTCTGTAAAACAGGTTTTTGATCATGGTATGGACAAGAAAATGATCATAAATTTGTCATTTGACATCCCTTAATAAAAGTTTGATAAAGTTTGACCAGAAAGATTTAATCCTCAAAATGGGTATTTCAGGAAAATATCATTACGAGTTCAAAGTTGTTATAAAAGCATTTCAAGAAAAGTCCTTAAAAGTAAGAATATCAAGAGAGGAGCGGTAATCGAGCAAGCACATCCACCTATGTTTCTAAATATCCAAAGGAAGAATCTAGTTGCCAATGTTGGAGCGAGGTTCAATGTTTAATACCAGGCGAAACTCATAGGTGTAAGTATTCCAACTTGTTTAGCGGTACTAAAAGGTATCTTGATCTAAAACGGTTACACTAGTGATCTGAGAGGCCTGAATCAGCTCGATATTATGTTGAGGAAAGTCCTTCCTATTTTCAAGGTGAGGTCGGGTACCAATAGCCGCTAGGTAAGCTAAGATCTCTTGGCGTCCTAGTGTTGTAGTCGCGTCTCAACATAAAAGAAAGGTGTTTCGAGTCTGTGTTGTCTAAAATTCCTAGAGGGTAAGATGTCATAAGAGAGATGGTAGTTCAATGCATGCACTACTAACAAAGGAATCTAATCGCATGGAACGGATGAGGTAACTTATTCAGTGATGAAACGGTTTCAAGGTTTGGTAGGTTGCAATCTATAATCTCAGGCATAAGTGCGGGATCCACTTCTAAGGTTTGGTTTATTTTCAAAGTGAAAGATTGGTTATTCTGTTTATGAAATAATAGTATGAAAACACTTTTCATGGAAGTAAATGGTTCACATGGTGATGGTGAAATACTTTATAAAATAATTTGTAGAACAATTTATAGAGTGATAGAAAACGATTTATCATTTATAAAATAACAAATTCAGAGTTAAATTTGTGATATGTTAGAAAGATAAAGATCGGGTTACACAATAACTTGTGTGATGATTTGTAAAACAATGCATAGAGTAATAAGAAAATCATTTATTATTTGTAAAATATTAGCAAAGCTGTAGTTTACTTAGTGATTTAGCAGCAAAATAGTTTGTCGGGTGACAGTAAAATAATTTTGTAAAGTAATGGCGAGATAATTTGTAAGATAATAATAACACAGTTTTATTGTTTTTTTTTTTTTAAAACAAACAGTGGCTAAATCGGCTCACCGGAGAGTAAAATGGTTCACAAGGCTGTAGTAAAACAGATAGAATAATTGCGGCATAGTTTACAAAATTTGTGAAATTGCTCGTTGGTTTATGAAATGGTAGTAAAGTAGCGAATTAGTTTATTACTTAATAATAGGATAGCTTGTACAACGAGTTGTAAAACAATTTAATTGGCAGTAGGAAAAACAATTCATGATTTATAAAATAGTAATAAAATCGCGGTAGGACAATAAATCGGTTTATAAAATAAGTGGTGAAATAATATTAAGAAATCAATTCATTGTTTGTAGAATAATGATAAAGTCATTTTAAAAATTTATTTATTTATTTATTTATTTTTTATTTTTTGTAGAATATAGTAGTAAAACATTTTGTAAAATGACCGCAAAAGGGTCGGTAAAATAGTTGAAAATGATTTGTGTGAATGTGTGCATAGTGGTAATAATAATGGAAAGTGAAATGCTGTAGTAAGTGAGTTGGTTACTTATAGGAAAGCTTTATTAGATAATTGGTAAGATAACGAATTAAAAGTGAAATAATGTGATGATAAGTATGTTATAGTAGATAGTAATAGCATAGTTGCATTTGACACTTTGATTAAACGAGGTGGTGCGCCCGCGCGTTGCCGCGGGATTTTTTTTATTCAAGTTTCTTAAAAAAAAAAAAAAAAAAAAAAAAAAAAAAAAAAAAAAAAAAACTGTAGCTACAGTACACTGTGGTACTGTTCATCCAGCCCGACCCGCCCCGACCCGACCCGACCCGCCCGACCCGACCCGGGCTAAATGGTTTCTACAGTGCTAGGCAAAAAAGGGTGGGGGCAACAAAGCCCGGTAAATGTAAATATGTATAATAATAGTGAAAATATAGAGCGTAATTGAAATATGATGGTTCGTAAAAGTTGAAATAAAACTGTATTGTTTAAGTGTGTAATTGACCAAAATGAGGTGAGTAAAAATATGAGAGTAAAAATGCGGTAAGTTACGAATGTAAGTGAGAATGAGATAAGTATGTACGGAGTTAAAGTAACGTTTTGAAATTATTTTTATCACGGCTAATATGCCTCCTTAGTGGTGACTATTAAAACGAAAGTGTTTGAAAGGTAAAATATGTTTAAGATGTGTAAAAAGAGTAACGAATGTTAATGAGTGTGCTATAGCTGACGACCTGTGGGTTATGGACCCACGGTTAAGGTGTAAAGTTTTAATGTGGAAAGAGTTAAGTAGACAAAAAGAGGTAGAAATAAAAGCGTTGAAAACGATTAACGAAGATTTATGGATGCTAGTTATAGTGAAAAGTGTAACCACATAGATAGTGTGTAAATATAATAAGTAGGTTTCATATACCCTATGTTTGTAAAAATGTAGGTGTAATAGAGTGGGTGGTAAAAAGTAAATAGATTGGATCCAGGGTTAAAGTGTAGAAGTGTGAAACGGTTAATGATCCTTTGGGATAAACGGTTAATGATCCATAGTTTGTACAAAACCCTAACCAACAGAATTCGGATTATCTAAATCAGTATCAGCTTCGAAATACGAACATTAGGGCGAACCTCTATCATGGTCAATACAAGTAACTCCACTTACAAACTTAAGGGTTAAGTTTCCTCATGAATTCTATTATCTCGTTTACAGTTTCTAAGGTACAACTAAACCATTAAGGTGTTCATTCCAATCGACAGATTACTTCCTAAGGCATCTAACAATGTCATCCAACTCGTCGGCTTTTAATGCGGTGTACTCGAGTTTTCTCACAAGTTGAGGGGCAGGGGAAAAACGTGATATGTGACCTAGTGGTCTAAGGTAATACTAGAGTAGTAATGTCTTCAATAATGGCTTTCGAATAGTATTCCTGAATAGTGTTTCCAAAATAATACCTCCAAAATAGCGTGTCTCAAAATGGTGTGTTCCAACTAATATATCCAAAATAGTTCTCAAAATAGTATACCATTAGTGTATCCAAAACAACTTCTAAAATATTATATCAATGCGTCAAGTCGTCAAGATAGTGTAACTAGAGTTGACTCTCCAAAATATTATTCAAAATGATATGTCAGGATAGTGTTGTAAAAATAGCGTTCACAGAACAACGTGTCTAAAATAGTCTTTCCCGAATTAACGTTTCCCAAAATATCGTATCAATTTATATATACGTTTTGTAAAATACTTATCACAATTCATTGTTTCATAAAGGGGTATTAAGGTAGACTACTGGTATTCTCGAGGGATAAGTGAAAGGTTAGGTATCTTTTCTAAAAGTAGGGGCTCGGGTTGCTACATAAGTTCCTAAAGCTTTTGTTGAGTTACAAACCAACCTATTGTAAGTTTCCTAGGTTTTTCCAAAGATTCATTGGTTACTTCATTGTTTACTTCCATCAAGAGATTCATTCTACAAGGGCTATGGGAGAGTCATTCTTAGACGACTAGTAATCTAACTTAGTTCATTCATTGAGTGTAAGGTTTGGGGTAGCAATGACTGTAACATAACCAGAAACAAAACGAAGTTAAGGGAGCAAAATCAATCCACAACGAGACTCAAAATCAAGAAATCAAGCAATCCAAATTCAAATAAAGCCAAAATCAAACACTCTATTAAACTCAAAATGTGCTTATTATAATGTCGGAAGAGTTAAAATAAACAGCTCGAATTCAAAACAGTGACTAATCGGGTCTCACCTGACCCTGTGCGAACGTAATCAGACAGCAACGAACAATTATTCCATATAAGCAAAAAGGTATAACGGTGCCAGAAGTATTACAGTTCATGAGGTGTTGCGATGCCAGTGTGTCGTGTGTGGGTAAACCTTCGTGATATTCGGTGTTCGTGCACATATGCAAAACTTTTACCATTCCCAAAATTAAAAATAGAAAGTCAACCCGAAACATAATCCTGTTATAACTACCCCCAGTATCGCAAAACTCATTTCTGAGACATAGGTGATCAGGCCATGTCCCCGCTATCCTTGGTTGATTATAGGTGATCAGTCTACTCTCAACCGAGGATCAATGAATTTTGGGATACTTAGTTTAGTTATACTAGTACTATGTTCCTTACTTTAGAATCGTTTTAAAAACCACAACAAGTGTCCAAACTCGAAATCAAATAATGCGGTTACGCAAGGAAATAGCGTAACTCCGCGACAGGTTCGGTGCATCGATGTAAGTATATGAAAATACTTATAGTGAACAGTGAAAAGGAGATGAAATACAAACCATCAAATAGCAAGGCATACATCTCATCGAATATAACATTTAATATCTCAACATTATGCTATCCAACAAAATTACAAGCGAGGCATCGGCTTGGCGGGCAGGCACGTGTCGGTCATAGGATTTAAGTTTTCGTAAAAATAGTTATAGTCTGGGTTTTCGAAAATCCCAGTTCCTGAAAATACCCAGTTCTCTATAACCTGTGGCTCTGATACCATCTGTAACACCCCGAAAGCGGATCAGCGGAAACATACGGGTCGGGGGGTGTTATTAAATAGTTATCACAATCACAAGGTACAAAGAACGGTTTTACTTAAACCATTTTAGAAGAAATTTCATAATTGAAAACATTTAATTTACAATATTTAAAATATTGCGAAAAATGATGTTTCGTAAAAGGATTTTAAAGTGGTCCCAAATAGTTTCCTGAGTCTTCTATGACCATGACATGCCCTTCGCCAAGATCCTCCAAAGGTAAGATATGTAGCGGAAATGAATTAACACCTGAGATAAAACATGCTAAAAGTCAACGCAAAGGTTGAGTGAATTCATAGGTTTAAATAAAATAGTTGATCACAATATTTAAAGTTTCCAAGAAAGCGGACTACGTTGTTATACGCCCGGAAGTTCAGAGGTAACCACTGCACTAAGCTCATGACACACAAAGCGTTAACCGGCACCAGTAATCCTGGCATAAGTCGACAGTAACCGCGGAATTTCATAATCATAATAGTTGCCCCCAAAGTAGGTATTTTGCCAGATACCTAGTAACTCAATTATAGTACATCACATGCTGACCGACCTTAGTCAACATGGCGGGATGGTCAAATCCTATAGGCCTATAAACTATAATCGCGCTCACCCACAGGTGATTAATGGTTAATGATCGAGGGGCTTGCAGTTGGCAAGGATGGTACTTAGTGCTTATCAGGTGGTTCGCAAATTGGCTACTGCTTCACTCACAGTACCAGAAATGTATAAATGTTGTTCCAGCACAATACAAAGTACAAATTATAGAAAACGACCTCTAAATGAGACGTTTTGAATAGTTACCATTCGATTAAAGAATTCAGAGTTACAAACATGAGATCTCAAAGTATGATACATAAATGTATACAAAATGTTTTGAATGGTAAATGATAAAAGCATAAGTCTTCAAAATATGTCGAGCGACTCTATGCTCCATGCAACAGCTATCACCTTACAGACCTGAGATAAACATGCTAAAAAGTGTCAACACAATGGTTGGTGAGTTCATAGAGTTTGTGTTAAATAAGTTGAAAAGCCTTTAAAGAATGTTCACACAGCAAAGGCAATGTGAATCCACTCAGTTGCAAATCCCGCCCATACAAAACTTGCAACCTGTGTGTTCACAACCCACTACTAAATATAGTATGAGTATGACATATGTGTATACGATGTATGTAAAATGTATCAGTCAACTGAACCTCACGACTTGCTTTCATATGCTTACACCCTATGATAGATTATATTCACCCAAGGTCAAGAATAGACACAAGGGCGGGGGCATCTTCCCAAATAGTACTGCGTCACCCAAGGTCATGAATCTGGGACACAGGGGTAGGGGCATCTTCCCATGAGTACTATCAATACCTCTCCATGACTCTAATCAAGAGTTAAACATTTGCTAAAGAATAATGCAATCAAAATAATGCATTCATGTATTCACACAAGTAGATATGTAAATGTAAATCACGTATTCATGTAAGTAGTGATGTAAATGTAATTCATGTATTTTGATAAATGAGTAAAATATGTATGAAATGAGCATGTATCTCCCCCCAAAGTAATTCAAAACGTATAAATGGTGCGTGGTTTTGCAACCTTACAACAGGTTTTACCTCTCGAGGGATCTCAAGAGGCTTACAACCCCACCAGGCAGTGTACCTGACCGATGTAGTATAGTGTAGTGGTAAGTACGGGGGATTGATCGTTCTCCACAGGGAATAGTGTTCGTTAGGTATGGAAAAACTACTCTAATAGGTCTAATGGTGAGAGAAGATTCTTTTTATGTTTTTATAATTTTTTTTGAAAGCAAGTAAAATCTCGGGTTTGAAAGAGTGGGCGGAATTAGTTGCTAGTCAACTAACCCAAGTTACTACAAATGCAAATAAAATAAAATAACAGAAAATGAAAAGGTGGTAAAACTTATGTGGAGAGAAATGTGTTTACTTAGATTTCCTTACTCCCTAACTATCTTTTACCGGTTGATTAGTGTGTATTAATTGCGTGGATGACGGGTGTATTCCTTAATACCAATCGTGGGGTGGCGTACGTACTTCCCCAACTCTACAAGCTCCTACTTCACTCCTATGTCGAGCCGGCTAGGAAGCTCCTAACATGGGATCACTAGAATTCGCTTGTGCATTAAATACAACCATAAAAACCTTAGTACGCATTGGTTCATGTTTCTTAAGACGTTCAAGCAAGTTACCGAATAGGAAGTTAGCCAGTTTTCTTAAGCCTAACATAGATGAACAATCATCCAATACAACTAATAACACACTAATAACCAATAATCAATAGCTAGGTTTCATTAGATCTAAGCAAACGCAAGATAAATCTAGCCTAGCATGTTAAACAAAAGACAAGAACAAGATAGAATCAAACAACACATAGACATATTGAATGATTAATTGATAACTTATCTTCAATGTAACATGGAAGATCTCAAGGCAAAAAGCCTTGAAAAAGCTGCTAAAATCGTCTTAGGGTTTTCACACACAAAGTTCCCCAATAAGTTCCACACTAATGACAAAAAATTGCAAAACAATATATAGACTTTCAGATCTGACGGCGTCACGTTATGGAGTGTGACGCCGTCACCTCGCCGCTTTTAGGGTTCCCGGATGGCTTTCGTGACGCCGTCCCTCTTTAGCTCTCCAAAATCCGTTCTGGCTTATCAAGGCTTGACGCCGTCAGACTTAGGGGTGACGCCGTCCCTCTTTAAATTAAGCCGTGACGACCTTGATCACATTAAAGCGTGACGCCGTCAGAATTCCATGCAAATTTCTCTGGCTTATCATGAGTAATTTTCACATCCACCACTTTTGCCAAGCCATGACGCCGTCCAGAACAAATCCTGACGCCGTCAAAGGTAATTTCCAGCACAATTTTGAGACTTTGTCGTTTTCTTCACTTTTATGCTCCAAAAATGTCCAAAATGCCTCCTTTTCCAGATTTCTCCTCAAAAGTACCTAAAATGACAAAAGGAACGATTTAGGGCAATATTTGATCAAATAAATACGATTTAGGGCTTAAATGACCCCTTAAAAGCGGTACACTTTTCGCTTCATCAAATACCCTTACACTTGAGATTTGCTTGTCCTCAAGCAAATGCGCTTTTATTCTAATCAAAATACAAGTTAGGGGTCATTTAATGCTAACATAAAAGTAATTACAACAAATATTCGTTCCACTTTAATCATAATAAGCACGGAGATTACATACTAGCACCTCACAAGTAGTGTTTAGATACTCACATCTCTCAAGTGTCATCAAAATAAATCTCATAAATGAAAACGGATAATATCTCTCACTACCTGTCATAGCAAATAGATTACCATAGGCTTGGGAAAGGATCGAAAACCTCCTCCACTAGGCGTAAACACCTAAGATAAACTATCAAAGAGGGCTTTTAAATGGGTTATAACGTTAGATGTAGGGAAAAGGAAAACACGGTTTTGTTGGATAAAGGATATTTTACTGGTGGTGAGTTAAAGATCTTGATCAATTACATGTACTATACAATGTTGCTAAGCCAAGACTCGACTCGATCTTAAGCTAAAAACAAAATAACAAAAACATAAAATAAACATAAAATGAAACGGGATGGTAGTCCGTACATTTTTTCTACTTTTCTTTTTCTCATTTTTTTGTATTTTTCTTGATTTTTTTTTTTTTTTTTTTTTTTTTTGCATACACTTTTGCCCTACCATCCAAAATAATACATCATAGGGGCGTTGCATTCCCCTTACACTTGAACTTTTACATCACTTTACAAATAACTATTTCTAATGACTCGAATTAAGATAATTAAAACACTTGGAGTACTTTTAAAATATTTAGCACAAATGGGGGTAATAAATGATGTTCTTCCCCATTACCCCATTACACTAGTACTTTACCCATGAGTCCCAATCGTCCCAAAACAATATGTACAAGGATATGACTCGACTTAGCAACCATGTAATCAACTAGATAATTAACTTGGGTTTAAACAAATGTTGTAACAATAATGCACTAAAAATGAGTGCATACAAGGTAGGCTAAGGTGATTTGAGTGTACATTTTAGTGGGGTGTAACAAATTCTTCCTTTAAGTAAAATGCTTAAAGGTCGAAACGAAAAGATAGGCTCTGAGGGGTGTACTAGGGGTATCGTGTACTAAAAATGAGTACAACGCAAAGGGTGTGGGAGAATTACTTGACCAATGTAGCCAAAGTAATTATAACAAAAACACAGGTGTAAAACAATGGGTTAATCCTAATGCCTCTTATCATGTAGTAAATCTAACTACACGAATGTAGTCTCACTTGTGGCCTTGGAATGGTCCTAACACAAGTTCTAGAATCTAAGTGCTACCGGTACACACATCATAGCAAAATGCTTTTCCTACCAATTCTAGGGGCGAACCTCACATATTTGGGGGTGGAAAATTTTTTAGTGGTACGGTTTTTGTGCTAGTCATATAATTCCTATCCATGAGACGCTCATTAAGATCAAAGTTTCATTCCTAAATGTTGTAAAAAAATTTAAATTTGGCACTAAAATTGCCCTAACAGGTATTTCTCTCAGTTTTATTACACATCTACCATTAAACAAACAAAAATCAAGCGTAATAGCATTCTCTAATCGTACTTTTACCCCCCCTTACACTTAAGATGAACATTGTCCCCAATGTTCAAATAACAAGATGTAAAAGCATAAAGTAAAAGAATGAAATCAAATACTCCCCTGATTCGCTCGGTGGATAATGAAGTAACACGGTTAGATCTTCTTCCAAGGTAATGTTGAAGCTCCATGACTAATGCATCGCCAAAAGCTTGATTCCACATACATTTCCTTGTCCAAAATAACCTGTTAAACCTGAGAAAACAAACACGAAAACCTGCATAACATCGGCGGGATAAATCTATATATAAGGATATAATGCTTGTGGAATGATAATTTTGCAGATTCCTGGAGATTATAAGTTAGAGATTTAATAAAAACTTTTTATGAAAACAAAACTTTCAAAAATTTCAGAAAATTAAAACCTGACGCCGTCAGGTTGTAAGGCCTGACGCCGTCAGAAATGATCTGACAGAATTCTCATGTTAAGTTTCCGGAAAATTTCTGGAAAAACCTATACCTTACTTCCTGGAAATCCTGCGAAATATCATTATGACTCGATACAAGCATTTGACTCAAACAAATACTAATATGTATGTTAATTTATTATTATTATGATTCATGTTCATTTGTTCTAATAAACCGATTTGGATTTCCCTTACACTTATCTTTTGCAAAATACCTTTATATGTAGTTAAGACGAAGTTAAAAACAAGATAAAGCATTTTCACAATTTAGTTTTGAACATGAATCAATAATAATAAAAATTAAACATACATACGGAAGCAAATAAAATCAAACAAACAAATAAATAAACACACAAAGCAAATAAAGCTTGGGTTGCCTCCCAAGAAGCGCTTGTTTTTGTTCGAGTCACGAGCCTGACTCTGCCCTTATTTAACGGACAAATGAGAGGTTTTTCCTACACTTAGGGTTAAGTGCGGGTGATAGTAGCGATACACACCGACTCGGTATGAGTATGCCACGTGAGGAAAGAGTGGTGGATGAATTATATGCTCAAAGATGTGGGATCCAATCATCATAACCTTACTTAGTTCAATTGGGTCAATGGGTGAATTGAAGTTTTCTCCTAGAAAGGGATCATCTTCTATCAACTTCGAGAGACTCCTAGTTGGGAATCCATCTTGACCTAATAAACCCGGTTTAAACCCATAGTGTTTCTTGTGATTAATCATGAATGGGTGATGTAAGTATGAAAGGTTATGGTTCACTCCTATGTCAGCTTCCTCTCTACAAGGCTTAGAGTCTACTACCTTCAACATAACACTATCCGGACTATATGGTTTGATGGGTGGGTCGGGACCTAATTCAATTCCTAAGTTCACATCTAAGGATGGAATATTAGGTAACGGTTTTGGTTTAGGCTCCGGTTCATCAAAACTAGGAACTTCCATAGAACTAAAAGAAAGGTTATGACTACAAGTATTCAAACCTATTTCTTCTAGTTTTGTTTCTTCCAAAGGTTCTACTTCAATTGGGGTTCCTATAGTCCCTTCTACTTCTTCCGGGTAAGTCACGGGCGGTGTGTATGCCTCGAATGATGGTAGGACTTGTGGGGTACTTTGTAGGTTTGTGTTATTTACCTCATCCTTCCTTGTCTCTATATCAATTATATCCACATCATGTGTTTTAGTAGAATCTAACCCAAACATGTTCCTAAGTATCTCAAATCCTTCTCTACCCATTTCAAGTTCTAAGTCCGATTCATAAGAATCTTCCCGATAACATGATTACTATGTTCAATTTGCCTAAAGGATTCATCATGTGTTCCTTGAGATTCAAAGTCATTGATCATAAAACCTAGGTCTTTTTGCTCAATATGCTCATGTTCGGCTAAATCCTCCTCAATTGTTTCCTCAAGTTGTGATGTATACGAACCCATTAATTCATTAAACTTATGGTTCACGGTTAGGAGGCTTTCCTCAAAAATTTTCCAAAGGGTCTTATTAAAAGGAGTTGATCCTAACAATGATTGTTTAATAGAAGCCACACATGCACATAATTCATCAAACCTATCAAACTTTATACCCATCTCCTCTTGTATATATCTAAGATCACTTAAAAATTCATTGGAACAACAGGAAGCAAATCTATCCGTGTAAAGTAATTGTTCCTCTATTGTTAATGATCTAATGGAATTTCATCCCCATGGTGACAAATGAAAATGGTTTTACAAACAAAGGGCACAAAGAAAAAGATAGACTAAAGAAATCTAATAAAAAGAAAAATAAAAATCTCACTAGAAAGGAATCTAGTGAGTAGACCTAATAAAATAAAAATTCAACCTAAACAATAACTATTCCCCGGCAGCGGCGCCAAAAACTTGATGCGTGGTTTTGCAACCTTACAACAGGTTTTACCTCTCGAGGGATCTCAAGAGGCTTACAACCCCACCAGGCAGTGTACCTGACCGATGTAGTATAGTGTAGTGGTAAGTACGGGGGATTGATCGTTCTCCACAGGGAATAGTGTTCGTTAGGTATGGAAAAACTACTCTAATAGGTCTAATGGTGAGAGAAGATTCTTTTTATGTTTTTATAATTTTTTTTGAAAGCAAGTAAAATCTCGGGTTTGAAAGAGTGGGCGGAATTAGTTGCTAGTCAACTAACCCAAGTTACTACAAATGCAAATAAAATAAAATAACAGAAAATGAAAAGGTGGTAAAACTTATGTGGAGAGAAATGTGTTTACTTAGATTTCCTTACTCCCTAACTATCTTTTACCGGTTGATTAGTGTGTATTAATTGCGTGGATGACGGGTGTATTCCTTAATACCAATCGTGGGGTGGCGTACGTACTTCCCCAACTCTACAAGCTCCTACTTCACTCCTATGTCGAGCCGGCTAGGAAGCTCCTAACATGGGATCACTAGAATTCACTTGTGCATTAAATACAACCATAAAAACCTTAGTACGCATTGGTTCATGTTTCTTAAGACGTTCAAGCAAGTTACCGAATAGGAAGTTAGCCAGTTTTCTTAAGCCTAACATAGATGAACAATCATCCAATACAACTAATAACACACAAATAACCAATAATCAATAGCTAGGTTTCATTAGATCTAAGCAAACACAAGATAAATCTAGCCTAGCATGTTAAACAAAAGACAAGAACAAGATAGAATCAAACAACACATAGACATATTGAATGATTAATTGATAACTTATCTTCAATGTAACATGGAAGATCTCAAGGCAAAAAGCCTTGAAAAAGCTGCTAAAATCGTCTTAGGGTTTTCACACACAAAGTTCCCCAATAAGTTCCACACTAATGACAAAAAATTGCAAAACAATATATAGACTTTCAGATCTGACGGCGTCACGTTATGGAGTGTGACGCCGTCACCTCGCCGCTTTTAGGGTTCCCGGATGGCCTTCTTGACGCCGTCCCTCTTTAGCTCTCCAAAATCCGTTCTGGCTTATCAAGGCTTGACGCCGTCAAACTTAGGGGTGACGCCGTCCCTCTTTAAATTAAGCCGTGACGACCTTGATCACATTAAAGCGTGACGCCGTCAGAATTCCATGCAAATTTCTCTGGCTTATCATGAGTAATTTTCACATCCACCACTTTTGCCAAGCCATGACGCCGTCCAGAACAAATCCTGACGCCGTCAAAGGTAATTTCCAGCACAATTTTGAGACTTTGTCGTTTTCTTCACTTTTATGCTCCAAAAACGTCCAAAATGCCTCCTTTTCCAGATTTCTCCTCAAAAGTACCTAAAATGACAAAAGGAACGATTTAGGGCAATATTTGATCAAATAAATACGATTTAGGGCTTAAATGACCCCTTAAAAGCGGTACACTTTTCGCTTCATCAAAACGTATAAAAATAGGGGCTATGAAATCTCACAGTAATATGTAAATGTTTAGAATACTTGTAAAAGTAATTGAAAGTAGTTAAGCATGTATCTCCCCCAAAGAGTTATTAAACAATTTAATGATAGAAACAGTGGGGCTAAGACTCACCTTGAACTAATGATATCAAAACGTATAACGGAATCGATGGATTAAGCTAGGAAGTCTCTACGTACAACCTAAAAATATGATATCGTGTCTTAGGTTCTAAAACAACGAAGTGAATATTTAAACATGCCTTATATAGTTTATATATCTCGTACTACTGTTCAGGCCATCATAATCCAGAGGTCATGCAGTAAACGTTCGAGGAGCTAGGACACTTTAATTCGTAAATCCAGCAACTCGTCGATACGTTCACCCAAATGAAAACCCCTCACATAAAGCTTTCTACTAACATAGTATTTATATGTGAAACATATATTTTGCTTACTTGATTATATGACATATTAAGAGTTTATAAATACAATAAATAAACTAACAAAGTTTATATGTATTTAAATAATTTTGAGTCTTATAATTACTTACCTTTATTTAGAATGCTTGAGTATTATAGAAAAGGGAATATAAGCGGAGCTTCGACGTAGAATTTGTATTCTTCAAAAACCCGAGGCTATTTGAAGATTATAACGACGCCTTTCTTGAAAACTCGAAGCAAAGTAGATCAAAATCTAGCTTTTGCTCAAGAACGCTTGCACGTTCTTGAAAGAAACTTGCTAAAATAGCTAAGAATCGCCTTGGGTTTAAGGACTTTAGAGATAAAGAAAGGGGTGGTGCAAGAAATTATGAAGGCTTAGGCCTCCTATTTATAGGAAGATTTCCACCGAGGACTAGTTGTGTAATTTTTCTGCTTTTCGTGTTCGGGACTTGTTTAGGCTAGCAAACGTTTGATTCAAGTCACGAAAATTACGCCGTTGCGTTTAGAATAGTTTTTCCAAGAAATGAGTATATAAAACGAGAAATATTTTTACAGGGGCCATTATTGTAACTTTTGTGTTATTATGGTTCCGGAGTGAGTTTTGGTTCCGTTAATCGCTAACTGTAAGCCGTTAAGTCACGAAACGTAAAACCGGGGATCGTAAAAATACGAAACTTATAGAAATGATTAAACATGTCAATATACTCATTATTATCTTATAAGAATGAGTGATAAGTTTAATGGGTCGCGAAAACGCTGATAACGCTGGAAACGTAGGTTTAAAACGCGTTAAACGTAAAACGTATGAAAGTTGCGTAAAACTGAGAAAAGTAAAATGTAACTTTTCTAATACGATTATAATGAACTTAATAGATTTAAAATGTCTAGGCTAGGCTTAGTCTAGTGTTGGTTGGTGTTAATGTTCTTTAGACCTAAAACCGTAAGTGTTAAAAATCAAGGAATGATTTATAAAATCAAGGAATGATTTTATGGTCAAAGGAGGAGGGAAAATATGTTGACTTTTCCAACAATATAAAAGCTTCTAAACGTCTTAGAAAATATGGTGCAGGTATAGGCTAAGGTTGCGGATAAGTAAAAGTGTTTAAAACGCAAGTTTAGTTCTGTAAGACACAGGGTCTATTTGGTAACATTTTAACTTAATTTTTAAAAATTCCATAATTGATTGTGAGTGTACTAAAAATCAATCTGATGCGTTGAAAATTATCAGAGTTGGTTTTCGTTATGCGCTGGATGTTTAAATGGCGTTTAAACCAAAACGTATAGTTTCTTAATAACTTTTGCGAAAATGACCTGACGAGTGTCAAACTTTCACTTTATTATGGAAATCATTTAACTTACGAGAATGTGAAATAAAAATTTCGGGAGTGAATAGTAAAATTTTGGGATTAGAATGTAACCTAAAAATGCAAATTTTTACAGTCTCTACCCCTTAAGGAAACTTCGTCCCGAAGTTCTGTTGACGTTTACTATTTACGGTATGTCTACGAAAATTCGTGGTTTCAAGATCTCTAAAATAGTGGTGTTCACTCTGATTCAACGAAAATAGTGGTTAGGGAATCGTATCGGATACAAATAAGCCCACTTATTTATAATTTATTACTTACATAAAGAAGCGTCCAAATTTATGTAAGTAAGGGATCATAAACTCATGGTTCGGTGATTTATAATTTCTTTACTTGAATAAAGAGGCGTCCCAATCCATTCAAATAAGGAGATTCTAAATCATCCTACTTAAGAATTTCTGACACAAAACTTGCTTTCTAAGACAGATAATAAGATAATCAAGTCATCAAATCCTTAAAGCTAAGTAATAATATAATTTAACTCAAATCTCATGTCTCATCAAACAAGAACTGTCACAAGATCAAGTTAAATAACCAGTTATTACCGAGCTCCATATTTTTGATGACTCGACTAAATTCTGGGATTTCCCCTAAACATATCATCCAACAGCGTGGACCTAAACAAACAATTAGCAAAAAGCATATACGCATGAAGTGTGTGTAAGGCAAATAAAGAGGAGAGTATTAATGTATATAGCAGTTATAGTCTAGGTAATATATGCAACCTAGTTCTCTATAACCAAGGCTCTGATACCAATCTGTAACACCCCCAAAATATCGCAGCAGAAAATTGTGTAACTGGGGTGTTACTTCATAATACAAAGTACAAGTTATAGAAAACGACCTCTAAATGAGACGTTTTGAAAAGTTACCATTCGATTAAAGAATTCAGAGTTGCAAACATGAGATCTCAAAGTATGATACATAAATGTATACAAAATGTTTTGAATGGTAAATGATAAAAGCATAAGTCTTCAAAATATGTCGAGCGACTCTATGCTCCATGCAACAGCTATCACCTTACAGACCTGAGATAAACATGCTAAAAAGTGTCAACACAATGGTTGGTGAGTTCATAGAGTTTGTGTTAAATAAGTTGAAAAGCCTTTAAAGAATGTTCACACAGCAAAGGCAATGTGAATCCACTCAGTTGCAAATCCCGCCCATACAAAACTTGCAACCTGTGTGTTCACAACCCACTACTAAATATAGTATGAGTATGACATATGTGTATACGATGTATGTAAAATGTATCAGTCAACTGAACCTCACGACTTGCTTTCATATGCTTACACCCTATGATAGATTATATTCACCCAAGGTCAAGAATAGACACAAGGGCGGGGGCATCTTCCCAAATAGTACTGCGTCACCCAAGGTCATGAATCTGGGACACAGGGGTAGGGGCATCTTCCCATGAGTACTATCAATACCTCTCCATGACTCTAATCAAGAGTTAAACATTTGCTAAAGAATAATGCAATCAAAATAATGCATTCATGTATTCACACAAGTAGATATGTAAATGTAAATCACGTATTCATGTAAGTAGTGATGTAAATGTAATTCATGTATTTTGATAAATGAGTAAAATATGTATGAAACGAGCATGTATCTCCCCCAAAAGTAATTCAAAACGTATAAAAATAGGGGCTATGAAATCTCACAGTAATATGTAAATGTTTAGAATACTTGTAAAAGTAATTGAAAGTAGTTAAGCATGTATCTCCCCCAAAGAGTTATTAAACAATTTAATGATAGAAACGGTGGGGCTATGACTCACCTTGAACTAATGATATCAAAACGTATAACGGAATCGATGGATTAAGCCAGGAAGTCTCTACGTACAACCTAGAAATATGATATCGTGTCTTAGGTTCTAAAACAACGAAGTGAATATTTAAACATGCCTTATATAGTTTATATATCTCGTACTACTGTTCAGGCCATCATAATCCAGAGGTCATGCAGTAAACGTTCGAGGAGCTAGGACACTTTAATTCGTAAATCCAGCAACTCGTCGATACGTTCACCCAAATGAAAACCCCTCACATGAAGCTCCCTACTAACATAGTATTTATATGTGAAACATATATTTTGCTTACTTGATTATATGATATATTAAGAGTTTATAAATACAATAAATAAACTAACAAAGTTTATAAGTATTTAAATAATTTTGAGTCTTATAATTACTTACCTTTATTTAGAATGCTTGAGTATTATAGAAAAGGGAATATAAGCGGAGCTTCGACGTAGAATTTGTATTCTTCAAAAACCCGAGGCTATTTGAAGATTATAACAACGCCTTTCTTGAAAATTCGAAGCAAAGTAGATCAAAATCTAGCTTTTGCTCAAGAACGCTTGCACGTTCTTGAAAGAAACTTGCTAAAATAGCTAAGAATCGCCTTGGGTTTAAGGACTTTAGAGATAAAGAAAGGGGTGGTGCAAGAAATTATGAAGGCTTAGGCCTCCTATTTATAGGAAGATTTCCACCGAGGACTAGTTGTGTAATTTTTCTGCTTTTCGTGTTCGGGACTTGTTTAGGCTAGCAAACGTTTGATTCAAGTCACGAAAATTACGCCGTTGCGTTTAGAATAGTTTTTCCAAGAAATGAGTATATAAAACGAGAAATATTTTTACAGGGGCCATTATTGTAACTTTTGTGTTATTATGGTTCCGGAGTGAGTTTTGGTTCCGTTAATCGCTAACTGTAAGCCGTTAAGTCACGAAACATAAAACCGGGGATCGTAAAAATACGAAACTTATAGAAATGATTAAACATGTCAATATACTCATTATTATCTTATAAGAATGAGTGATAAGTTTAATGGGTCGCGAAAACGCTGATAACGCTGGAAACGTAGGTTTAAAACGCGTTAAACGTAAAACGTACAAAAGTTGCGTAAAACTGAGAAAAGTAAAATGTAACTTTTCTAATATGATTATAATGAACTTAATAGATTTAAAATGTCTAGGCTATGCTTAGTCTAGTGTCGGTTGGTGTTAATGTTCTTTAGACCTAAAACCGTAAGTGTTAAAAATCAAGGAATGATTTTATGGTCAAAGGAGGAGGGAAAATACGTTGACTTTTCCAATAATATAAAAGCTTCTAAACGTCTTAGAAAATATGGTGCAGGTATAGGCTAAGGTTGCAGATAAGTAAAAGTGCTTAAAACGCAAGTTTAGTTCTGTAAGACACAGGGTCTATTTGGTAACATTTTAACTTAATTTCTAAAAATTCCATAATTGATTGTGAGTGTACTAAAAATCAATCTGATGCGATGAAAATTATCAGAGTTGGTTTTCGTTATGCGCAGGATGTTTAAATTGCGTTTAAACCAAAACGTATAGTTTCTTAATAACTTTTTCGAAAATGACCCGACAAGGGTCAAACTTTCACTTTATCATGGAAATAATTTAAATTACGAGAATGTGAAATAAAAATTTCGGGAGTGAATAGTAAAATGAATAGAAAATTTTCGGGAATAGAATTTAACCTGAAAATGCGAATTGTTACATAAAACAGTTTAAGCAAATAAAAAGTGGGGCTATATATGAACTCACCTGAGTATGTAGCAATGCAAGATATCACAAATACACAACTGGCATCAAGTAGTGATGACACAATGACATCAAAGTGGTAGAGCATAACAGCATCAAGAAAGTACAAGCATAACGGTACTGAATCGTCACAACCTAACAAGTAACATGTCATAGAAATAATAGTCAAGTAATTTATGAAGTAGTGTTTGTTGAATACTCGTGTTAGCATGAAAAGTTTTAGTTTTCAATGGCGTTTGAAAGAAAAGGAAAGTTTAAGACTCGTGTGGATATTTTAGAAAAGAAAAAATAGTAAAAGTCGGCTAATACGAACGAATACTCAAGAAAATGAGAGAAAAAAGAAAGGAAATACGAAAAGCAGATTCACTGACGAGAAAAGGGAAATAAAACAAATAAACAAACAAGCAAACAACAATAGGTAGTTTCGATATTTACCCATTTTTCCCAAAATAGTTGATAAAATGTCAAATCATATAAGGTTTGAAAATGTTTTCAGAATATCGGTAAAAGATTAAGTTTTATAAAAGATTTAATGAAATTTCGGCATGATGCGCCCGTTTATAAGACATTTCTGAGTCATTCGACTCTTTGAATAATACTAATTATCGTCAAGTTTTACAAGTTATATTATATAATTGGACATATTATTCGCGTATATATTAGTTGTTTAGTTTTATCGACCATTTTGTATACTTCGGGTCCAGATATGTTAAACTCTTACGAGTCTAACATATCCTTCCGTCTCGTGTACGAAAGGGTCCATAATAGTCCATTCAACTAATACCGTAAATCCAAAACGTCCAATCCTTGTCCAACATTGTTACAACATCACATATCCAAGTCCGAGTCATTATATATCAAGTATATCCCATATGTTGCAAATTATCTCCCATATCACTTTCAAATAATCCGAAACCCCATATCGGTAACAAAAGAATAAATAAATAAATAAACGTCGAACCTAAAACATCACGACTCGACATTAAATAAATATATAAAACAACAAATAAATAAACGTCGCCGGGACTCGCCATGAGTCACGGCTCGACTCAACCCAAGCCGATGTGGCTCTCGGCCGAACCAACAACACAACCAAATCCAAATCCAAACACAAATCCACATCCAAATCCAATCCTAACTCTAGCCGTAAGAAATCCAAACACAACAATCCAAATCCATCCGAACACAATCCAACCAAACCCTAACCTAAACCAAATACCACACCTCGCCTCGCCGTGACTCACCACGAGTCACGGCTTAGCTTTATCGTACGTCGGCTGTCGAAACTAAATCAAACCGAGACCACATCAAAACCATACTACATTCGCACCAAAAGATTAAGAAAATAAAAAAAATCAATAATAACAAACAACTCACCCCGAGTCAACACGAGTTGACTTGGTGAGTCCGAGTCACAGCCGAGTTGTTACACCCCGTGCCCGCTTAGACCAAAACTTAAAACTTTACATGCAGAAACGTGTGACTTTTACGGACATCCTGTCACTCTTTCGACCATTTATAAAAATCTATAAACTTTCCACACTAAGGTCTAGATTATGGAACCAAAATGGTGATCCTTGTCAAAACTATGGATCCATGGTAAGGTTTAATTTTTACGAACCAAAAGGTAGATCCAGGACTGAAATCTTGATCCACACTAAGGTCTGCAATTTCGAACCAAAGAGTTGATCCAAAAGAGAATTATTTGACGGGTTATGCATAAAACCCATTTTGACCCATTTACACAACAAACTACTCATACCAATTTCTTTTCCCACCAAACTTGATCATTATCATTACTTTAACATACAAGACATATTCCAAAGACACTTGACCCGTTTACCACCCAAAATGGGTACATTTATACTTAAACCAAATCCTCCTTTAACTTTGACTATAACACATTAAAACATACTTTGACACACCGTTGGACCATCAAATCATTACGACTCCATTTACATACATTTTAACACTTGACTCTACTTTACAAATCATTAAAAGACTCCCGGGGGTACAACCTTGACTTGAGCTCGGTATCCTACCTAGCTCTACTTTCTTACCAATTCCTTTTACACATCGCATACCCCACTTATCCTTATTCGTCATCACATTAAGTACATTAGCCTACAAAACATTGAAACATTAAACCGTAAGCACAAATGCTTAGTAAGTAAAACGAGTATAACATAACATTATACTTCATTCAACACATTACACATTATACAACCATTAATCCAACAACATTGAACATAAACACATACCTTAACCACTTAAGCCTTAACCTTCCCTTTTTCCTTAATCCACTCATAACTAACACATCCACTAACCTTATAACCTCTTACACATGACTACCATTATGCTAAACAACCATAACCTTAACACATTAGCCACATAACACATAATGCATAGAAATCATTATAACTTTACATTATACCGGTTTACTTACCTTGATTCCAAGCTAAGGCTATCAATAACATCATCTTCATCATCTTCCTCTTTTATCATTATCATCATCATCATTACTTCCTAAACCATAACCATCATCAAGACTTATTAACACAACATATCATGATCAAGGGTTATAAAACCCATCTAAACTTACCCATCATCCTTTCCATATCATCATATGATCATATGATCAAAACCCACTTAACCCATAAACTTTTACCTCAATAATCATTATAAACTCAAGATTAGAGTCACTTACTTGTGGGGATCATAACTAGGAAGGACTATGGACATTAGATCTTCATCTTCTTCTTAAGCCACCACTAGTTTTTCCCTCCCTTTTTCTTTCTCTAGAAACCGGACTTCACAAACACTCAAGAACAATATAGATTTCTCTAGAAATCCCTAGATAAACTTATCTAGACATAAGTTTGGCCCTTTGACATAATTAGTCCCTCAAGTCTTCTTCTTTCTATTTTAGACACATTAAACTTATAACATCATTTAACATATTACAACTTTAGCCCCTTAGGCCCATTCCTTTCTATTTGCCACATAATACTTTCCTTAACTACACAATACATTCATTGACCATTAATTGACTTTCGGGTTTGACTATAACGTTACATTCATTGACTAGCCAATCACATAAGGCCTTTGGTCCACTTTCATCTAGGGTGGGGTACAAGTACCCGGGGAACGGGTCTAACAATTCTACCCCCTTATTTAGATTTCGTCCCCGAAATCTCTCGTCTATTTCTAACCAAAACTTACTCCCGTCTTACTCTCGTTCTTAGCACTTTCCTTTCTTCATCCCTTTTAGTTGCAACGATCTAAGTGATCTTGCAATTCAAAGTCCACTATACGCACATCATACCCTTAACTCATTCCGTTTCTAGCTTAATCTTTCTTTCATTTCATTTCTTTCCAATCATTATGTCATTTAGGACACAATCCATGCCACTAATATATGCCATTTAACCATTTCTACGTCTATCGCATAACCTTTTAACTAGTTCCATTTAAACTTTCCCGTCAAGGATTATGTGTCACTTGAACATTATACACCCTTAACCTTTCATAAGTCAATTATTTATTAACTTTCTACTTTTACCGCAACCTTACTACTATCCCATTGACATTTTACTACACGTTATATTTTCCTTTACTTTTCTTGTCATAATTTTATAGAGCTTTTATTCCATATTAGCGTTTATTAGCATTCATTACTCCACTTCACATTGCAAACAAACACATCATTTAAGACTTTATTCGTTTCAACTTACACTTTAACACCTAAACCATATACTTCACTTGACGTTTCCTACCTAGGGTCTATATTCAACTCATTATCTATCCATCTATCTTAACTCCTTATGACTTCTAATAATCCTAGACTCCCTTTTCTACCCTTTCACCCTACTCATGCCATGTCGGGAGCACATGAGCCCACTCATTCATACTTCATCATTTACATGGAGAGGCGTCCCAAACGATGTAAATCAAGAAATACAAACTCGTGGTTCGGTGATTCATAATTTCTTTATTCAAATGAAAAGGCGTCCCAATCAATTTAAATAAAGAAACCATAAATCATCCTACTTACATACTTCCGACAAAACACTTGCATTACTATTACTTGCTTTAACTTTCAACCTTTCATTTTCATTTTACATTTCATTCATCATTTAAACTTTTCCATTTCCTAGCTTGGATCCACTTTACTTTAACATTTTCCCCGAAGGGACGATTACACATGCCAAGGATGTAGGCAATCATTGCCGGTGAAGGCAATACGTTTTATCCCGAAGGATCTTTGACACATCCCGAAGGATTCTTTAACATTCACTGACTTGGTCATCCCGAAGGATACCACCTTTAGCATTCATCCCGGAGGATCATTAACATCCATCCCGAAGGATCTTTAACGTTCATACTTTATAACTTTCACATTATAGCATTGGATCCAAGCTATTAACATTTTAGCATACACACATTATTTCCTCCATTTTATTTAGTGAACGCAAGCTCATAGAGCATATGAACCTGCTTATTATAAATACACACTTCTATGTGTTTATCATCTTACATTCTAAATCCGCTTTAATCATTTTCACCTTCTTACCTTACCCTTTAGTCTACCCGACTCTTTCCACTTTTAAACCTTGCATAGGTTAATTTTCATTCATTCATTGGCACCATTCATTCTTCTTACACTTATTAAGTCATTTACACATTTTCTACGTCTTTACACTTCTCACTCTAACTTACATTCTTTAACCCGCGTTAATCATTTCCATATTTTTACATTACACTTTAGTCTATTCAACTCTTTTACATATAGACTTTACACATATCGTCAACTTTAACACATGCATTCATTAACATTCAATTACCATCCTTTCACATTTTAAACATGTTTTATTATTCAACATTTTCGTTATAATAATCACCGCTAATGGGACACATTAGCCGTGATATAACAATCTCAGGACAACACCTTAACCTTATACATATTCATCTCATTCTCTCTTGCGTTATTAACTCAACGCATTCTTATTCTCATACCTTATCTCATCTCATTTTAGTTATTTACGCACTTAAGCAATATCGTTCAATTTCATCATTTACTTACCGTCATACTTCCATCCCGTTCTATACTTTCACTATTATTAAACATTTAACAATCAACGTATCACTTGCAACAATGTCATTACTACATACCATAACACACTTATCATCATTACACATTCGCACTTAAGCATCGCACACTTTAACTCATTAATAGCCCATCTCTAATACCACTTACCATTTCTATTCACATTCCATTACCACTACTTTAACATACATTCATATACTCACAATATAATCACCGGCACCAACCAAGGTGCACGGCCATCTAATCATTTACACGCTTCAAGTCCTCCACGGACTTACATCGCATACACTTTAAAACATAAAACACATTCATCTCTTATCAACTTTGGTCCACATAACATATCACATATTCCTTCTTCTAACTTAAACATTTACCTTTCGCATTTCTTACACCTACGTTCCACGCTTCTACGAGTGGTTTAAGTCTAGGGAATCCTAAAGAAAACCTAATTCACTTAAACCGAAGCTCTGATACCAAGTTGTTACACCCCGTGCCCGCTTAGATCAAAACATAAAACTTTACACGCGGAAACGCTTGACTTTTACGGACATCCTGTCACTCTTTCGACCATTTATAAAAATCTATAAACTTTCCACACTAAGGTCTAGATTATGGAACTAAAACGGTGATCCTTGTCAAAGCTATGGATCCATGATAAGGTTTAATTTTTACGAACCAAAAGGTAGATCCAGGACTGAAATCTTTATCCACACTAAGGTCTGCAATTTCGAACCAAAGAGTTGATCCAAAAGAGAATTATTTGACGGGTTATGCATAAAACCCATTTTGACCCATTTACACAACAAACTACTCATACCACTTTTTTTTTCCCACCAAACTTGACCATTATCATTACTTTAACATACAAGACATATTCCAAAGACACTTGACCCGTTTACTACTCAAAATGGGTACATTTATACTTAAACCAAACACTCCTTTAACTTTGACTGTAACACATTAAAACATACTTTGACACACCGTTGGACCATCAAATCGTTACGACTCCATTTACATACATTTTAACACTTAACTCTACTTTACAAATCATTAAAGGACTCCCGAGGGTACAACCTTGACTTGAGCTCGGTATCTTACCTAGCTCTACTTTCTTACCAATTCCTTCTACACATCGCATACCCTACTTATCCTTATTCGCCATCACATTAAGTACCTTAGCCTACAAAACATTGAAACATTAAACCGTAAGCACGAATGCTTAGTAAGTAAAACGGGTATAACTTAACATTATACTTCATTCAACACATTACACATTATACAACCATTAATCCAACAACATTGAACATAAACACATACCTTAACCACTTAAGCCTTAACCTTCCCTTTTTCCTTAATCCACTCATAACTAACACATCCACTAACCTTATAACCTCTTACACATGACTACCATTATGCTAAACAACCATAACCTTAACACATTAGCCACATAACACATAATGCATAGAAATCATTATAACTTTACATTATACCGGTTTACTTACCTTGATTCCAAGCTAAGGCTATCAATAACATCACCTTCATCATCTTCCTCTTTTATCATCATCATCATCATCATTACTTCCTAAACCATAACCATCATCAAGACTCATTAACACAACATATCATGATCAAGGGTTATAAAACCCATCTAAACTTACCCATCATCCTTTTCATATCATCATATGATCATATGATCAAAACCCACTTAACCCATAAACTTTTACCTCAATAATCATTATAAACTCAAGATTAGAGTCACTTACTTGTGGGGATCATAACTAGGAAGGACTATGGACATTAGATCTTCATCTTCTTCTTAAGCCACCACTAGTTTTTCCCTCCCTTTTTCTTTCTCTAGAAACCGGACTTCACAAACACTCAAGAACAATATAGATTTCTCTAGAAATCCCTAGATAAACTTATCTAGACATAAGTTTGGCCCTTTGACATAATTAGTCCCTCAAGTCTTCTTCTTTCTATTTTAGACACATTAAACTTATAACATCATTTAACATATTACAAATTTAGCCCCTTAGGCCCATTCCTTTCTATTTGCCACATAATACTTTCCTTAACTACACAATACATTCATTGACCATTAATTGACTTTCGGGTTTGACTATAACGTTACATTCATTGACTAGCCAATCACATAAGGCCTTTGGTCCACTTTCATCTTGGGTGGGGTACAAGTACCCGGGGAACGGGTCTAACACGAGTCGAGGCCGAGTCGCGGTCAAAACACGAGATCCACACGATTTTTTATCAAAAACAAAAGGTTTTAATAAAGGTTTTATATTAAAAATCGGTTTATTAAAAGTTTATAAAAATTAGGGTTTCGGTTTTATTAATAAAAATGGGGAAGGGGGCGCGTGAGCGTGTTTGCCGTTGAGAAGGACGAAAAGGAAGGTTGCGGTGGTGGCGGCGATGTTCCAGTGGAGGTGGTGGCGTGTGAGGGTGGTTGCGGTGGGAGCCAAGAGCTCACAAACTCCAGAAATAATAAGGATGGATCGATCTATCGAATCGGCAACTAAAAAGGTTCGCCGGAAAATTTTCCGGTACGGTGGTCGCCGGAATCTCGCCGGAGAAGACGGCGGTGGGCGGTGGTGGTGAGTCGCCGGTGGTATAGAGAGAGAAAGGGATAGAGAAGTGTGAGGGTGTGTGTGTTTAAAATAAAATAAAATAAAATTTCTTTTATATTTTTGTGAAGGGCCAAACATGGGCAAAATGGAAACTCGCGGGGTGGGAATAAAAATAAGTGGCGGAGGGACCAAAGCTGTCAAACTGGTTAAAATTTTCACAAAAACACTCCAGGGTCTCATTTGACGTACCAAACGGACTCGAAAAATTACGAAACTTGCGCAATTGTTCACGAAATAATTTTTCCAACAAAAACGAGTATAAATATGCAATACTTTCAGGAAATCGATATATTTGGCAAATACGATTCGTTTCGTGCTTTCTAGGTTGTGCCGGCTCGATAAGGGAATAGCACTCACGTTAAACAAGATATTCATAGTTTTTCAAACCCAAACAAGTTCAAAGAAGTTCAAAAGCTAAAGAAAATGAGAAGCAAGTGTTTTGGCTCGTGACAGATAATCACAAGATTCCTCATAGAGATAGAACTAGGGCCGTTCAAAGCGCTCGCCGCTCGCCGATCGCTCGCCGATCGTTCGAAAATTGATCGGAAATTGCTCGCTCGATCCGTCGCTCGATTGTAAACGAGCCGCTCCGCTCGGTTCGGTTTGTAAATGAGCCAAGCATGAGCAAAGGTATGCTCGGCTCGGATCGGCTCGAATCAGCTCGAATATTTTTATTATATATATAAATATATTATATATGTATGTATTTATATAAATATAAATTTATCTTATATATATAAGTATTTATATAATTATATATTTATGTATGTATTTATGGATTAACATTTTGTTATCCATAGCTTAATTAGAAATTATGCATAGTAAATTCGAAGAATATGATGTGACAAAATTCTATTTTCTAGATGTATGTTCCTTAATAATATTTTTCTTATTATCTTTTCACGATATAAATTTTGAGACGGCTTCAGTTTTATTCGAGTTGGGTTTGTTCGTGTAGAGGCTTAAAAAAGCATACTCAAATCCGACCTTAGCAAGTTTTCGAGTTAATCTCATACGGGTCTATTCAAGCCTTGTCCATCTAAGTTATGAACTTATGACCAATTAAATATGAGTAAATGTAATAAAGTGAATGTGAATCGTAATAAGCAGATAATGAAGTACTACTTTGATAACATAATACTCCGTAGTTCAGATGTGAATATATTTATGTTTCAAATGTGAATTTGTGTTGAAAATATCTGAGACATGTTATTATAAGCTAACAAAGATAAGACATGAAAATGTTATTAAACCGAGCGAGTTCGAGCCGAGCCGAGCTGCTCGGTTTTAAACCAAGCGAGCTCGAGCATTGGTTTTCTGCTCGTTTCATTAAATATGAACCGAGCTGAGCTGCTCGGTTTCAATTCGAGCCGAGTTCGAGCAGACCCTCGCTCGGTTCGGCTCGGCTCGTGAACACCCCTCATAGAGATAGAACTAGTTATAACAAATTCTAATAGTGCAAAGGGGACTTTAATTGCTTAGCAAAAGCAAGAGAAACCACAGAATGTGTCGAACACCTCGGATTCATACATGTACGAATTCTCTGAACGAACGAAAAGGTATCTAAACGAATAACAAACGAATTAAAGATCGAAGTCCGAAAGAATGTGATAACCTCAAAAAGTGAAACCTGTAAGGCATTACTACAAAATTCTCAAATCATTCTAAACTTATTTTATTACTAAACTTATGTTGCGTATCCTGCTAAATTTTCTAATTCTCCGGAACGAATGATCTTATAAAGGCTTACTGAAATCAGAGGCACAAATCAGAGTAGTGCGGAAGAAAGATAACTAACCAATGCCTTATCGCATAATCTACCTAATCCTCACCGGTCATAACTAAAGTTTCTGCAGGGAAATCCTAAGGCAAAATTTCAAGGGTTGTTCCATAAGCTCCTACAGTGCAAACCTAAGGGTCCAAATCTTCACATGCCATAACTTATGTACTACAAGTCGCAGCCTGAGCTCTGATACCATAATTGTAACACCTCAACCCGACAAGGGTCAAAATGCCACATTATGGTGACAATCAGAACATACAAACGCAAGCGAAAGACTTATAAACATAATAGTTACAAATGTGTTCTAATGATAGAAATGAAATACTAACTCTATATATAATGAGTTCCAAACTGAAGTACAAAACCAAACTAAATGTAACTAAAGGTGAATCCAAAACTAATCCAAAAGCAAATGGGCATCTATCGTCAAGGTGGTCCACTAAGAGCTCCTATGCACTCTTCACTCAATCCCAGCTTCCAACCTAAAACCTGCAGCAGGAAAAAAAATGTGGATGAGCTTAAAAAGCCCGGTGAATAGATATATATAACAAAACGAATAACCAAAACATATATAGGTATAGGGAAAGGGAAACGTAAGTTCCTGCAGAACTGAATATCATCTGTCAAAAGAGTGAGAGATCAAAGATCCACTGAACAAATATCATAAGTCAAATGAGTCAAATGAAGTAAGAGATCATGAGACACAATGGATCAGATAATCATAAGGAATCAAACGAATCATATAGGAATGCCCATGAACCTGTTTAAATGAGACACTCGAATAGACCACATAATCACATATACGGAATAGCCACGAGCCTGTCTAAACGAGACACTCGAATAGACCACATAATCACATATACATATCCGTTAAATCATAAGTAACCATAGAGGAGCGACCTCTCAAAAGTGAAATGGGGTGTATGGCACACACCAACCAATCACTACAAAGCCATATCATAACATATCACAAACCTAGGATGCATCCATACGCTCCTTGCAAACAAAATACATATGCAAGTACTAGACTGTAAATATATATACATAATGGCCATGAGCTTAAATCATACATAATAAAAGGGAACGTCATGGATCAATCATACCTTCACAGAAAGTGTCATGTCATTGGTGCCTCAATGACATGGCCATGGTACCTCCATGGCTAGTTAGCTCGGGCAACAGAACAGAACAGAACAGAACAAAGCTATCCATAATCATAACAAAGCAATCATAGCATAATCAACAAAGGCATATCAAACTGAACAGAATCTCATATCAAATGAGATAGCATACTGAATATCATAACAGAATGGATAGCAAATTGAACCATATCATAGGGAATCATATCAAAGGATCATATCAAATGGATCATAGCAAATGGATCATATCATAGTAACTGAATCAAAGTCAAGGATCGAAAAGTCATGAGAACGAAACTCTTACTGAGAAAGGGTAGAATATCTGTACCTTAAAGCACAAATGAAACCATATAAGAAAACACATGGATCGGAAGTTACTCCTTCTTTAGCAAATCTACACGAATTAATGATCGTCTTATTATTTAAGAACCATTTCATAAGTTATTTCTGATTCAGTACTTATTGTTGTTCAGATTGACATATTAGGGTTTCCTGCTATTTATAGCAACTTTCCAAATTTAGTAACTTTCCATATTTAGTAACTTTTCATATTCAGTAACTTTCCCAAATTAGTAACTTTCCGAATTAAGTGCGTTTTCTGAATTAGTAACTTTCCATATTTAGCTAGTTTTCATAATTAGTAAGTTAGGGTCACATTCATAATTAATCAAACTTGGGGTTTATAGTACTTCCAATTTATATATCACTTAATTAGGACATATTAGTGAATCTGGACCACATTCTTATGATTTTTCATGCCTGCTAACTAAGCTCAGAAAATTCTGAAATAATTCTCAGTGATTCCCATATCAGTTAAGTATCTTCACAAATTTTTATAGATTTTATTACCAATCACAAGTACTGATTTAAAAATCATCTTTCCAGACCTATTCAGAAAGTTAACTGCAGATACACACAGAAAGTTTCA